>VYXD01012655.1:109799-126029 GCA_013397195.1 Hylia prasina
GCTGAGCCCCTTTCCCAGCTCTCTCAGCCCCTTCCCTGGCTCCATTCCGTTCCCTGGACACGCTTGAAGTGACCAAGTAGTGACCAAGAAGTGACCACAGGAGCCTGCCCAGCACCGGCGTCCTGTCAGTGCCAATCCCCTCCTGCTCCAGCACCCATCCCCACCGCTGGGGTGACTTCCCTTTATGTACCCCTCAAACCTGCTCCCGTGTTGAGATAACGTGTTGGAGAATTTATTCTTCCAAACTTGCCTTTCTAATGTGCCAACTGTACAAAAGCAAGTCTTTAAACCCACAAGCAGGATTGTTTAATGGGTGGTGACTCGCTGTGAGCTCATTTCCTGGACACTTGAGGGACATACTCTGAGCTGTGCGGGCAGCATGGACATCATTCCATGACATAATCTGTAATTTCACAGTACCTACGTACAAAATCCCATAAGGAAGTCGAGTCTTGAGTACCTCAGCCTGGTGCCAACTGGGTACTTTCGACTTCTCTTTGTGCTTGACCTCAACCACCTGTAAAAGTGATAAACCCCCATCTTCAGTCACAGCAGGGCTGTGATAACAGTTAATTAATAACAGACTTAGACAATAATAATGTTTGTCACTGGAAATCACCCATAAAATTAATCACTGCTTTGGAGCAGGGCTGGGTTATCACACACCACATGGAAGAGAGGAAAAATGACCCAAACAAATGCTTGTTGGGTCAGAGAGCTTTTTTCGTGCCCTGAACAGGAGGGAAAAGCACTGCTCTGGGAAACATAAAGAACATCCTGCGTAGCAGGTGGGAGTTCAGCAACAGAGCCTTGTAATGGCCCCTGCCCTGTTCCATCTCCCCAACACTGCTGGTAGGTGGGAAAGGCAAATACACAGGAAAAATCACTGAGGCTGATGGAAACACTGCCAGGGCACAAAAGCTCCAGCTGACAGCACAGGAGGCTGAGAACAGGGGCAGGGAGGGCTTTTACCTGCCCTTTTCTTCCTCCCACACAAGTGCCAGCTGTCACTGAGCACCTTTGCTCTGATCCAGTTCTTCCAGGGCATGGCTCTGGTTCTGGGAATTTCCAGAAAATGCCAAGATGCTTCCAGAGCTGGGTTTGTAAAGAAAACAGCAGTGCCCAGGACACAGGATGGAACCAGGGAGAAAATCCGTGCCCTGAGCACCTGCGATCCACCTCAGCCAGTGGGCAGGGCTCTGCCAGGGAAACAGAAACAGAGGGAATTTGGGCTGAAATCTTGCCTGCAGGAAATGGAAGAGCTTATAGACATCTGAGTTTGCAGGAGCTGAGGCAGCTGAACAAGAGCAGGGCAGGAAGGACAATCACTCCAAGGTTTACTCTGAGAGGACAATCATTTTGCTCAGGGTAAAACTTGTTCTGGTTCAACACCACCCCATGTGCAAACACCTATTCAAGTATCCGGGGTGACATCACAGCCCTGGTGTCCCACGGTTATGTTAGGGGAAGTCCCAGCCTTGTATCCCTCAGCAGTCACACACAAGGCAGCAGTGTGGCTCTCCTCCCTGAGTTACACCCAGTGTAACCAGCTGGGTTCCAGCATCCCACCGAGCTGGGGGAAAGCAGGATTTGGGAAGGGCAGGCCAGGTCTCCAGACAGGGCTTCTGAGCTGAAGGAGCTGCACCCACACATCACCCCAAAATAGACCTGACTGCATAAACCACATGATTACATCTACAGTGTGGGACAGAGGGGAGGGAAATAGGAAAAGTATATTTAGCCAACTATTTCCTGATCCTGTTCCCCTCCTGGGAGAGCAGAGTAAGACAAACATTGTGGGTAAATAAACTCTGCCCTTCAAAGCAGACAGGAGCTTTCACAGAAGCACAGACACACCTAAGGAGGAAGGACCACCTGGATGTCCCCAGCCCAGTCAGCTCATGCCAAACACATCCACTCAGGGCAGGTGCAAATCGGTAATGAAGTCTCAGGACCTCTCTGCAGCCTCCTTCCTTATACTGAGTCAGAATCACAGAATCACAGTGGTTTGGGTTGGAAGGGACCCCAAAAATCATATCACGTCATCACCTGCCATGGGCAGGGACACCTTCCACTGTCCCAGGCTGCTCCAAGCCCTGTCCAACCTGGCCTTGGACACTTCCAGGGATCCAGGGGCAGCCACAGCTACTCTGGGCACCCTGTGCCAGGGCCTCACCAACTTCACAGGGAAGAATTTCTTCCTAATATCACATTTAAATCTTCCATCAGCTTGAGGCCATTCCCCTTGTCCTCCAGGCCCTTGTAGAAGTCCCTCTCCAGCCTTCTCATAAGCCCCTTTTTAGGTACTGCAAGTTGCCACGTTTCAACACGTCCCTGTCACCTCCTCCCATCCCTGTGCACCTCTGGAGCCTGGCTCCACCTTCTTCACACCCTTCTATGAGGCAGGGGCAAGACTTCTCCCTAACCTCGTGCAAACCCTCAACAACCCCTTCTCCCAGCCTCCCCTGGGAGCCCCGAGCTCCCTTTCCTCCCACCCACCAACAGCTGGAGGTGCACAAACACCATCAAAAAAGTGAAATGAGCAGAAAGCAAGTTAGGAAGTGAGTGAGCAAAGTGAACTGGTTCCAGGACCTGTCCAGACTGGAACTGTGAGAGTGTATCCCAGGAGTGACAGTGTAACCCACTGTTACCCAGAGCAGTCAGGGAGCACAGCATACAGCCCCCTGCAAGCTGCTCTTTTTAAGATTTTAAGATTTAAGGAAGAAGACAAGAAGAACACCTTGAGGTCAAACAATGGGCTGGATCAGACCAGTCAGACCAGTAATGCTGGGCTGACTGCACCAACGGCCAGAACAGCCCCAGAGTCCCAGACACAGCCAGGATTTCTGTACCCAGGACTGACTGAACCCTGCACCATCTCTGGATAAACAGGCTGGGAATGCAGCACTTTGCACCCACAGACACCTTAGTGCCTCATCACACAAACTCACCTGGGAAAGCTCAGCTTGGCCTGCCCTACACTTGGAGCAGGCAGAAAGCGTGGGAGAGCAGAGCATGGGGACACACATCCCAGGAGGACCTGGAGACAGCAGGGATATTCAGGTCTGGGTGCAGATCCTTCCCAAAAGCCAGCCCATCCTGTGGCAGTGGAAATCAGGAGGCCGAGGGCAGTTCAGGAAGGAAGGAGCCTGGCAGGGCACTGGAGCAGGCAGCAGCACCCCTGCCTGGCTCCCTGACCTGTCCCTGCACCTCCCTCACCGACACCACACAATGGGAATTTTCAGTTTTTGCTGCTCCTGTGCTGTCTTTGGGACTCCTGTTTAGGAAATCAGAGAAGCCAAGAGGACAACAAATGTCCCAGCTACACCAGACTGCCTTGCTGCTCAACCACACCAGCTCCCCACTGAGACTACTGACAAGAACTGAGCTGAGGGAATGCAGAGGCCGGGAAGCAGCTGCCAGAGCTTCTCTGCAGCACCTGGCCCAGAGCTGACACTGGGACATTGGCTCCTGGATCCATCACGTTTCCTGTGTGACCCTGGCCAGGTCACCTCACCCAGCCCTTAGTGCCCTTGCTGAACAGAGGGGTCACATTTAATGTTCCTGGGGATTGCCTCACTGATGTCTAAGGCACTCAGAAATCCCTGGATCTGGGGAAAAGCCATGAACAAACACCATGGACAGAACAGCACCCAGATAGAAGAGTCCTCCCCACACACACAGAGCTCCACACGTGAGGTCCACGGTGTTTATAATGTGTAGTACAGACACGGTGATCTTTCTACTGAGACAGAGAGAAGATACCAGACAGAAGTCTATCAGGGTATTTCTGAACAGTGTTCCCAAAGGATCTCAGGATGAACTTGCTTCCACTAGGAAGGACGTTTGCTCTCAGAAGGGCCACCCAAATACTGGGCAATACAGCTTTTAGGCCAGAAAAACCACAGATGGGACAGGCTGTGATTTGCAAAGCCACCCGATTTCAGCAGCTCTGTTTGTTGCAAGTTTGCATGGTCCTTCTTCTTACCCTGATTCAGGGATCTTTGTCTTTCTTGCCCTAAGCTGACCCGTGGTGCAGAGGGACAAGAAATAATGGAGCCACTCTCTTCAGTGCCTTGTAGGTGTCAGTGGCCTCCAAGCAGTCCTCTGCCCAAGGACGGGAAGAACCAGCGGAGATGGGAGCCATTCTCTCCCATATCCATCTACCTCCCCAGAAGAGCTTTGGTCTTTTCCACGGGGATAAATCTGAGCACCACGTCAGACAGTGCCAGCAGCAGCCCCCAGCCACACGGTGGCTCTGGGATTGTCACTCCGAGGTCTGGATGTACACAGGGACGGCCAGCATGGTGCAGGGCCCGTCCGAGGCCGTCTGCAGCTCCGCCAGGGCCAGGTTGGAGGCCATGCCGTTGGGCTGCCCGGGGACCAGCTCCGAGTCGGCAGCTCCCGACCCGCCGACCACGATGGACAGGACGGCGTCCGACTCCTGGAAGGGCTCCTTGTTGGGGCCCCCCTCGGGGGGGCTCTCCCCGGCGGCGCCGTCCTTGAGCTCCGGCAGCCCCAGCACGCCCAGCCCGGCCTTGCGCCCCCGCGCCGCCCGCTTCTTCTGCGCCTTCCTGAGCTGCAGCTCCTTGTCCTTGGGCGAGCCCAGGCGGCACTTGTGGTCCCGCATGTACTTGTGCCGCGTGAAGCCCTTGCTGCACGTGGGGCAGCGGTACTTGTAGTTGCCGGTGTGCGAGCGCTGGTGCTCCACCATGTGGGCGCGGCGGCTGAAGGACTTGTTACAGTACTGGCACTTGTGGATCTTCATCCCTGCACGCAGAGGGAGAGGCGAGTCAGACCCAGCCACCCCACCAGGGAGAGCGGGACAGCTTCACCTCCTCCTCCTCCAAGGAGGTGCTCCCTGATCAAAGGGAGGAGACGTTGTGGCACACACAGTAAAGGATGGCTGGCTACAGCTTCAACGTCTGTGTTTAACCATTGTCTTAGTCCTTAGTGAAGTCATAACATGTCCTGAGCTGGGAGGGACCCACAGGATCACCCAGCCCAGCCCCTGGCCCTGCACAGACACTCCAACAACCCCACCCTGGGCATCCCTGGCAGTGCTGTCCAAAGGCTCCTGGAGCTCTGGCAGCCTCAGGGCTGTGCCCATTCCCTGGGGAGCCTGGGCAGTGCCAGCACCCTCTGGGGGAAGAATCTGTCCAGGATACCCAGCCTAAACCCCTCTAACACAGCTCCAGCCATTCCCTCAGATCCTGTCCCTGGTCACAGAGAGCAGAGATCAGTGCCTGTGCCTCAGGCAGGAAGCTGCAGACTGCAAATAAATATTCTTGCCTCAAGTAAGAGCATTAAAATATCACCAAAAAACAGGTCAGGTAATTGTGATGAAAATGCAAAACAATCTTGAACTATTGTGGTTTTTTTCAAATGTATTTAGTAAATAAAGAAATGTTGACCTTTTCTTCCCCTCCAAAATATGGGAATGTACAGTCTGAAAGAACCCATGACTGCACTATCAGCCCATCCCATCTGATCCCATTCTGCAGGGCTTTGGGCACAAGGAAAGATGTGAAGTTTTACCCCAAGAGATAAAAGTCTGATTGTTCCCTGGAGCATGGGAATAAATAATGGGAATAAATTATATGTCTTTATTAGACAGTTTTGGAACACGAGAAGGGAATCAAATCCCATGAGATCTTCTTTTGCATGTGAGATGGGACTGGGGAGGAGCGGACAGAGCACTCTGGATATTCCCTAGATAGCAAACAGACCAAATAATCCAGCTCAGCTCCTGAGTCTCACCAGCAGGCCCTGCTTACAGATTATACTGTCTTAGAAACCAGCCCAAATCTTAGACATAGTCCTGAACAGACTCTCACTTAAACAGGCATGCAGCAAAACAGAGAGAAAATATCTAAAGCTAGTAAATGGTTCTTTTTTCTCAGGCTTAGTCTTTCTGCCACATGCTCCTGCAGCACCACAGGGAATCCCAGTCACTGTGTTCCCAACCACTCACCTGAATGGGACAGAATGTGAGCCTTCAGCTTGTCAGGCCTGTTGAACTCTTTATTGCAGCCTGTGTGGCTTCTGCAACAACAACAAACGCTGGTGAGATGTGGGAATCAGCTGAGGAGAAATGTACACACAGATCCCAGATCATAAAGAGATCCATGACCTTAGCAGTACCTAGATGTTTCTCCTGGTGCAGCCTCAGCAGGAGTTCCACTATTTCAGCCTTTTGGGGGAGGGGCAAGGACTAAACAGGCTGCCACAGGGACATGTGGCTATTCCTAAACTACACAATGGTCTGTGCCTCACTATGAATGCTCTGAAATACAGCAGGCTCAAGATCCCAGCTGGAGACAGAAGCATTTTGGAAGGAGGTATGAGGTTGGTTGGAGCAGGGGGAAGCCAGTCAGTCTTGGCCCTCTCAGAAAGTCCATGGCTGTGCCATGGTTTTGGGGCTGCACCTTCCAAAACTCAGCTCCTCTGGCTTCATTAGGTCCGATGAAATAATGTTCCTTCTCTTCCTAGTGCTCCCCCAAGCCTCCCACGAAGGCAGGAGTTATTTTACAGGGCTGACGAAGCAACGAAATGTGGCCCTACAGGAAGTCAGTAACAAAGAACTGGGACTCCTGGGTTCCCGGTTCAACAGCACACAGCATTCCAACCTCCCCACGCAGCCTGGCAGGTGCCACAGAGTCCCCTAGGATACCTGCAGGACACACTCCCCCCATCCCAGCCCCGTTCAGATGTGCTGCCACGTGCAGACACACTACGTACGAGAAGGGACATTTGTATTTCTTGAAGGGCTCGTGGATGAGCATGTGGCGCTTGAGCTTGTCCTTGCGATTGAACGCTGCGTCACACACCGAGCACTTGAAGGGCTTCTCACCTGGGGAGGAGAGAGACCAGGGCTCAGGGACAGTCCAGCCACACAGGCTGCTCTGGCCATGGACAGGGCACCAGGCCAGCTGTGCCACACTATAAACTTCCCTGCCCTATGGATAAATCACACAGAATCACACAGAATTAGGTTGGAAAAGACCTTTGAAATAATTTTGTCCAACCTATAACCTAACACCACCTTGTCAACTAGACCATGGCACTGAGTGCCACATCCAGTCTTTTCTCACACACCTCCAGGGATGGTGACTCCACTACTTCTCTGAGCAGCCCACTCCAGTGCCCAATCACCCCTTCTGTGAAATTCTTCCTGATGTCCAGCCTAAACTTCCCCTGGTTCAGCTGCCACAGCTTAAGGCTGTGTGTGTCCTCTTGTCCTGTTGCTGGTTGCCTGGGAGAAGAGACTGACTCCTACCTGGCCACAGCCTCCTGTCAGGGAGTTGTAGAGTGATAAGGTCTCCACTGAGCCTCCTTTTCTCCAGGCTAAACAACCCCAGTTCCCTCAGCCTCTTCTCGACAAAATAACAAATGGATGGGCACAACCTGTGCTGCTCACTGCTCCTGCTCTCCAGGGCTCCTTAGGCTCTGCCACCACAGCAAGTGGGGAAGCCAACTGTTTCCCCCACGTCTAACTAGTGCAGAGCTGGGCACGAGGCTGAACCAAACCCCTCGATCTGAAACCACTACAAATGACTCAGAGCCAACTCTGTCACTCCTGCTAGCAGGGCAGGGCTGTGGCACGGAGTGACGAGCCCAGGGAGCAGGGGACGTGTACCCGAGTGGATGTGGGCGTGCAGCTTGAGGTAGTGCTCCCGCCGGAAGAACTTCTTGCAGATCTGGCACTTGAACTTGCTGCCCCCGCCGTGCGTGGGGATGTGGCGGCGCAGGTACCGCTCGCAGGGGAACACCTGCAACACACACCCACAGATCACAGGGGGAACCCCGCCACACCCACACANACACACCCACAGCTCAGAGGGGAGCACCTGCAACACACACACACACCTGCAACACACCCACACACCTGCAACACACACCCACAGCTCAGAGGGGAGCACCTGCAACACACACACACACCTGCAACACACCCACACACCTGCAACACACACCCACAGCTCAGAGGGGAGCACCTGCAACACACACACACACCTGCAACATACACACACCTGCAACACACACACACCTGCAACACACCACAGCTCATAGGGGAACACCTGTAACACACAACCACACAGCTCAGAGCCAGCACCACACATGGGACACCACGGAGCTGGCACAGGGGGTGTAGCTGGGATAGAAAACACAAGAGTCATGGAATGGTTTCAGTTGGAAGGGACCTTAAAGATCATCCAGTCCCAACACCCCTGCTGTGAGCAGGGACACCTTCCATTGTCCCAGGCTGCTCCAAGCCCCAGTGTCCAACATGGCCTTGGACACTTCCAGGCATGCAGAGGCAGCCACAGCTTCTCTGGGCAACCTGAGCAAGAAACTCAGTCACTGTTTTCCCAGGAAGGATGCACAGTGAAAACCTTCAGGACTGTATAAAGAAAGTACCGGTAGAGCTTTAAAAACAAGCCAACAAAAATTCAAAACAGAAAAAGCGCCAAAAGTTTCTTAAGAAACATGTAAGCTGAAGCTTTGCTGTCAGTTGTGTAACACCACAGGGCTGAGGACCAGCATCCCAGAAGGATGCTCAGTCTCCCACCAAAGCCAGCATAGGACGGGCTGAGCAAGGATCCCCAGGAGTTCCTACCTTCCCCACAGAGTTAATTTCACTTTCTGCTTCCTCCTAATCTGTTATCCAAGGCTCCCACTCCTGGTGCTGAGGGTTCCTGTGCCCCTCAGAGCCCTTGCCATGTGTCCAGGCCTGGCTCAGGCCGTGGTCAGCACTCACCTTCTGGCAGTGGGGGCAGGGGAAGTTGTGCGTTGCTGTCTGCAGATGGTGCTCCAGGGCTTCTGGGGTGGAGTACTTGTTGACACACTTCACACACCTGGATGTGGAGAGAAAGGACAGAGCCTGTGAGCAAGGCTACTGCAGCAAACCCCACACCACGGGCAGACCCACCCAGCCCAGCCACCTGCCAGGGTGATCTTTGACAGGATTGATACAGAAAATAACCACTCAGGTGCTCTAAAACCTCAGCAACCCACTCACACTGAGCATCCTCCGGAGAGGGAGATGCTGGAAAACTGGGTGGAGAAGACTGTAAATACTAGTGGTCTTGCCACAGGCTGCCATGGGAGCACCCAGACCTGAGCAGATATTCCACGCTATTTCCTCATGGAGACCAGCCTTAGGTAAGGACTTCACTTTACTTCAAACACCTCCTTCCATCTTCATTGCTTGAAGACATCAGCCCCCAGAGAAGGAGCTGAGAGCAGGGACACAGCATGGCAGGGGTCACACATCCTGGCACTGCTTCTGCCAGAGGGCTCTGCCAAAGCTGACTGACAGCGAGCACTGGGGACAGGCACCATCAGCAGTGAGGACAGAGGCACTCACACCCTGTTCCTGCTAGGACACCCCTTCTCCCTAGGCCAGACTAAAACCTCCTGAAGCTCAAGCAGGGCTCTGATCTCAGAGATCCCCACTACCAAGCTGTAAAGCAAAGCTCTGCAGTGCAAGGATAACTACAAACCATGGTCTAGGCAAGAATTAGCAGATATCTATTCCATGAAGTTCCTAAGTGACTCTAGTATCTCCTGGGCTTCCTACTCCCCCTGAACATTTCTGTGGGCATTTCAAAAGCTCTGTGGAGCTCTTTGTGCAACTCCTCACACTTCCCCTCCACACCAGCAGAAAAGCTTTCCAAGGAACAGACCCTTTTGCAGCAAAGGGATAGGACATTTTTTCCTGGGCATGGCTTCCACAACCCACAATCCCTTTGCTGCAGGTGGAGAATCACAGAAAACAGGCTGGGAAGGGTTTCCCTGGCTCTCTGACCCAGCCCAGGGCAGGTTCAGCTGTGCCCATCTCACTTTTGACTGGTGATAAGAGGAATTGCAATGATGGGATCTTCCCACATAACCAATCCCAGCTTTTCACTGTCATTCAAAGAGATTCCCTGCATTCCCAGTGCTTGGCCCTTGCAGTCTGGTGGAGGGACCCTCCCCATGTGCCACCGGGGTGTCCAAAAGCACCTCGGCCACTGGACACAGGGCCCCCTGTCCCCTCTAAGGTCCCACCAACCACGCTCTGCACCCACTCACTCCTACAAGCCTTGTGAGCAGCGATTGTACTGTACTTGTACACGGCCATGTCCTTCTTGGGGCTGTGCTGGGGCAGCAGGCTGTGCGAGTACTGGTGCACGCCCAGCTCGTACAGCGAGGGGAAGTCCTTGCTGCACAGGTGGCAGCGGTAACTCAGCTCCTCCTGGTGGCTCTTGATGTGCTCAAGGAAGGACTCCAGCTTCTGGAAGGTCTGGGCGCACGTCTTCACCACACATTTGTACACCTGGGAGAAGGGAGAGCAACTGGAGATGCTCACCATGGAAACAAGCAGGGGAGACCCTCTGCCAAGAGGCAGAACTGCCATCCTTTCTGCAAAGAAGCACAGACTGTCAGGCACGGCCCTGAGAGAGCAACGTGGGACAAAGGGGTGTGGATGTGAGGGCCTGAAACCATTCGAGTGGGTGGGAACACAACACCCCAGAAGTGACTGACCCATGACCAGAGAGCTGCCACTTACACTGAAAATTTCAGACTTCACAGAATCATAAAGGTTGGAAAAGACCCCCAAGGTCAGCAAGTCCAATCTTGGACAGAACACTACCTTGTCAATTAAACTGGGCACCAGGTGCCAAGTGCAGTCAGTTACAGAACACTTCCAGTGAGGAAGACTGCACCACTTCCCTGGACAGCCCAGTCCAATGCCTAACAACCCTCTCAGTAAAGAAATTCCTCCTGATGTCCAACGTGAACCTTCCCTGGCACAGCTTGAGGCCGTTTCCTCTTGTCCTGCCCCTTGTAGGAACATAGCCTGACTGCCCCCTGGCTGCACCCTCCTGTCAGGGAGTTGTGGAGAATGAGAAGGTCCCCTCTGAGTCTCTTTTTCTCCAGGCTGAGCACCCCCAGTTCCCTCAGCTACTCCTCCTCTGCGTGACTCTCTAGAACCCTTCCCCAGCTCTGCTGCCCTTTTGTGGACAGGCTCCAGTATCTCCATGTCCTTCTGGAAGTGAAGGGCCTGGACACTTCTTCACTTCTTTGCTTCCCCTCTAGCCACCCAAACCTGCTTGGCTGAATTCTCACTAAAAGTTTTCAAAGCCACCCAGACCACACAGCTACAACCCCGAGAGCTGAGCTGCATGTGAAGAACTGGCAGCTCTACAGACCAAAAGGCTCAGGACAGACCTCGAGAATGGGCGCAT
Source organism: Hylia prasina (assembly GCA_013397195.1). Classification (NCBI taxonomy): domain Eukaryota; kingdom Metazoa; phylum Chordata; class Aves; order Passeriformes; family Sylviidae; genus Hylia; species Hylia prasina. The sequence goes on from VYXD01012655.1 coordinate 121,031, forward strand.
TATATGAAGCCAATCCCAATACTGCCACCCACAGAGGCACCCTCTGTCCCTACCTGCTCATTCTTGTGCTGTGTCATGTGTGATTTGAGCTGGAAGTAGGTGTTGAACTTGCTGGGGCAGAACTGGCACTGGTAAGAGCTGTCAATCAGGACAACCTGCTTGGCCTCCAGCTTGCCTGCCTCGCTCTCCTCCAAGGGGCTCAGCTCCTGGGCTGGGGGCACCGCGTCCCTGGAGGGCAAACCTGCAGAGAGGGACAGTCACAGCCATGAGACAGCTCTGAAAGCTGCTCTGCAAGCACCATCCTGCCAGGACACACCAGGCCAGGCTCCTCCTCCCTTTCAAAGATTCATCTTTAGATCAGATGAATCTCACTAACAGGGCTGTTTAAAATTTGTTGACAGATTATTAAGGGCTCTGACTGCTCCATCTTCCCCTCCCTAGCCCATTTTTTCTTCCAGGGATATAACTGTGCTCTGTGGAGCAGTCAGAGAACAGGCCTCCACCAGAGAACCAGAGCCAGATTTACTCCCACCACTGGCAGGAGACAGGAGGTAAGATCCAGCCAGTGGTTCACAGTTCATGATGCCTACAAAGAGCAGCTCCAGTTGTCCCTTGTCCTAGACATGACATTGTCACTGCATTCCCTCCCCTGCCAGGTCTGGGGCCACCAGCAGAAAGGGGATCCAGACACCAGCAAGGAGCTCTTCCCTGCCTCAGGTATTTACAGGTGGCCACGGTGGCCAGATCCAGCCTGGGCATGACCTGCACACTACAAAGCCAGAGCCCTGGGCTATCCTAAACCAGCAGCTGTCTGTCCCCTAGGCCAGAGCTGTCAGGTGCTGTACTGCCAGGGAGTGAGGAGGGGAAGACACCCGTGCACATACTGGGACAGTTTGGAGCCACTGTCTCCACCAGCACCTGAACCCACCATGGGGGTATGAAATGATGCAGCTTCCAGCTGGAGCTGAGCAAATGCCACTCGTAGTGTGAGATGCTAAACACTACCAAGGAATGCAGACAGCACACACAGCTCCCCTCTCTCCCTCCCCCTGTGGAGGTGCAGAGACCTGCAGGCCCCTCACACCCCTGCTCTGCCCCACACACACCATCCCCAGGCAGCACACCCGTGTTCTCCTCGTCCTCAGGCTGGCTGGGGTTCAGTGCCATGACCTGCACAGTGATGGAGTTGCGGGAGATGGTGCAGCCCAGCCCTGGAGGCCACACTTTGTGGGTCTGCATGTGCTTCTTCACATTGGACTTCTGGGCAAAGGCTCGGCCGCACACGATGCACTGGAAGGGCTTCTCACCTGTGTGGCTGAAGGAGAAGGGACCAGGTCAGCAGCTGGTGGAGAGAGCAGGCAGCCCCCAGGCAGGGCCCAGGGGGGCTGCCAAAGGACAGTGCTGGGCACTCGGTCTGGCAGATCCCACCTGGACCCACCAAACAAGGGCTTTGAGACCTGATTCACCAGAGGAGGTGGATTGTGAGAGGCCCGGGGAAACAAGGCTGGTGCACAGACAAAACACTTGTGGTTTGGGAATGACAGGGGATCAAAGGAAGAAGCAGGAGAGGAAGACAGTTCTGCAGCAACACCAGGGCATTCACTGTCAGGGTCCCTGCACAGACCTTGGGCCTCATCACTTTCTCAAGGGTACAAGCCTTTTCTTCCTTGTCACACTTCTCACTCAATCTAGTCTCTTCTAGATTGCAGCCCCCTGATCTGCCTGAATGTGCTCTCCTTTGTCCACAGCAAAAATGTCTTTCTACTCTGCCCTTCTGCTTCAAGAGGAAGTGAAGAGTCCAGGCTGGGAAGAGGTGCAAAAAGCACCACTTGTTCCTTCCCATCTGTTCTACGTCCAGCTGACTCCACTGGGGGAAAAGACTGCAGATTTCAGCTTTCTCCTGCTAGGGAAAAGCTCTCTAATTAGAGCTCCCTGCATAGACACTGAGCTTGGCTTACACTTTTCTAACAAGAAGGCTGCAGCTTGCTAGGGAGGAAAAGAAAAGCGAAGGGCAGAGGCAAGCAGTGGGAATGCTGCTACTCCAGTAATCAGGTGACAAGAGGTTTGGCTGTTAAGGTCTCATCAGCAAGGAGAATGAACCTCCAGTCCCAGCACATAATCAGCATGAAGATTACATCCACGATACAGCCTTCACTCCAGTCACTTGGGAAAAGGTGTCCTGGGGTGAGAGGAATGAAGAATCCCTGCCACTGCAGCACACATTCTGGGCTGTAACAAACTGGACTGCACAGACTCCCTCAGCAGAGCTGTGCCCCACTCCAGCCCAGCCACTCTGCTGTGTGCAGGGTAGGGCACTGTTACCTCCTGATGTGCTGCTGCAGGTCAAAGTTCTTGGTAAAGGCCTTGTCACAGTATGTGCATTTCAGCTTGGGGGACTTGGGTTTGCCTGAAAGGAAGAGCACACACAAGAATGAGATCACCTGGCACAGCCCTGTCCCCACAGCATCACAGGGCCCTCACCCCGAGACATGACTGTTCAGGACCAAGAATAAAGAGCTTACGGAAAGATAAGATCTGCCTGGCCAGACTGGGGAGTGGTTATGGGCACAAACATTCATTTATCACAGCCTGAGCCAACTCTACAAATCCTGAGCAGTGTAGTCTGGTGGGGCAGGGCATCAGGCAGCAACCACTGCCTTCCAGGGACCTTTCCAGATACAAAGCACCAACCCTAAAGGTGCTTTGGGCATTGGGAAAAGACACAGCATGAGTGAGAGGAAGGGCCTGTCTCTGTTGTGAACCCACCAGGTCACTCACAAGTTTCATGCGAGGCCATCATGTTCCCCCTCCAGAGCTGCACAGTCAATGCCACCCCTCAGGGAGCCCATGGCTCAGCAGCACAGCTGGGACAAGCCCCCAGGGCAGGTGCTGGAAGGGACTCACCTTCCTGCAGCCCAGCAGGGACAAGCCCAGTGACCCACAGGGCAGGTGCTGGAAGGGACTCACCTTCCTGCAGCCCAGCAGGGACAAGCCCAGTGACCCACAGGACAGGTGCTGGAAGGGACTCACCTTCCTGCAGCCCAGCAGGGACAAGCCCAGTGATCCACAGGACAGGTGCTGGAAGGGACTCACCTTCCTGCAGCCCACTCTCGTTCTTGCAGCGGCGAGTTTTGGCAGCAGCAGGGGAATCAAAGCCAACCACAGAGCCTCCTGCACTGCTCAGGGGGGTGGGAGCACTGCTGCTCTTGGCCTTGAACCCCTGCTTCCCAGGGCTGTACACGGGGGGAGAGGGGTACACAGGGCTCTCCACACACTGGCTTGGTACCTGTGAGAGGGCAATTCATCAGTGGAACAGGTTTGCTACAGAGAATTATACCATGCCCTAATTTCCACCTCCACCCATACCAGGCTGCAGTTGGGTTGACTTTTCTTCTGCCAAACTGGATCATATTTCTGGTTCACCAGTCCAACAATGTCTCTCTAACCAAAACTAACACCCTGCACAGTGTGAAACTCTCCTGCTGAACACCAAAAAGCATCCAGAAGTTATTACAGCAGGAACAGGGCAGCAATGAAACACTCTGGGGGAGCTGTCTCATCCCTCATCTATGTCTCATGCCTGGAAGAGTTTCTTATCCCTCTGGAGCAGGTTACCACAAGGATCACTGCTGACCCTGTGGGTTCACACCAGTCCTGAAGCAGGGATCTCCAGGTCCTGCTGCCTGTCCTGGCAGGATTGCAGAAGGGAAGGAAGGCACAAGGAAACTCCAGCTGCCAAAGCACAGCTGTTAATGTCAGCATCAAGAGTAGGAAAGAACACTGGGGTGATAGTTTAAGGGCATTTCTGCTGCCCACCCTGATGAATTAACACAGACCACTACTTATCCAACATCCCCATCCATTTCTGTCCACTAGCACTTCCAGATCAGATGCCAGTTACACAGGTAAGGATGCCAAAACTCAGTCACATCCAGCAGCTCCTGTTGTGAAAGGCAGTGCAAATGTGAATACTGCAAACAGCTGATCCACCAGTAAATCCACCTTGCCTTGCCATTCTTTAGCAAAAGCCACCTTGACAGGCTCATTGAGGTTTAGACTGGATTTTTCTCTCCACATAAGCCTGAAGTATGCAGTGTGGTGCTCTGTGCTTCTACAGAAGGTGAGCCCCTCACCTCTACTCCCGCTCACTCCCAACACATGCAGGCATCCCTCAGCCAGAATCAAATGTTCAGGTCTCCTAAGCCAGTGCCAAACCTCTGTCTCTTTTGGCTGTTTCTCCTGTTCTCAGAATCCTCATCATCTACTGTTCTCCTTTTGTTTGCTACCTTCTCCCAGAGAAAGTAATTGTTGTCAAATAATCTAGCCCACCTTCCCACACTATAATTCCACATTTCTCAAGGCCAGACTGCATGGGGCTGGGAGCAATCTGGTCCCGTGGGAGGTGTCCATCCCACAGGCAGGGGATGAGCTTTGAGGTCCCTTCCNCTCTGCAAGCAGAGACACAACACGTGTTGGAAACGCAGCAGCCAGGAGCCAGCTGCTCCCTCACACACGTTCCCCATCCCAATTCGCCTGCAGGAACAGCGGTGATGTCTTGGCACAACGCAGCACATCCAGCTGGCAGGTTGGACCTGTGCTGGAGGCCTGGCGTGACCTGTGGGTACACACTGCCTCCTCCAAAACTCAAGCCCTCAAGCCCCACTGCTTTTATTGCTTTGCTTTTACTGCTTTTAATCCTTCTGGTTACAAGGAATATTTTCAGAGCATGGAGAGCATGTACAGCCCAGCCAGCCTGGGGAGAGCCCAGACAACCCTCCCAGGAGGAGAGTAATCCATGGAGTAAGCTGACAAAGGCCTTGGAAGCCAGTCATTATATGGGGGCTAAAAAAAAAGCAGGAGAGACCACACTACAAAGATCTGAGCATCCAGCAAGCGAGTTTGTGAGCAACACCAAGCTGTGTGGTGAAATTAAAACACTGGAGGGAAGGAATGGGATATCCAGAGGGATCTGGATGAATGTGTCTGTGTGACCCTCAGA
>VYXD01012655.1:133587-144817 GCA_013397195.1 Hylia prasina
ACGGAGCGGGTGGGTGGGACGCGTCCCTCGGCCCCCATTGGCTGCACGACAGGCTCTCCGCGCCAATGAGAGAGATAGCCTGTCGCTTATTGGTGGTGAGCGGTGATTGACAGCAGTGAGAGCCTATAGGAGAGGGAGGTGGGGCACCGCCCCCGGAAGCGGCGTGCGGCGGGGTGCCATGGCCGGCGCGGCCATGGCGGGCGCTGGGGATTCGTTTCGCGCTCTGCTCCGCGCCGCCAACGCGCTCCTGCAGCAGCGTCGCTACCACGCCGCGCTCGCCGTCATCAAGGGCTTCCGCAACGGCGCCGTGTGAGTGCCGGGCCCGGGCGGCGGGGTCTCGATCCCCCCGGTCGGTGGGGAGGCCGGGGGTGCTGTTGGCGAGGTGCGGGGGTGGCGATTCCGCCTCCTCCCATGCAGTTGGGGTGGTCTGAGCTGGGTTTAAGGTCCCCTTTGGGTCTGATTCGCTGAGGTGCGTGTGCTCTTCTCCTTCCGGCTGGGCTCCTCCCGGTTTGCTGTGCTGCTGCTGCTGGGGGGGCGTAAAAGTAATAGATATTTAGCTAAATAGCCTTTTTTTCTGTTAGTAGAATAGAAATACTATAGTTTCATGGTGCAAAAAAACTCTATGAAATATCCATTCACCTTTCCAGTTATGGAGCCAAAATCCGTGCCCCACACGCCCTGGTGATGACTTTCCTGTTCAAGAGTGGAAGGTATGAGCCCTATTTCTGCATTTCTGTGTTGCTGGTTAGAATGTTTTCGTCTCAGCTGTCCGTGTTTCGTGTTTCCAGAGGGTTTAAAAAGCAGAGGGATATGTGAGCCGCGGTTGAGCTGTGTCCTGATAGTGAAGCAGACAGAAATATATATAATTGAGGGAGTTAATCACTCATGGAATGGTTCATGAGAACCAGAGGACAGAGGGGGAATTAGCAGATGTCAACAATAATGTTCTGTCCTGTGTTGAAATACAGGAACCCAAGCTATAGCAGTAAACTTTGTGCCTTTCCCTGAATGCCAGAGGTTCGGATTTAGCAAGAAAGAAGTTTTAAAAGGGCTTCTTGAGCAATGAGAAAATTAAACACAGCCCACAGTCCGGGTAGGGCTGTGCTCTGATGAGTGAGCCAGAGCTGAGAGGATTTTTCCTCCTTCCCAAGACATTCCTGGGATGCCCAAGCCCTCAGTGTGGGTTGGGGGTGCAGTGACCAGGCTGAATGAGTGCAGGGTCCTGCTTTTTCGCTCTCCTAATTGTGTGTTTCTTTCCCTCAGTTTAAGGGAGAAGCTGAAATCCATTGCCCAGGCTACGTACGCTCACTCCAGGAACCTGGCCTATTTTGTGTTCACCTACAAGGGGCTTCTGGCAGCGCAGTCCCGGCTGCAGGGGAAAAAAATCCCATTTCATTCTTTCCTTGCAGCCTGCATTGGGGGCTGGCTGGTGTTTGGTGACAACAATCCCATCAACAGCCAGGTAAAGGCACTTGCTGCAAGTCTCTTTGGCCAGGAAAAACAACAGGTGTGCCAGGAAGTGATTGCTGGCACCTGTTTCTGGTGGTTCTGACCACAGAGCGTTGCTCTTTTATCATATTCGCTGAACAAATTGCTGTTTTGACTGCTCTGCACTCAAATCCCAGGTGTGGTTGTGTGTCTCCATGGAGTGCTGGAAGCCCAGGTTTGCCTCCAGACCTGCACTGAGTTCATAGGAAGGCAGCCAGGTAACCCTGAGCTGTGGTCACTACCTGTGTGTTCCTGGTCTGGCCATCACAGGGTTAAACTCTTTACCTGAAGGGTTGTGAGTGTAGACCTTGATCAGTTAGAGCTGCACTCAACTAAACTGGTTGAACTGACAACTAAACTGGTGAAACTGATGAAAGCCGCTCAGGGGATGTTTGATTTAAAGCTGATTGTTAACACACAGTGACAAACCAAGGAGTAAAACACAGAGCTGCAGCTTAATCCAAAGTGCTCGACTTAAGCCAGGCCTTCAGGCTGGTGTTAGGCTGTGTCCAGACTCCAGAGCTCACACCTGCCTGGCAGGACTGCTCTGGGTCTGTTCTGTCAGCACCATCTGAGGTGTCATGGACTGGGCAAAGACAGAAGTTGTGCAACTGCACAGAAGTGTTGCATGAAGTGCAGCCTGGTGATTGCTAAATCAGAGCAGCAGGACTTTGAGGAGACACAAATCCCCGAGGCTTTGCTGATAGGGGAAATCGCAGCCTGTTTGCTTTGAAGTGAGGGAATTGTTCCCATCCCTCCTGGCTGGATTGTCACTCCTGAATCCCTGGAGCTGGCCGTGCTCAGTGCTCACCCCCTGCTCTCTGGGTTTCTCTTCCTGCAGATCATCATGTACCTGCTGTCCCGGATCCTGTTCGGTTTGTCTCGGCTGGCCGTGGAGAAGGGCTACATCCCACAGCCCAAGCAGGATCCCTTCCCTCTCGTGGCTGCCCTGGTGTGGGGGACAGTGCTGTGGCTCTTTGAATACCACAGGGAGACCCTGCAGCCCTCCCTGCAGGCCTCCATGACCTACCTGTATGAGGACAGTGAGGTGTGGCACGACCTGTCTGACTTCCTCGTTTACAACAAAAGGACAGACAGCAAGTAGGTGCTTCTGTCTAAACCACCTCAGAATGGGATGGGACCGCCCAGCAGCTGAGGGAAAAGGTTATTCTGTTGCTCTTGACCTGTGATTTTTTTAAAATTACCATCTGTCAAGCGGAGTTGGCTCTTGTCTCCAGGCCAGAATGTTTTGATCAGTCTTTTGGCTCCTTTTAGAGTGAGCACACGCCCCACAGAAACTTGTTGCAGTCTTTTTTAAGAAGCCTTATTTTCCCTGCAAGTGTGGCATTGGGGTTTGTTCTTTAAAAACTAAATGTATTTATAAAATGGCAGCCTGAAACTGAGTGGAGAATATGAAAACATTTTCTAGGGCTCATCTGAATGTTTACAAATGATTTTTGCTGTGCTCACTGTGGTGTGATCGAGGGTGAAGGAAGTGGGGGACCTGCTGAGCTCTGAAAGCAGGGCCATCACTTCTTCACTGCTGTGGATGGCTGGAAATCCTGTTTAAGCTATTACAAGGACAGCTGTGTGCTCCTTGAGAGAGTTCCTCTGCAGTTTTCCCTCAGGGAGAAAATAAAATCTTGAGGATGGAACTGTTAGGATTGTCTTGTACAAGCCTGGTAAATCAGGTTTGGAAAGATTATTTTTGCTTGTTTTCTTTCCTGCACTTGGGCTGAACCTGTGCCTCTGCAAAGTGCACTAATGAATACCCTGTAACTATTTTAAACTTGTTTGTAAAGCTTTTAAAAGCTGCTTGAACTAAATACCAAAAACAGTTACACAACTTGGGCTCCTCTACAACCAGGCCTCGGATCTCACGCTGGGGACTTTGTGTGTCCAAGGGAGCAACATTTACCAAGCACTTTAGTTTTGGTGGAGCATGACAAGGGTTTCTCTGAGGTGCAGAACCTGCCCTCCACAGCAGTGGCACATGTAGGCTGTAATCAGATTTGAATCTGATTTTGTACCTGTAGTTTGTGCAGGCTCCTTGCTGAGCCAGGCTGAGGCCATGAATTAATTTATGAATTATCTTCCTCTCAAAAACATTCTGCTGAGCCCCAGGATAGGGCAGCACCCCCTGGGCTGTGGCAGAAGATTGACTAGGTAGCTGAGAAAGCACAAAAACTGATTTAATTAATCAATTAATAAATTCAAACTCCTAATACTGCAAGGCACTCACCTGCCTTATAACACTACACAGTTCACTTAATGATGTGCATTGAAATAATTCCTGCCACACTGGTTTGATGTGGTGATATTCCCAAGAGAATCATTAAGTTCCCTTTTGGCTCCATTGGGACTCTTGGGTTCACTTTCCCTGTATCCACCTGCTTTTCCCTGACCTGCCCATGTCATTTCATAATCCTGCTGATGTTCTCTTCATCATCTGTTGAACTCTTTACCCTCAAGGCTCTGGCAATTTCTCCTATTCAGTGGTCCAGCTGAAACAGTACATTTAACTTCAGGGAGCTTCTGAGTAGAAAAAAAATCTCAATTAAAGACTTAAAAATTCTTAAAATTAAGACTTAAAAATTCTTCTTAAGTCATTTTTCCTTGTCCTCCTAAATGCTGTTATTGCTGTTGCTCATATTCAGAGTGATGCTTTGCTCTTTATTTTTGCACTTTTCTTTGTCCATGCAAATCCATGATGTATATGGTGCCCAAAAACCAAGATACTTCCTTGTCATAATAACTCTCCGTGATCCCTTTAACTTGTAATTTCATTGCTGACTTCTAATTAGCTGTTGTTACAATCTGGACTGAATAATGGAATGGGAACATCCATCAGACCCCATGAAAGCTGTAAAATTCGGAATTTGGTTTATTTGGTTAAATGTTTTTCTCTGTATAGAGAAACGTAAAGATTCAGTACAGAAAAACTGCTGAAGCTACAGGTGAGGTCTGATTTCTTTATAAACGTTTTATTTCCACCACTGATGGGTATTTGAAGCATCACAATTTTTCTGTTAGAAGCCTCAGTATTGTTCCAAATAAGAGCATTGGTATTCTGCTAAAATTGCGGAATTCCTGCAAGCTTTGATGGGATTTCAGAAAGCTGACAGCTGTGGCTTGGGAACTGCTCCCTAAAACTATTAACCTCACAAATACTTGACCATGTGTAATTATTGCAGCAGAAGAAGCTGTGGGCTGGTTCTGTGAGCTGGGTGTCTCTGAGGAGGTTTTGATCTGTTAAATTTGTCGCTGGTATTTCTTTTTCTGAGAAAGGCTTGTGGTTCCTTAGAGGTGGAATAATTTTCCTCTGCTGGGAATTGTACCATTGTGGCTGCTGGTGAAGCACTTCAGAATCCATGGGAAGGACAAGTGGCCTTTCCTGACCTTCCCACACTGCTCTCTGTCCTCTAGAAAATAAATCCCAGCCAAATACCAGTGTCTGGAATCAGCCTGGCAGCAGCGACCATGACTTCTCCTTGGTTTAAAACTCCCTTTTTCTCTTGGGAATCTCTCCCTTTCTAAGGAAACCATGCCTAAGCCTGCAGCCATCTGTGGTGGAGCTGCAGGGGGCAGCTGCCATCCCTGGAGGCCCAGCTCCTCCCGGGAGCACAGCCTCTGGGGCTCTGCTGACCGTTGGCTTTCCCGCTGTGCCCGGGCAGGACGTTAAGCTGCAAGTCACTGCTTTCCCCAGGGAAGTAATTGGGACAGCTCCTTAATGACATCAGCCCCCATGGCTGGTCCTGGGACCAGATAGCTGGGGATGAGCCCCTTCTGCTGCCAAGGTGTTGGAACAATGCAGGAGTGTAGTAGGGAAGTGAACTAGAAGTAATTTGTCTGAGTCGGACTTTTGGGATATGGAAGTGACACTCCCTGCCCTCCCCCAGGGCATTGTGTGGGGAATGGAGTGCCCTGTTTGGGTTCCCTTTTTATTAGCATTAAAAGCAAAAGAAATAAAGAGACAGTTGGGAAGCCACCTGCCCATGGCCAAGTGCTAAGGATCACAAAGAAGGGGCATTTTCTCCCCCCAGCCCCGACTGGTTTTGAATTTTAAGATGAGCAGGGGTTGTTTGTCTACAGCAACTTTATTTTCCCTTATTATTTCTTCCTTGACACCTGACTGAAGCTGAGTGTCTCTAAAGAGGAGCAGGGTGACTCAATCTTAGCTCAGCTGGTCAAAAGCAAGGAACACTGGATAAATTTGAAGTGTTTAAAATTATGCTTCTCCCTCAGACTTTAAGCCTCTCTTAGAGGCGGTTTTAAAGGTTAATGAATCAAACTGATCAAAAGTTTTCAGCAATCCTGAGCTTTTCAAGCAGACTGACTATCCTGGGCTATTAATCATTTATTTTATGAAGGAACAAAGCAGGCTCAGGGTTATTTACTGCCGCTGCCTGCTGCCCTGGCGTACCCACTGTGCTTCCCTTCCCTTTGGAGGACAGCTTGTGTGCTGGGGCTGGCTCTGGGGATGGCTGGAAAACCCTTTCCGGGACAATTGCATTATTTAACAGAGGTGAAAATTAGACAGCTGCCTGACATTTGGGTTGGGGAAGGTTTTCTGGGCTGTGTTTGATGCTGGCAGTGAAGGAGAGGATATTTCTGAAAGCAAAACCTGCGTTTGGCCATTCAGTGCTGCAGAGAAGGGCTCGAGGAGGCTGGGGCTGCTGGAAGGTGTGACCCTGTGTCTGTCATGGAACTCTGGGATTTGTCCTGGCCACCATCCCTGTGTCAGGGCATTTATCATAGAACTGTGGGATGGTTTAGGTTGGATGAGATCTTAAAAACCATCCCCCCCCCTGCCAAGGCCAGGGTCACCTTCCACTATCCCACCTTCGAACCCCATCCAGCCTGGCCTTGGACACTTCCTGGGATCCAGGGGCAGCCACAGCTTCTCTGGGCACCCTGTGCCAGGGTGGAGAGGATGCAGAGAAGCTTTGATACTGGTGCTATGAGACTTTCCTGCCCCACTAGAGTAGGTCAAACTCTGCCTTACACCGAGCTGGCTGTGGGTGGAAGGGCAGAGATGATCCAGACCCAAAGCAGGGCCCCCCTGTGCAGAGTGAGCTCTGGAGCCAGCTGGGAGCTGCCATGGCTGGCTGGTGCTGCTGGAGCAACCAGAGCCCTGACCAGATCCCTCACCCAGGAGAAACTGCTGGGACTCCAGCTCCTTTTCCCTGCATCAGCACAAAGGTGACCTTTGGATAACACCCCGAGCCATGCACTGCTCCCTGTTTGTCAGGCTGTGTTTGTGTCCCTGGCTCATGCCAGCCTGAAGCAGAATATGTTTTCTGATGCTGCCTTTGAAACCCAACAGATAAGGCAGGAGGGGAAATAAGGCGTCGTGTCTGTCTGCCACTGTTAATATTTTTGGGATGTTAATCTTGAGTTTTCAACCTGTGTGTTCCTACCAGATTGGTGGAGGAGGTAACATTTTTCTTTACTTAGAAGAATTTTCATGTCTCTGGTGATGAGGAGGGAGAAAAACAAACTAAAAGCTTGATAATGCAGGTATTATTACCTCTGCTTTTGATAGATATTTTGTATGCATAATTGCTGTGTAATTCAGGTCCTGATTTTCTAACAGCCTAGAATAAAGTAAAGAACATAAACTCAGGTAACTTATGTGACACTGATCAGAATGCTTGCAGAAATATCTTGGGGTTTGGGTTTAAAACAAGAAAAAGGGGGCAATGAGTTGTTGGCGTGGCTTTGTCCACAATGAATTGCCTTCTTGTGGTTATTTCTGTATAATAATCAGTCTTTAAATATTACAATACTGTGCTTTCTCTAAAAATAAAAATCCTAATTTTTTGTCTTTTTTTACTGTCGTCATTTTTAAGCTAAAATCTATGAAGCAATGCTTGATGATTGCATGTCTGTGGTCCTGGATGTAGAGAAGCCTTGCACAAGGTGCAGTTTTGGCGTGGCTTGGGCTCTGGTGTTACCAGCTTGGAAACAACAGCCAGTGCTGCTTTGACCCCACCATCAGATTTAGTTCCTGCAGGGCTAAGGATGCCAGCTGCAGAAACAAATTGACATGGCTGACACCTCCTTTTTCTTTTAAATATGACAAATAGAGAAAATAAGGATGTCTGTGGATGGTTTTGCTGCCTCTTCCAAACCAGAAGTTCAGAGGAATGTGCTGTAGAGGTGACTGCTGTGGTCTGGGGATGACGCAATTGCTGAGTGTCTGTAAGACCAAATCTCCAGCTTTGTAGCTGTTGGAATGCTGGAGTGTCCAGCCTGGGCCCACGAGAAGCCAAATTAACACCTCCAAACTGATGCCAGTCCTACCTTCAAGTGTTTTTTTTCCCTCCTCACAGAGCATTGTACTCTGTCTGAGCCCTTGTTCTGCCCTAAGTGAAGCTCTGGGTGACTTGCAGGTTTTGTTCTGACAAAAGCAAAAGTGTTCCACCACTTTCACTATGTTTTGGGTTCTCAGTGCCAGTGACCATGCTCTGAGTGCTGGGAAATGAACCTGGACTGGCTGGAGGACACTAAGGACAGGTAGAGGCTAGAGCCTGGCATTATTCCCAAATCGCTCCTCAGTAACCCCCAGGCTCCCCAGAAACACTTCAGCTTCTCCATTCTTCCATGGGGTTTGAGTGAGGAAATGGAAGAGCCTTGTGGAATGGAGTGGCTTTGTGTTTGTGGGGCTGTGGCTCAGAGCATGAGACAAGGCTGCCCTGGCTGGGTGTGAAGAGCAGAGCAGGAGGGGAGCAGGCTCTGTGCTCGTCACTTCCACTGAGGGACACTCTGCATGATGAGAGCTGTAAAAACAGATGCCAGCACAGGAGAGGGGATGGCACTGCTGAGCCTTTTGTGCCCAGCATCCAAAAAGAGCTGACCTGGTGTCCTGTGAGAAGAAGGGCTGTGTCATCTTCTGTAAAAGATGCAAGGGAACACACACTGCCTGGCTTTTGGGACTGGGATCTGAGAGGACACACCTAAACCAGGGCTGCTCCCTTCTGCCACAAGCCAGATTTAGACACTCAGTTTGGGCTTCCAGAAAATTGCTTTGGTTTGCACAGAACAGTGGTGGCTCAGGTGGCAGAGGTAAGGGACTCTAGGGTCAGCAGAACTGAGGGGGCTCTGGGCTTTCCCCAGCTGTCCCCACCACAGGAAGATTGTGCCACACTGCCAACGCACCATCTTGTGAACAAATCAGTGAACTGGCAACAGGGGCATTGGCAGGAGAGCCCAGGGAAGTCCTGCTCTCCTTCATGCCCTGGGCACACTCCCTGTGACAGCTCAGCACGCTCCGTGTGGGAACTGCTGGGGGCAGGACCGACTGCGATGACAGGGACAGTAAATGTGCTCCTGGGACACCCACACGCTGCCCTGAACTGAGCACAGGGGTGCAGGTTTGCATCCTGCCAGCTCTCCTCCCCCCCTGCTCTCGCTGCCAGGTGATTTTCCAGCGCAGGTACCAGCTCCGGCTCCACCTGCAGACTTTTCCCAGCAGACACCCCTTGCCCTGAGTCTATCCCGCAGTGCCAAACCCACCCAAACTCAGCGACTGCCGCGGGCTAAATCCTGCTGGGACACAGTGTCAGAACTGCCTTCCTGATCCTCTCCAGGACCGAGCGGGGCCGTGCAGACAGGACTTTATCTGGGAGCAGCACCTGCCAGGCAGCTAATCTTGGGAGCACGTCTACACTCCTTAGCAGGGCTGGCGGGGCCGGGGGGAGGCTGCAGCTGCGCAGGAGACAGGATTCATCTGCTTCCCCTCATCCCCGTGCAAGGAAAGCCCCTGCTCGCCCTTCTCCCACCAGCGTTTGCCTTGCATTTGTCTCCCCAGCCGCCCCTTTCCGCGCCGCCGGCGCTGAAAGCCCCGGAGAAGTCGCGGCGCAGCCTCCGGGAGAGGGGGCAGAGCCGCTCCCCCCGAAAAGCTCCTGCATGAATTAGGGGGAGTGAAGCCAGCCTTTGTGAGCCGAGCGGGAGCAGCTGGTGCAGCAGCTGTGTCCCAAACCCTGCCTCATCCCAGGAAGCGCCGGGCTGAGGCTCCCCAGGGACGGGGAGAGCACCGCCAGCCATGCGTTCCCGCCCGGCTGCTGGGGTTGCCTTTTCCCCCCTCCCCAGATGGAAGAAGCATTAACTGTGTGCAAACATCTGGTCTAACTGTTGCTTGTGCTTCGCAGTAATGATGATGTTGCAGTGGAAGGGCTCTGGAGAGTGGGGACTGGAATATTAGAAGGGCCGAGTGTTAATTAACTGTATTAATTTCCTTTAAGCAAGGCAGCGTTTCTATTAGCTCTCTGCCGATGAAGAAATGAGGCGCAGCGAGTTGATTTGATTGGTCACGGACATGCACCATGTTACTGCTGTATTTAAGGATGGAGGGATCCAGGGAAAACACGGCCCTGCTCTGCATTGGCTTGTCCCCAGAGGAATTGCTGCCACTGCCAAAGTATCCGCCATAAAATCCTTTAAAGCCAGAAACCTGTTAGGCCAGCACAGGGGCACTGCATGTCAGGATCTGCTCCGCAGCAGAGGAGTTAACTCATCCCTGCAGAAGCCTCCTGCATCCCACGCACTGCTGGAAAAAACAGCCCATCTCCTGCATCCCGGGCAGGTCAGGGTTGGCAGCAGGGCCGGGGCAGGAACCAGCGCTGGCTCCCAGCCCTGCCTGGCAGCAGCAGGGGGCTGGGGGCCCTGTGCCCGACCACGGGGGACACGTGGGGCACTTCATGGGGGGCACAGAGGGGTGAAGCCCTGGGCTCGGCTCAGCGGGGGTTTGGGTGCCTGGGTCAGACCCCACTCCACACTTTCCTCATGAGCTTCCCCACGTCTGGGCCTTGCAAAAGGCCTAATCTTTAATGCTTTTTTATTTTTCTCTTTTTTTAATTAGCAGGATGTAGTTTTTTTCCTTTTTAATTTCGCTTCCTCATGCAGTAGGAGGTTATCAGTGCCCTGCAGGCAGGAGATATTGCTGCTGGGAGCCGCACCAGTGTCTCGTGGGTGGACTCCCATCTCTCTCAGCATATGGGGCCACTCCCGGCTCCGTCTGCCGTGCCTGTGTCCCTGCCTCTCCCCAGCCACACGGTCCTACGGCCGGAGATAGCATCTGGCACAGTCAAGTGCAGGTTGTGCTCCCGGCAGAGCTTTTCCTCTGCCCTGTAAGGGGTTATCAGCCAGTCCTGAAGGAGCTGCCGAGATCTGCAGCTGTTTGGTGTTTGGAAACACAGAATGCCGTGAATCATCCACACACGGATGGAGCAGATTGCAGCATCCCGGTCCTTCCGTGCACGCCGGACTCCTGGAGCAGCGTCTGAGCCCGACGCCTCCAGACTTGTCCGACAGCCTCATCCACGGTCTTGGGGTGCTTTGAACAAGAGAGATGGACAACCCTGAACTGATCCCTTCATCGCTCCAACCCTTTTAGACAGAAATCCTGCAGACAGCTTGCCCGGCAGTACAGGAGAGCCGCTGCACCCACCAGCACGGCTGACCACCCACTGATGTCCCCCAAAGCAAGGCATTGCTGCGGGGCGTGCCACGAGCCTGGGCCAGGCTGGGCTGAACTTGCTGTCATCCCCGGGGAAGGGGAACACACGGGGGGCAGCCTGTGACACCTCATAGAGCCCAAAGCCACCTTCTCTCCCACCAGTGACACCCGTGGACGGGCGGAGTCCGCAGGGCAGGGGAGCGATATGAACTTTGCTCGTGGGTGCGGGCCGCTGTCCTCCCGGGCCATCCGGAGCGGGGAGCAGCCGCGCCCGCAGCCGGA
>VYXD01012655.1:145483-165960 GCA_013397195.1 Hylia prasina
AATGGGCCCGGCTGGAGACCGGGCCGTGCTGTTAGCGAGCCGTGCCATACCGAGCTGGGCCGTACAGCGAGCCCCGCTGTATACCGGGCAGGGCTCCATACCGGGCCGGGCCGTACTGCTCCCCTCTGTGCCCCGTGCTGTGCCATATGCTGTGCCGTGCCCCTCTCCGTGTCAGCCCGTGCCCGGTGCACCCGGCTGTGCCAGGCTGGACGGCCGGGCCGTGCCACGCAGCACCTGCCGGGCCGGCCCTGCCCCGCCGCCGCTCCGGAAGCCGCAGGCCCGGACGCCGGGCCGTGCTTTGCCTCCCCACCCACGGCCCATGCCGGCTTTGGGGCGCTCCCCGCAGCGTGGAGGACCCCCGCGGCTGGGACAGCCCCCCATCCCCGCCAGCATGTGTGACAGCTGCTGTCACCCTTCCTGCCGGGATCTGGGGTGTCTGTACCCCGCAGCGCTGCAGGGGGGTCCTCACAGAAACCCTCCATCAGCAGCGGGGCCGTGGGGTGGCTGTGCCTCTGCTGACCCCATCCCTTGCAGGTGAAGAGGAAGCTGAACTTGGAGACGGATCACCAGTACATAGCAGAGAGTTTGCCAGTGGGCCGGGGCAAGGCCAGGAACCCTGCTAAAGGTATCATCTCCACTCCCCCTGGCCCCCCCTTGCCCACCCAGCTCCCAGCAGAGGTCCAGCAGCCCCACTGCTCCCACGGGCTCATCCCTGGTAGGTCCTTCCAGTCCCTTTGTGTCGGTTTGGATGGGCTGTCCCTGGGGCTGGCCTGCTTCTGTCCACTCTCCACACTCACTGCTGTGCCCTGTGCTGGTGACAGGGTTGTGCTGCCCATCTGGGCACCATGCTGGCTCTGTCCCTCCCTGTAGGATGGAGCTGTAGGTGCCTGCATGGTGTCAGTGCAGTGTCCCAGGTGGACCTGCTGTTATCTCCCCACTGAGCCCTGCCTGGCACTCGGTGTCTCAGTCACAGTTGTGGTCACAACAGAGCACAGGTGTCACAGCCTGTGCCAGGTGCTGCAACATCCTTCTTACAGGGGATTTGGGCAGCTCACCCCATTGCCCTGAGAAAACAGATTGGTTTTGGGGTGCCAGTCCTGGTCACTAGTCCACAAGCCACCTCCAAGCATGGCAGGAGCGTTGTGACCTTTCAGCTTCAGCCCTGGGTTTCCCTTGTGTTTAAATGACATTTGTCCTCCATGTCTGGCAGGGGCAAAGTCTCCTGGAGAGAAGTCCCGCTATGAAACCTCCCTGAACCTCACCACCAAGCGCTTCCTGGAGCTGCTGAGCCAGTCCCCAGATGGTGTGGTGGATCTCAACTGGGCGGCCGAGGTCCTGAAGGTGCAGAAGAGGCGCATCTACGACATCACCAATGTCCTGGAGGGCATACAGCTCATCACCAAGAAGTCCAAGAACCACATCCAGTGGCTGTATGTCCCCTGGCTCATGGGGCTGTGCCTGGCTGTTCCCTGGGGTGGGGGAGGGTCTTACTTGTGTAGAGAATTTCAGGGCAGGGTCACCAGAGCTGCTGCAGGCCAAGTGGTGGCCCTGTGTGGGGAGGGCTGTGCTCGGTGGCACAAGACTCCTGAGCAGCATTGGTATCATCTGCGAGTCCCCCTGGGGCTCCCCAAGTCATCCAGGAGAGTGGGGGGCTGCATCCAGCAGGGGAGTGGTTTGCTGTAAAATCCCTGCTGGGCTGGTTCCCTGGGTGTGGGGTGGGACGTGGCCTGGCCTCGGTGGGGCAGAGGAGGCTGTGGGGGTCGGCTCCTGATGGCCACGGTGCTCCCCAGGGGCAGCCAGGCCACCGTGGGAGCGCCAGGCCGGCACCGGCTGCTGGAGAAGGAGCTGCGGGAGCTGCAGGCGGCCGAGCGGCAGCTGGATGACCTCATCCAGATGTGCACGGTGCAGCTGCGCCTGCTCACCGAGGACCCCGCCAACCAGCAATATCCTTTGGTTCTGGGGCGGGGCTGGCTGGGTGGTGGCTGTGGCTGAGCCCCGGTGTCACAGGCAGGGTGTTTCCCAGCCCACATCCCCGTGTCCCTTCCTTGACCCGCCCCACCGCAGCCTATGTGACCTGCCAGGACCTCCGCAGCATCGTGGACCCCGCGGAGCAAATGGTGATGGTTATCAAAGCCCCCCCAGAGACCCAGCTGCAGGTCTCAGACCCAGCAGAGGTGAGTTGAGGTCACGCTCTGCTCCTCCTTGAACAGCCTGCTATTCCTGGGCATCCCTGTGATGCCTTGTCTGGTTCCTGTCCCCTTCCCCAGGCGTTCCAGGTCTCCATGCGAAGCACTCAGGGCCCCATCGATGTGTTCCTCTGCCCCGAGGACAGCTCAGGGGTCTGCAGCCCCGTCAAGAGCCCCTTCAAAGCCCCTGCAGAGGACTCTTCTCCCAGCCAGTCACAGCCCAGAGCCTCTCTGCTCCTGCATCCTGCCCAGGACGTGAACATGCCGCTGCTGCCCGGAGAGCAAGGTGGGACTGGGGACATGGTGGGGCTGGGGACATGAGGGAGCTGCTGGGATGTCACAGCGGCTTTCATCAGCCCCTCTGCTGCTGGCACAAGCAAAGAGCTGGCATGGTGCTTGGGCACCCCAGCAAGGCAGGGAGGTGGGAAGGCAGGATCTCCATAGCCAAAATAGCTTTTTTGAGGGTTTATTTGGAGAGTATTGTGGGATTTACAGCTGCTTTTCACCCCCACAGAAGCACTGCTGCCAGGGCCAAGCACGCTGCCTGGCAAGAGCCCAGAGGAGGAGGTGAGCCTGTCTCCACTGGCCTCCATGGACATGCTGCTGGAGCAGAGCAGGGAGGACCTGGCGGGTTTCTTGGCCGATGAGTTCATCAACTTGTCGCCGCCGCAGGCACAGGACTATCACTTTGGGCTGGAGGAGGGTGAGGGCATCAGCGAGCTCTTTGACTGCAACTTTGGGGACTTCACCCCCTTGGACTTCTGAAGCTGTGCCTGCCTGGGTGCTTGGGGGAGCTGCCAGGGGAGGGGCAGGCCTGGCAGGGCAGGGCAGGGCAGCCCCTCTGGCTCCAGTGCCCGCTGTTCCTCCCCCGTCCCTTTTTGCAATATTTTCTCCTAATCCCTCCAGCCCCCCCAGCCTGGCGCGGGCCAGTGGCATCCCCAGCTCCAGCCCCACAAGGAGGATGCCAGGGTGGGGTTCCCATCTTGGGGGACCCCCCCCCACAGGGCCCTGATCAGGGGGAACTGCCCAGGGCAGAGCCGCTGCCCCCCAGGAGCCCGTTCCAGAGCTTTAAGCAGTCCTGTGTATAGATTAATGATTTGGTTAATTTATTTTTGTCCCCTGGGGACAGCGTTTCATTTCCATGGGGGTTTGGGGAGGCTGTACAGCAGAGTGGGCATGCTGAGAGTTTTTGTTGTGCTGGGAGGGGGTGGTGGAGATGTGGGGGGTGCTGGGCCAGGGCTGTCCCCCTGCACGGGGGCTGCCCACAGCCTGGCTGAGCGTGGGGTATTTATTTATTATTTATGGCGTGTGGAGCTCTCCCAGGACATGGAGGGAGCAGGAGGACAGTGCTGGTGCTGGTGGGACGTGGAGGGTGCCACCAGGGTCTCACCAGCATATCCTGGCTTTGCTTGTGTCCCAGAGAGGGCTGGCAAGGCCACGGCTGTGGCAGGTGGCTGCGGGAGCGGGGATGGGGCTGGATGGGGCTGGTGGCCCTGGGGCCGTGTGTGTGTCCCCTCGGGGGACACAGGTGGCCAGGGGAGTGTCTCTGCAGGTGAGCACCCAATGCTGTCTCCAGGCTTTCCTTCCTCTCCCTCCGCAGCCTTTCAGAGCCTTTTGGCTCTGGCTCCCCATCCCCAGGCCACTGGGGCTGGGAGAGGAGGGGAGGGGGGTCCTGGGGTCCCCCCGGCCGAGCTGGAGACGCACTTTCACTTTTACTGCCATTTAACAAGCTTGTGTTCCTCTGAGCTTTGTGTTCAATAAAGGTTTCTACTGACTCTGCCTTCGGCTGTGCTCAGGTGCCTGGGGGTGTGAGGGGCAGTGGGGACCTCAGCTGAGAAACCTGAGGTTTGGGGTTATTTTGTGGTTTGTTTTCCACTTTGAGCTTGAAATACATGACCAGGTCTGTCTGCACCTGGGGCTGCAAGAGATGCTTCGGTCCTTGGTCGCACAGAGGGTGGGATCTGGGGCTGATCCTGCCCTCCCTGCTCTTCCAAAGAGGCTGTGCTGCAGGAGGATGGGGTGATGGGTCTGGATGGGGTTTGCTTTCCTTTCAATAGTCCCTGTCCCCACTTGGCTTCTCTCCTGCCTGATCCCCTTCCTGCCTTCCCCGTGGTTTTGGGGCAGCATTTTCCAGGCTGTGCCTGCAGCTTGGGGCCAAGTGTGAAGCCACTCCATCCACTGAGTTCCCAGCTTTACCTGTTCATCCCAGCTCTTGGTGCTGCCTCAAGGCACCTGCTGGCACCAGTTTCTGGCCCAAAGTTTGAAGTCCCCGTGTCCTTGCTCGCTGGGGCCACGCTGTCTGCCAGCAGCAGCCCTGGCCCTGAGTGCCCTGATTCCCTCTGCAGCACACCAGGACTGAGGGACACTGGGGAGCCCCAGAGGGTGCTGCTTGGAGTTCAGGGACTCCCCAGCAGCCAGGATGGGGCTGAGCAGGGCCATGGCCACTGCCCCAGCAGCAGCCAGGGGCGTGCTACTTCCTGCCCGTGTGTGTACACTTTTTCCCCTCCTGCCCAGCCTCCTGCCTGGTTTTCCTTTAAACAGCCTGATAAATGTTTCACCCTGACCATGTTGTGTAAACTCACCTCGCTCCTGCACTGGCAGGAAATGGGATCTCAGGCTGCTGGTGGGTGCTGGGTGGCACAGAGAACCCATCACCACTGCCTGGCCTCCTGCCTGCATCCTTGTGCCTCTGTTCCCACCCCTGAGGCAGTCCCTGGCTGGCTGTGCCGCCGCCGGGTTGTTCTTACAGCTGGACATGTGTGGATGGCAGCGTGCAGGTGTGAGGTGCCAAACCCCACGCCTCAGCTCCACACACCATTCCCAGCTTTCCCGGCCCTCCAAAGCATGGCAGCAGGGCCAGCCATGGCCCTGCCATCTCCTAACCAGTGCCCAGCAGGGCAGTGTCACACACAGGCTGTCGGGGTGACCTCTGTGCCTGGGGGGTGTCATGCTGGCACCCCTTCAATGGGGCTTTTTCAGACAGTGGCACTGGAACAGTATTCCTGCTGCTCCAACCCATGGGACTCCAGCCCCACAGAGCCAGGGCAGGGGGACAGGGGACAGGTGGGAGGGCATGGACCCGGGTCCCTGCTGTGTCCTCCATTGTGGGGTTGGTATTTGTCACCTGAGGTGGCAGTGCTGGGGGTTTTATGAGTTACTGCAGGGTGCCCAGCCCAGCCATATGCCATCTCCTCCTCATCCATCCCTCCTCCTCTCCTCTGCTTAGTTCCCTCGTGGTGGATGGCCATGCTGATCTGCAGTGCTGCCAAAGGGGAGAGACCCCAGCACAGGAGATGGTTTTTGTGGGAGCCAGGAGGCACAGGAAGAGGAGAGAGGATTTACACTGACATCCCGAGCTCCACAGGGCTGTTCCCACAGCCAGCCACCCCCCAGCAGCAACACAGCTCTGCCTCTTTCCCCTGAGCAAAGGCAAACCTCTCTGATGGCATCACCATCACATTGCCCTCACAAGAAACCTCCTGGGACACAGAACCCTTGGGACACCCAATGCCCATGGAAGCAGGGACAGGGCTGTGTCCCACTGCGGCAGCACAGCCCATCCCTGGGGGCCGCACTGGCAGCTCCACGTGAGCCACAGCACTGTAAAAATAACCACTCTGCCTCCCAGGATGATTCATGATGCAGCTGAAGGGCTTCCCTCCTGCTATTTCAGATCGCTGGAGAGAGAGCTGATGGCAGCTGCTTTGGAGGAGCACATGGCAGCCTTGGGAAGTGGCCCCAGGCACTGCCTGGTTTTATTTATCTGCTCCAAAGATGCTTTTGTCTGTCAGGTGAAGGCAGCACAGTCAGGAGATGGGCACCTTGCACACATCCTGCCTGCCCCCGGGCTCCCAGCTCTCATTCCCAGGCAGTGTGACCCCACAGGGACCGTGTCCATCCAGCCCTGGGGTGCTGGCAGGCTGACGTGGTGACTCCATTGGCACTGGAAAATGCTGTGCAGGATGTGGCCACGGTGCTGAGCCCAGGCAGCCCTGGGGTCTCCTGTCCCTGTGCTGGAGGGTTGGGATCCGGGGGAGTCCGGAGAGCTCCACAGTGGGATGAGCTCCGGGACAGGCTGGCAGTGGCATTGGTGCCCCCCATAAGGGGTTTGTACCTTTAACCTAATCCCCCTCAGAGAGTCCCATAGGGGTTTGGGGTCTCTATAGGCAGGGGTGTCCTGCCCCACCTCTGCATCCCACCTCACGCTTCCCTATTTCCACTTCCAAAAATCTGTCCTGTTTTCTCCACAATGAGGGAACTTAGGGAGGTTTATTTCTGGGATGCTGTTGAGTGGGTGCTGTAATTCCACCTCCTGTAATTCCATTGAGGTGCTGGGCAGCAGAGCAGACCCCTGGTGTCCCACAGCTGGGGCCATGTCCCCCTTCCCTGCCATGGCTTTCTGGAAACACCTGTGGAAGTTGGGACCACCTCTTACCTCCTACCATCAGCAGTTTTGCCCTGAACTTCATCATCACTCTCAGGCTGCTCTTTCCCACATGGAAACTCATGCTGACTCCAAGGGATGCCACTGGGCACTGAGCATGGATTCTGGGAGCAGATGGGAGTGTGGGAAGCCCTTCCAAGGGGGGGATTTTGATCCATAGCAGAGCCTCACCATCACCGAAGCCCCTTCCCTGCTCCCTGGCAAGGTGATGCCCCTGTCCCTGCTGCATCTCTTGCCTGTGTTCTGTTCCTGCTCCCATTTCAGTTGGATTTGATGATGGCCACACTCAACAGCTCCAGCCCTTGGACCTCTCTGCCTCCCTGGGGACAGCCCCGTGCCAAGTGCGGTGAGTGCACGTGCACCCTGGAGCCCTTGGATGCCCCTGCCAGGGCCCAGGTGCACTTTTTCCACCTCTTTTGCCTTGCACACACCTGGAACAGCTGGGAGATGGTAAAAATAGCTGTGAAGCCGTGGGCACAGCGTGGAGCACATTATCCTCAGGGAGCAGGAGATGAGTGAGCTCCACGTGCCGCAGCTCAGTCACGTTGGGGTGGGGAAGGAGCTTGGATCTGAGACCTGGTTTAAGCAGAGCTGAGCTCAGCAATCAGGGTGTCCTGGAGACCTCCACGTGAAAGTAGAGTTGGTGCTGAGGGAGGCAAAGCCTGCCTGAGATTTTGCAAAATCCAAGCAAAACCGTTCCATGCCCCTTTCTCAGTAAGTGAAATCCTGGAATTCAGGCACAAGCCCCTAAGTGCCTGTGCCAGGCAAGGGATGGGGACAGCTCCTCCTCCTCCTCCTCCTCGTCTCCCCCGGCCTGCTGGTGGTTTCACATCTCTGGAGGTCCCAGGATCCTGGCACGTTGCTCCAGAGGGAAGCAGCATGGAGCAAAGGCACTCCAGGGCCACCAAAACCACAGCGGGACCACCTGTGGTCAAACTGGGGCCAACCCAGGGCCAGATGAGAAAACCAGAGCTTTTCCAGTGCCAACAGTGTCCCATGTTGGGACCACCAACAAACTGGGACTAACTGGCACAATCAGGGACATCTCAAAGCCAACAGCAACTGCCTGGGACCACCTGTGGTCAAACTGGGGCCAACCCAGGGCCAGATGAGAAAACCAGAACTTTTCCAGTGCCAACAGTGTCCCATGTTGGGACCACCAACAAACTGGGACTAACTGGCACAATCAGGGACATCTCAAAGCCAACAGCAACTGCCTGGGACCACCTGTGGTCAAACTGGGAGCAACTGGGGCCACGGTGAGACAACCAGGGCTATGCTAGGATGACACAGTGGGACAACCAGCCATGACCACACTATGACCACCCATGGTCAAACTGGGGCAGCCCCAGGGCCAACTGGGGCAACCACACTGGGACCTCCCATGGTCAAACTGGGACCACTTGGAGCCTCACTTAGGGCACCCAGGGCTACGTTGGGGTCAACAGTGACCACACTGGGACCATCCATCACCAGACTAGAGCCACCCTAGGGCCAGCTGAGGCACCCAGGGCTACAGTGGTGTCAACAGTGACCACAGACACCACCCATGGCCACATTGGGATCGACTGGGGCAACCAGGGCTACTGTGGAGCCAACACTGAGACCTATGGTCACACTGGGACACTGAGGGATGGTCACACAACCCACCTGGGGCAGCACACTGCGCTGCACTGGGTCCAACTGGGGCCACCCCAGCGGCGAGCGGCACCGGGACCCAGCGCGGCCCCGCCCCTCTCCCCTCCGCCAAGTGCATTGGTGATTCTTGGTGCCAATCACGGTTCGTAGCCAATCGCGTGGCGGAGGGGGCGGGCCCTGCCCGGAGCCAAAGTTGGCTGAGGCGGTGGAGCCGCTTGGCTGAGTCGGGATCGGCGGGGCGCGACCTGCGCACGGACCGGGCCGAGCCGAACCGAGCCACCCCTGCCGAACCGAGCCGACCACNCATCCCTGCCGAACCGAAGAGAGCCAAACCCATCCCAGCAGCACCGAAGAGAGCCGAACGCATCCCTACAGCACCGAACATAGCCGAGCCCATCCTTACGGCACCGCACCGAGTTGATCCCTACGGCACCGAACCAAGCCCATCCCTACCGCACCGAGCCCATTCCTTCCGCACCAAGCCCATCTCTACGGTCCCGCACCGAGCCGTGCCCTAAGACACCGCACCGCGTCCTACGGCACCGCACCGCACCTCGCGGCACCGCCCCGAACACATCCCGGCAGCCCCGCACCGCACCCGCGGTACCGCACCGCTGCACGCTCCACGGCCCCGCACCGTGCCCGGAGACACCGCTCCGCACTCCGCAGCACCGCACCGCATCCTAGGGCACCGCGCCCTGAGGCACTGCACCCTCCGGCACCGCACCGCGCCCCCGGAGCCCGCAGCACCGCACCCGGCCGGACCATGATGTCGTGTGCCGAGCTGCTGGCCGTGTGCCTGCTCTCAGCAGATCGCGGCCACAAGCCCCACCGCCAGCCGCTGCCCATCTTCCACGACGTGAGTACCGCCGGCGNNNNCGCGGGCGGGACCCCCGCGCTCCTGCCCGGCCCCGGGGCCGCCGTGCCCCCCTCGGGGAGCCGCGGCACGGGTGGGCGTCGGGGGGTGCCCCTGTCCGGAGGAACCGGCCCGAGGGATGTGCCAGAGGCTCTGCGCCCGTGCCAGCCCGGAGCTGTGCACGGTCGTGGTGACTGAAATAATGATGTCGTGTCCTTCTGCTGAATGCTGGGCCTCTGGGTGGCTAGAAACAGCCCACGCCTCATCCAGAGCTGGCTGTCATGACTCCCGGAGCGGGAGCTGTGTCTGGCAGGAACGCTGTGGAAGGTTCCCTGGGGCTGTTCACAGCCATGGCACCCAACAGAGCGTTGCCTGCTGCAGCCCCCGGGTGCAGCCCCCGTCCCCGCCTGCTCCCGACGCACCGGGATCTGGAGGAGGATGCTCCGTGCGGGCTGGAGGTCGCCCGGGCATCCTGGCGGCTGTGGGTGGCACGGGGGAGTTGAATATTCAGGTGGCGGCTGTGTTTGTGTTCAGAGAGGCTGACACGGTTCCTCCTGTCACCCCGCGTCCCCTCCAGGCCGCGGCCGTGCTGCTCCTGTGAGAGGGGCTCGGGGGAGGCGGCCGCTCCCCGGCCATGGGCCAGGGTCACAGCCCGGGCCAGAGCCCAGCGCTGAGCACCTCCTGCCGCTCCTGCCTGTGCTCCGGGAGCTGGGTCGGGGGGAACAGCGCCCCGATCTCCCCGGTGAGAGAGCCCTGGCACTGCCATGTGTCCGACACCACAGCGCCTGAGTCACCTGTGGGGACAGAGGTGCTGCCCCTGCCCTGCCGCAGGGCTGAGGAGGAGAAAGCCAGCGAGGGTTAGGGATGAGGGCTGGTGGTGCCCGGGCACCTGCACAGCCCAGGTCGGTGCCAGCTGTCATCTCCCAGCTGTCATCTCCATCTTGTCCCGATCCAGGTTCACCCCCGTGTCCCAGTCCATCCCAGAGAAGGGGAACAGCAGGTTTGGGGCAGCACTTTGGGAAGGTGAATGCCACATCTGGTCCGGTCCGAGACCTCCTGGCATGCCCAGGGAGGCGCTGGGAAGCGCAGCTCCCTCGGCGGTGGTGCTGCTCGCAGCTGCCAGCCGGGGGTCAGGGTCTCTCTGCTGCCGGGGGGTTCGGGCTGCCAGGCTCTCCAGCCAGCATCATTAACCGCACTAATTACTTGGCCGAGGGAAGATGGGCAGGAGGGGGGGCGGGTGGTGACAGCTGTGTTCAGCTCAGCTCCTCAGGGCACTCGTTGAGTCGCACATCCAACCCTCAGGGTGTCATTAAAGCAATTAAAATGGGAAATGTTAACAACGCTAGCAGCTGCTTTCCGGGTTCTGACGGCTTCTCTTCCTCTGCCCTGTGACTCCCTTGCTCCCACCTTTGCTCCAGAGCTTGGCAGGATGAGTTTATTCTCTGCACTTTTGGGTCTGGGCAGATGGCCGGTGTCCAGCTGCCCCCCAGGCTGGTAGGGGTGAGCAGGGCAGGAGCCCCGCCTGCCTTTCCCGGCAGCGCTGCCCACCACAGATCACGGCGGCTGCCGCTCCCCCTGGGCCTGCCTGCACATCTCCTGCCTTTGGGAGAAGTGAGGAGGAGGAGGAGGAGGGTTTTGCCCGAGACGCTTCGCTGCAGGCGCGGTACGAGCCGCAGTGCTGCCATCGCCCTGGGCAGCATCTCGGGCCTCGGGGAGATTTGTCCCTCAGGCTGGTGCCCGGGGCTTGCTCGCTCCCTGCCGGGATACGGGAGCTTCGGGAAGGACGGCGTTCTGGTGCCTGGCCGCAGCCTACCTTAGCCTGCCGTGGGTGGATGAGCACGTTGTCCCCAGGGCAGCTGTCCCCTCCTACAGCCGCCTGTCCCTGGCTGCCTGTCCGTCAGCCGCGGTTGCTTCCAGACCTGCAGGCAGGGAGAAGTCCTGTAATCTCCTTCCTTCCTTCCTTCCTTCCTTCCTTCCCGGGGTACATGTGGGGCTCATCCCTCAATAGCTGCTGTTCCAGTGCCTCATCTGAAGGATGAGGCTGCGGCTGCTTGGACACAAGCCCAGGGGCCGAGGGAAACATCCCGGGCTCCAGGCAGTGCCCCTGTGCCTCTGAGGCTGCCAGTCTGCCCTGAGGCAAGAGAAGGAGTGCTTGTAGGGCTCTCCAGCAGCCCACGAAGACCTAATCCCACTCCCAGCCTGGCTTTGCATCACTTTTCCCTGGCTTTGTCCCAGGGCTGCTGTCCGCAGTGGGGACACCTGCCATGGCTGAGCATGTGCCTGTGCCCAGGGAGGGGACAGGAGTTGGTGTGTGGAGCATGGAAGTGGCTGTGTGCTGGTTGTGCTGGAGCTGGGTGCTGGGCAGTGTATGCTGGGGCCATTCTGGGGCTCTGCAGCAGACACGGCCTTGCTGGGGGGGCACTCACAGCTCCCTGCTTGTGCCACGATTATTTTGAGCTCCAGGCCACTGTCATGTGTGCACTGGCTCGCACTCACTGAGCCTTGTGTGTGAGGGAGAGGCATCCACTCTGCTGAGGCTCCTGCTGAACCCTGATGGGCTCACCCGGGTTAGAGACCTTCTCAGCCCCAGGGGATCTCCCCTGAAATTGTGTTCTCCCTCTGAACCCAAAGATAAACCCTGCTGAGCTAGGCCAGCCTGTGAGTGTGAAAAGTTTCCCAAATCTGCACCCAGTGCCTGGGTGACGCTTGACTGTCTCTGGGATGAGCTAGGTGGCCTCTGTGACACCTGGAGCCATAGAGGTGTCATTACACAAGCCATATGTCCCTCTGATGACACAGGGCTCTGCAGGATGGAGCTTCTCCCTTGATGGAGGGTCCATGGCAGGGTGGCACAGACATGTGGGACCCACGGGCGCTGCCCCTGCAGCCGTGAGACCCCACAAGGAACCCGCTAGCCTGGAGAAAGCTTTGCTTTAAAATCCAGAGAAATCGCTACTGTTAGGGAGCTGCAGGTTCCCATCTCAGCTCCAGCAGGTCCCGTGTGGTGCTCAGGGAGTGCCCGCCCTGCTCTCCTGCCTGGCCGGCTGCAATCCCAGCGGGATGGACACCTCCTGCTGCAGGCCCAAGGCAGCCGCCGTTCCTGCAGCAGCTTGGCGGGAGGAGCTCACTTTGTTCAAAGCGCATCCTCCAAGGAGCTGTCCCTGCTCCTGGTTTCGGTCCCGGGGAGGGACCCAGGGAGCTCCAGCGCTAGAAAAGCCTCGGCCCAGCTGCAAACCAGAGGCTTGGGGCGTTTTCCTGGGCAGCTCTTACTTCACCCCGAGCAGTTTCTCAGGGAGATGTCGGGGCTGGATGTGGGACCGTGGCCTCGGGGCACGCCGCGGGGCTGGCGGCGGGCGGTGCGGGGGGAGCCGGGGGCAGCGCTGCTTCAGCCTGCACCGGGGCTGCTCCGGGGCCAGCCTGTGGGCAAGAACAGAAAAGTTCTGCCTCTTTTCCCGGCCCTTTTGCTTTCCTAATCTTTCTTCAGACCTGCAGATTTCTTTATCACCCAGGATGATATAAAGCACAGTTGCCACATAGACGATTTTCTGTCGTTGACTCTATTAGGATGTGCTGGACAAAACCTCCTACATTTTGGTCTGGGAAAACGTTGCCAGGCTTCGGAAATGATGCTGTTCCCCACTGGCATCAGCCCTAGGCCTTCCAATAATTACTGGTGAAACAGATCCCGGCAGGGCTGAGCAGCCCCAGCTTTCTCCTGGGTCATGGGCAGATGCCTCGTGGTTGGGAATCTGCGCTGAGACCCTGAACCGGAGCAGCTCTCCAAGTGTGCTCCGTGGCAGAAGCAGTTACAGATTAATTAACTCATTAATAATTAATCACAGTGTGTGTGCACGCCGAGGTGTTGCAGGCAGGGTTGTGCTGAGGGGTGATTACAAAGCCCAGGGCAGGAGCTGCTCCTCTGTGCAGGTGCTGGAGTGTTGCTGATGCACAGAGGGCTTCCCTACGGAGTGTGTTTATACCTAATGTTCTTTCGTTTAAATGGACTGAAAAATTAAACAGTTGCCATCACAAGGATGTAGCAAAATCCCTTCTGCTTCTCCTCTGTGTTCTCTAAAAGGCGCTTGCTGTGAGCGCTCACTTGGCCAAGGGCTCTGTGCACTGGATGCAAGAAATGGGTTTAATCATTGGCAAAGGGGAATTTCCCAGAGCAGCCTGTCCCAAAAGCTGGGGCTTCTCCACGGCTCCCTGAGCTCCTGGAGGTGATTTTTCGTGGTGCTGGGTGCTGCCTGGCTCACTGTTCAGCTGCCCTTGTGTCCCTGCTGCCACGCTGAGCCCTGTTGTGTTTTGTCTTGCAGATTTTCCGGCGAGCCGACAAGAACGGTGAGTGCTTTGTTCCTGCTGCTGCCTCCCCCTCTCTGCCTGGCTCTGGCTGAGGCAGCATGGCTCATTCCCACTGGGAGGTTTGGCTGAAAGAGGGAGGGTGGAAAATGCTTTTCTGCTTCACCTGGATCCCAGAGCCTGGCCAGGGGCTGAGAAAGGGGCTCCCCCAATTCCCCATCCATGCACCACGCAGGACACAGCCCCTTGAAGCCCTTCTCCTGCCCAGGGGCTGTCAGGCTTCTGCTCAATCCCTCACAGGATTGGTTCTGTCTCCTTGCCCAGTCCAGGGTTTTACAGGTGCTCCTGGTTGGGTGATCCTGTTTCTGGGTGCCCCTGGAGCCCCTGGCATTTGGGACTTAGGTTCTGCTACCCAGTTTTTAATCCAGCACCCATAAACCAAGAGGTCCAAAATCACAAGTGGCTTTCCCAACCCTTCCCACATTCTCTTGGGCTCTTTTCCCTCATGGTAGCTTAGGAGATGCTTTTATTGCAGATCACAATGCAGCCCAGGAGCTGAAGTCCTCCACAGAGAGGAAGGAAAAGGCTCCTGAGTCAATGGAGAGCACTTTGATTCCATGAAAATCTGATGCTGCCCTCACTGTGCTGTTTGCTCTTGGACAGTCTGCATTTCTGAGAACACCACAATGGGGCCTTTTGGAAAGGGCTGAAATTCCCAGCTGGAATCCAGCAGCACTGCTGTGTTTTTGCTGGGTTGGGGGGCTGCTCTCGGGGAGATACGTGCTGTGATTGTCATGCAGAGCACGCCCAGCCGTCCCACGCTCGCTCGCGGGGCCGCGATGCTGCTTTCCACAGATACATAATTATTCTTCCCTTTCCTTTGAATGCAGATGATGGGAAGCTGTCATTTGAGGAGTTCAAGAACTATTTTGCTGATGGCATCCTGAGCTCGGAGGAGCTGTGGGAGTTGTTCAGTGGCATTGACAGGCGTCACTCAGAGTGAGTCCCACTGTGATGCACGGGGGAGACGTGGGGGGAGCTCAGACCGCCTGGCTGGAGATGGAGGATGTGTGGAGGCAGGTGTGATAAACAGCCAGGGTGAGACAAACCCACCTCTTGCCACACGCGGGTGTTCAAGCCCATGGCACAGCAGCCCTGGTGCTGAGAGCAGTCAGACATTTGGAGAGCAGCCATGGGATTCACTGCAGCTCCGAGGAGCGAGTGTTGCAAATGCCATTCTTTTGGTTTGGAAAATGTAATCCAGGGATGCCCAGCCCGTGGAGCAGGCTGTGTGTCTGCAGGAGCGTGTGGTGGTGTGGGGACATGGCACAGACTGTGCAAAGGCACAGGCTTTGCCACTGCTGACTCAGGGAACTGCTTTTCACTTACATAAGAGCTGCTTTCCACCACAAGTGGGCCTGGTGCGTGTGCTGGGGAATTTAGGCCAGCTACTTGTTAAAAAAAGAAAGCCCCAAAGAGCAGGAGCAGGAATTGGGTTTAGCTCTGTTCTCCTCGTGAGTGGTGCTATCCAGAGGAGCCTGTTGGGCTTGGCTGGAATTCTCATCCCAGCTTTTTGGGGATTTTTGGCTTCACTGGGGTCTCTGTGCTGGTTGCTGTGGGTGAGTGTGTCCTGGCACTGGGAGGAACTGAGTGCTGCTGAATTGCATGGCTGGGATCTGTCCAAACATTGGGATGCTGCTGCAGCTTCCTCCCAGTCTGGGTGGCAGGTTTGGCTTCCCCAGCACCTCTGACACCCTTCACCAGGGCAGGTCCCTGCCAGGCTGAGGAAATCTGGGGCAGCCTGAGCTGCCCACGCTGGTCCCAGGGCTTTGCAGGGAGTCAGGGCAGTAGCACAGAGGGCCCTTGTCACACTGAGATGCCAACAGCCACCAAATGCCACCACCAGCAGACACCCAGTGGCATCACCCACTCAGGACTGGGGCAGTGGGAATGATGGAATCCTGATGCTGTAGGAGGTGGGTTTAGTTCCCACTGCAGTGATGGGCAGAAAAGTGGGCAGGTGTGGGCAGCCTTGTGCTGCTTTCCTTGGAGCCTGCTGGTTGGGCTTGTGGGTATTGGGTTGGGCTTTCAGGAGGTGTCTCCAGAAAACACCTCTGTCTTTTTGGGCTGTGATCCCAGGAAGTTGGCAGTGAATGTTCCCTTCCCTCTGGAAATGCTCCTTTCCTCTTGCTCCATTTTGGGGTGATCTTGGAGTTACAACACCCCTGTAAAACACAGGGTGCAGTGAAGCTGGGAGCCTTAACCCAGCTCAGAACTGACCAGGGAAGGTCTCCTGCCTTCAGGTGGGACTTGTTCCATGTGCCTGGAGCAGCTGAGGAGCTGCTGAGGAGCTGACTGGGCTGTGCACCCACAGCTCATTAGCTGATGAGAGTGCTGTGGCTATGACAACGTGGCAATGGCAGCATCCAGCTGGTGACATCTATTGGCAGGGCATCAGCATCATGTCTTTGTTCTCTTCCTGCCACCAAGGGCAGGAGGGACCCTCAGACAGAGCTGTTTCCAAATTCCTGCCTTCAGTCGCTTTCAGCAAACACAGAAACATGAGGTTTGGGGTGTGCAGGACTTGGTGTCATATGAGGGCTGTGCTGGTGCCCTGCTGTCCCAAAATTTGCTGCCAGATTGAAGAGTATTACAAAGCTGGAAAGCAGCTCCAAGTTCTCCAAGAAGATCTGGTGTGCTGGTTTTTTCTCCCAAAGCTTTTGTGATGATGGGAGTCACCCTTAGTCCAGCAGTGGGTTTGGTGCTGTGTTTGCCATGCATAGGCTGGAATTTGTGTTTCCCTGTCCCTCCCTGACCTGAGGAGGGGCAGTAACAGAGGCCCCCATGCCCAGGCCCCCTCGTGTCCAGCACTGCCCAGACCCATCCTGACCCTCTCCCATCCCTGGAACCTGCAGCTGCTCCCCTGGGCCCCAGAGCTGACAGCTGGGAACATGAATATTTCAGAGCTCTCCCACATTTCTTGTTCTCCTTCCAGAGAGGCCCCTGCTCTCCCCTCTCCACCTCCCACCCCTCTGGCTCTCGGGGGGATGCTGGGGCCTGTGCATCACACACCTCTGCCGGGGTCACTTCAGATTCTGCATTTCCACATGAGGCTGGGTTTGTTCTGCATTTCAGAAAATGGTTCCATTTGGCATAAAAAGTATCCCCTCACTTTAATTCTGTGACATTTAGAAGTTTATGTTGAAAGCAAATTCAGCTCTGGATGGCAGCTGGTACAGTAGCAAGTCCATGGTTTTGTTCGGCTGGTGCAGAGCTCCACACCAGCTCTGGCAGTGGCACAGTAAGGTTCATCTTCCTGGAAAAGAGCATTTTCATCCTCTGAAATGTCTGGGTGGGAAGAGACTGACGTTTTTGGAGGTATGAGAGCTCCATAGCTGCATCCAGAATTGCAGGTGTTGAATGCCTGCACAGGGAAGTGCTGTTTGGATTTTACCTGTCCTTCTGTCCTGCAATTGGTGGGGAAATTCAGAAAAATAGGGTCTGGAAAATCCATCTTTGCATGAAGGTGTTCAGGAATTGGGCACAGATTGCTCAGAGCCTTTGATCTGGAGCCACAAGGGGAGGAAGTGCTGACCTGATGCCTCTTAAAGTCTCTCAAATAAATAACCTCAAGCCTGTGATTGTCTGGAAGAAGGGATTTGAGTGAATTCCCTCCCCTCTCTTTACTCAGAGACTCAGAGCATCTGCCAGTCCCTGATGATGGAGAGTGACTGAAACACTCCGTGTCACATGAAAAAGGTTTGGAAACCAGATCTGTGATGGCAGTAGAGGTTCCCATCATGATAAATGACAAAAATAAAATAAAAAAAATCCTGTCTTCTTTTCACCAGCTGATTGCTGTTTTCTTGCATAAATTCCAGGCACATTCTGACAAAATCCCAACAACATAATGATGACAAGATCCTCCATCATCAGTTCAGGCTTAATTACAGTTAATCAGTGGTTTGAGCGCAGTCAAAATACAGCTATGGGGAATGTGGAGAGTCTCAAGATGAGTGCTTTGGAGACAGAGGATGGCTCTTCTCTTGGAGTGGGAATGGCAGAGAGGAGCAGAGGAAAGCTGCTGCCCCTGGCAGCCCTGTGAAATGGGGCAGGGTCTGGCGTGCACATCCTGCCTGGGAGCTCCACCCGGATTTTGTGTGAATTGCTTCTGGCAGCATGAGAACGGCCCCAGCAGCCCTGGGGTTTGCCTGCTGTGCCCTGTCCTGCCCCTGCCTGTGCCCCGGGGCTGCTGCAGGCTGGGAGATGTGGGGGGAGGTTCCCGTGCAGGGCTGCTGATGGAACAGGGTCAGGGAGGGAAGGGAGCAGATCTCCCCTGGACAACTCCCAGAGGGATGATTTTTGCCGCACAATGTCATTGATTGGTTCAGTGGTTTAGTGATTGATTGGTTAACATTTCTTTTTCAGCAGCAAACAGCCAAGATATAAAGAGTTATTAATGGCCTTAGAAGCCACAGGGTGGGAGTTGCTGGCAGCTCTTTGTCTCACCTGGCTGGAGCTGAGCTGGGAACTGGCAGTGGGTTGAGCTGGTGGCTCCTTGTTCTGCTGAAACCAGTCCCAGCCCCAGGTGCTCACTGGGACCAGTGCAGAACCCTGGGTAACGTGTGCACCAGGTATCCACATCCCCTCTTTGGTGACTTTTACCCTTCTCTCAGGTGGGAGGCAGTTTCCCTGCAGTGCCAGCTCTGGGGCACAGGTGTGTCAGG
Organism: Hylia prasina; assembly: GCA_013397195.1. Classification (NCBI taxonomy): domain Eukaryota; kingdom Metazoa; phylum Chordata; class Aves; order Passeriformes; family Sylviidae; genus Hylia; species Hylia prasina. The sequence goes on from VYXD01012655.1 coordinate 163,634, forward strand.
CTGTGCTGTGGGTGCTGCAGTGCCTGGGCTCTTGCAGCACTGCAGCAGCTCTGCAGGCTCCAGGCAGCTGCCAGAAATAAAGGGGAAAACTTCAGAAGGAGCAAAACCTTTTTCCAATGTACACTGATGCTCCAAAGCTCAGGGCCTGTGTCCAGCAGAGCTGCCCAGAGATGGGATCAGCAAAGTTGGAGGGAGTGGAGCTGGCAGAGTGAGGGGCTGTGGCTTTGCAGGTTTATCTGTGTTGAGTCTTGAGGGAAACACGATTTTTTATCCACTTCAAAAAGTGCCTGCAGTGCCAGGTCAGTGCACAGAGCCCTGCATAAACCAGCTCCTGTGTGTTTAAAACAGCTGAGCTGAATCCCAGCCTCTGCCCCTCTCTGCTGCCTGCAGAGCTCCAGATGCACTTTCAGAGCAGAGGGTCTGCAGTCCCCCTGCCCTGCCTCTGCCACCCCTCACGCCAAAATATTCCCGTGTTTGAACCTCTGCCTACTGTCAAAGTGCTCTCAGTGGAAGCCCAGAAGAAAGTGAGAGACAGAAACCAGCCTTTGATGTCTCGGGAGAAGCTGTAGGAAGATTTTGCTTTAATTATTTCACCTTAAATGGCACTTCACACACTGCCCTCTAATTTTACACGGGGGTGTTTTTGTCCCTTTGCCCTGTGAGCAGTGTCAGAGGGGGGACAGGGTGATGTGGCCATGGTTTCCCACCCCTGGGCAGCAGCATTGCAGCATTCCTCGTGCTTGGAGCCTGGCAAACTCCGGGTATCGCCAATTCCTCCATGTGTGACAGCACTTAAACACTTAAAAAACACTTTAAAAGCTCTCTTTGGGGCTCTCTTTCACTTTCCCAATCAGGATTAAAAATGGTGTTAATCATCTGGGGGATTTTGAGGCAGCAGAATGCCTTGAGCAGAGGCTGATTGGAATAAATGACATTCTGGGATCTGTCCCTGCAGGCTCTGGGTGATGCTGGGCAGCTCTGCCTCCGTGGCTTTGGCTGCCTGAGCAGATCCAACAGCACCATGCAGACCTATCCCAAAACCTGGGGCTGTTTTGGAACATTTCCTCCTCCCTGTCCACCTCAGCAGCACCTTTAGCAGCCACAGAAGGGACCTGCCCAAGCCCTGCAGGCATGCCAGGGTGGATTCTGCAGAGCAGTGCTCTCTGGCAGTGACAAGGGGTGGGGGTCTGGCCCCTGCCTCCAGGTGTTTGGAGCCAGATCCCTGCTTTAGTGGCCTTAAGGGCAGGAACAACAGCTCTGGAGGGCTGTGGTGTCATCCAGGGCCCTGGAGCCTGCAGACAGCCCCACATCACCCGGGATCTGAGAGGGGGGAAGAGCAGGTGGAACAGCTCAGAGGGGAGAGGAGGGGGTCTGGGGAGGAGCTGGGTTGAGGGATAAACAAGAAGGGAGCCCTGGCTGGATGCTTCCCACCCGTGGGAGAAGAGGTTGGGTTGAAGAAGCAGCTCCAGGGCTCAGAAATGGGGCCAGCCAGGGGTGTGGGGCATCTCCATCCCAACCCCACCCTGTTGTCACAGGTGCTCTTCCAACATACTCCAGCTCCAGGAGATGCTGGTGGAGAAGCTCTTCCTGCTCCTTCAGCCCCTGGGTGCTGCAGGGCTCCTGAGCTGCTGCCTCTGAACCTGTGCAGCTCCTCATTTTTCTAATGCAGCTTCTGAAAGTACATGAACAAGCAGTAAATCCACCGGGACTCCAGAAAAGCCCCCAAACCCCTGCTCTCCACCACTGTGTGCCCCACACCAGCTCCACCATCTAACGGGAGCTTTTTTGTGTTTCTTGCAGCAATGTGGACACGGAGAAGTTGTGTGGTAAGTCGGGGATATTCCTGCCCTGGAGAGCCTCCCCTCCCCAGGGTGTGTGTGTGGGGTTTGTGTGTCTGACCTGGGCAGGGCTGGGGGCATCGAGGGTCCCTGTGGCTGGAGGTGCTTTTCCCAGGGGATAGGGAAGGACTTTTCATTTCAGTCCAAGTGAGAGAATGAATCTGGAAAGGGAGTGCCCCCCTTGCAGCTCTGGGCTGCGTGTGGGGAGCAGGGGCAGGGCGGGCAGGGATGGAGGTGCTCAGGAACCCGACCATGGTGTTCTGTCCTGCTCCAGATTATTTCTCGGCGTACCTCGGGGAATACAGGAATGTGCTCTCCGCCCTGGAAACCCTCAACGCCGCCGTGCTGGCAGCCATGGACAAAACCAAGCTGGTAAGGACGGGACCAGGGGAGGCTGCAGGGCGGCGGGTGTGAAATTGGAGCCGTGGGGAGCTCAGCGGCTTCTTGCTGTGAAATTTGGGGGTCGGAGGGAGCAAACCCCTCAGGGCA
>VYXD01012655.1:166534-238954 GCA_013397195.1 Hylia prasina
GCTGCAGAGCTCGTTCCTGCACCACTGCTCCCCCTCTCCCGCAGCCTGTGCTGATTTTGGAGCAGTTTGGAGGCTGCAGATCAGGGCAGCGTCGGGATAATGGGAAGGGCAGTGCTGGAAGGGCCCTGCCCAGGGACCAGCGGCTCCTTTGGCACCTGAGATGGATCAAAGGGCTCAGCTGTGTGCTCGGGCTGCTGCTGAGCCAGGGGAAGATCCGTAGAGGCGTCTCACACGGAAAACGTGCCCGGACAAAAATGTGTCCTGCATGTCCCCTCCTCTTCACCCAGACTGTGGTATTGTGTGAATGCCTTGGACATGGAATGACTAATCCAGCAAGTGCTTCTCTCCTGCCACATTTGGCTGAGCCAGAGCTACATGAACAGGGTGGACTCTGCCAAACAAAAAGGATATTGAGTGTACACTTAAGCTGAGAAAAACTGTGCACAGCACAGAGTGGTTGTGTGTAGTATATGTGCTGTACAGCAGCAAAGCTGAATGCCACTGCAGGGCTCCAGTTCTGTCCGGATCACCTAAGGCAAAGAATGAAGCAGCAGAGCACTGGATTGCTGCAGCAGCCTACCAAATTGCACAAGTCCAGGAAAAGATGGTTCACAATGGGAGTCAGCTCAGCACGCTCTTGCTGCTTGAAAAAGTATCACACTGGTGTTGAACTTCATCTCAAAACGTGGTGCTGGTCTCTTTCTTACGCCTTCAGTGTTGCAGAGGTCTGCAGGACAGAAGGCATTCTTAAAGTTTGTGACTCTTTGTGACACTTTCTTTGCCTTGGATGCTTTGTTGGAAGCAGATGAGGGGCATCATCCATCTGAATGCTCCTGTGACCTCTGGGTCAGACAGAGAAGAGAAGGGGGACCAGTCCCACGCTCATCAGAGGGGTGTTTGTCCTCTGTAGTGTCAGCCCCTCACTGGGTTTTCCTCTGGGCAGAGCCAGCCTCAGCAGTGTCTCCCTGTACGTGTGGAAATTTCATGCCAGGAGAGGGAATCTCCTGAAAATGCATTTCCTCATTGGTTCAGGTCCCTGGCCCCACTCAGTTATTAAACACCAGTCCAGAGGGAGAGGAGGAATCCTCTCCAGAGAGCTGTGCTTTATTTCAGTTCCTTTCTGTTCTGTTGTTTTTTTGGGTAATAAATGTGTGTAGTCATGTATTTCTCCAAAGGGCAGCACAGTCACTCTCTGCTCCACAGTGTCAGGCATTCCCTCCCTCCACAGCTTCTGGAGCCACTGGTGTTCCCCGGAAAAGAGGAGCAGGTTTTTCCTGTTGAAGCAAATTTTGTTGGACTCATTTCTCCACCTGTTTGGATCTGCCCAGAGCCAGGGCAGTGCCGTGTTCCCAGCCCTGCTCTCCCCCAGGAGGGTCTGTGCTGGTCAGGTGCTCTGATCCCAGCCCTGATGTGCCCCATATTGATCCTCCTGGGAATGTTTTCCCTGCTCCCCTGGTGTGCTGGGATCTGATCTGGGGGGAAGGCAGGGGTGGGCAGGGCTCCTGCAGAGCTGTGGGATACCTGCCACTGCTGCAGGCTGCCAGAGATGATAAATGCTGCATTCCTACCTGCTGGGACCTGTATGTATTCCCACGTTTGTATTTCCAGAGTTGGACTCGAGCTTGAGTTATGATGGGATTGGTGGGCTGGATTTCAGCCAAAGCTCACACCTCTGTGAGCCAGGCCAGAGAGCAGATGTCCCATATTACACCTGCCCCTCAATTTTTTTGGTTCAAACACCTCTTGGAGGTCTGGGAGCCCCACTTTGGCGGAGAGAGCACCCTCATGGAAGAACCAGATGAATTTTCATCCCAGGGAATGAGCCCTGCTGAAGGATCTGCAGGCCCTGCCTGTCCTTGCCAGGCTGTATTTATGAGGAATTTGCCTGACTGGAGCAGGCAGTGATGCCCAGGCTGGCAGGAAGAAGGAGAAGGAGGAGATCTCTGGCTTGAGCTGTGTCCCAGCACAGCATCTCTTGGTTAGGGCATGATCCATCTCCAGTAGCTCCTCGCTGCTGCAGCCACAGGCTGCTCAGCCCTGCATCCTCCAGGGAGCACAGCTGGAAGAGTGGAAATGAGCAGGAGAACAGACAGAGAGCCCGGGCAGCTCCGTGGGGTCAGCAGGAGGAAACCAAACCATTAGGGGTTCCCATGCCTCCATCCTTCCTCACTTGGCTGCTAGGAACATGCTGAGGAAAATATGCCTTGTCAAGAAGAGAGGGTTTTCCCTCCACATTCTGTCATTCCCACTTATTGGTAAAATACAACTTGATAGCTGTGCTGTAGTGTGCTAATTACACCTTATTTTGTGGCTGAACTTCATGTTTGCAATATAATTGCATCAGGGTAGGAAGTGAACAGTGGAAATACCTCAGAAAACAGCCTGATATTTCTCACAGGGGGTAAAATCTAAATGCTAAAATCCTTTCATTCTCCAGTGTGCAAACACTGCAAACCCTCACATAAATACCTCTCCAAGCCAGGCAGCCTTATTTATCCTTTGACAGGAATTATGTGGCCACCCATTCCATTCTGTCCTGAGCTTAACTATCATCATAAGAAATCAATAAAACTCCTCAAAAGCAGAATTATAGCAGCTCTTGGCAACTTGATGATTTTCATCTGGGTAAACAGAGATGAAATCCAGTCCACGACCAATATTCCTTGTCTTGTGCTTGCTGAGTTATTTTCTTTGTGACTCCCAGCCATGGGGCTTTGCCATGAGCAGAAAATGCTGTGCGTGGTGAGTTTATTGAACCTCTGATAACAGAGGGTTTGACCTCGGTGCAACATCTGATGAGAGAATTTTGGTTTTGTGCCCCAAAATGAGGAGTGCGATGGGGGCCGGGCTTTGGGTCCTTTCTCTCCCCTGGCATGAAATTTTCCAAACTGATGCTGAAAGGTGAAGCAGCGTTTGGAGCTGTCCTGAGGGATGGTTGTTTCCATCCTTGTCTCCAGCACAGTCCCCTGGGCGTGCTGTGTTTGACGGGGCAGGAGGCAGCTGGCAGCCGGGGACCCTCTGGAGCTGAGTCCCCTCAGGCACAGCGTGCCCTGGGCTGGCTGTGGGGCTTGGGGGCTGCCACCCCACCCTGGTGCCTGTGTGTTTGGGGTGTAGGGAATGCCCTGGGTGAGCTGTGGGGCTCAGGGCAGGCTGAATGGTGTCGGTGAGAGCAGCTCTGCTCCTGCCATCCATGGGGTATGTGAGGCTTAGGGCAGTCAGGTGGAAGCTGAGAGGATGGGGAGTGCTGGGAGGCAGGGTTGGTGCTTGTCCCAGAAGCTGGCCCTGGGAAGGGCAGTGAAGCCTCCAGGCAAGGGGCAGTGTCAGTGCCCAGGCTGTGGCAGGGCTGGAGGACACCCCAGAGGTGGGAGCACACCTGCTGTGGCTGCCCTCAGTGGTGCCAGGGGGGTGACAGTGTTTGGATTTGGATTTTGGGCAGTGAAAGGGCCTGTGCAGGGCTATGTGTGGGTGAATAATGTCCCTGCTGTGCCCCCCTGGGACTCAGTCACTCACTGCAGTGTGTCCTGGGGAGGTTGGGGTGTCTCTTGTTCCCCCTCACGCAGGGAATGAGGCCAGGCTGGCAGGAGCTGGGCAGGCACAGAGGGGCAGTGCTGGCAGGGATTTCAGTGCCTGCACACCCTGGGATGAGGAGGGGAAGGATGGGCAGGGATCCCCAGCCCTGAACTCTCCTGTTCTGGGGCTGTGGGCAAGGAAGGCTTTGTGGGAACGTGTGGGATGCTTGGCTGGGAGAGGCTGAAGATGCAGAGCTGGAACTCAGTTTGCTGTGGCTGCATCTTGTCAGTGTTGCTGCCATCCTCTTCCTGAGGCAGGGAAATGAGATTCATTTTCCAGCAGGGATGAAAACCCCTGTCCCTCTGTTCCCTGGTGTTTGGGGGGCTGTGACCATCCTTTGCTGACTCCAGCATGAGCCCAGAGCCCCGGGGGATGAGCCTCCATCCTCTCCACTTCCCTTCCCATCCAGCCACAGCTCCTGGACTGGGCTGGTGGCACACAGCAACCACAAAACCATGAGGGGCTCAGGACCCTCCCCACTGCTCCCTTTAGCAAGTAGCAGCAGTGGAAGGGTTACAAGGAAATCCTTCTGTGCAGAGCTTCTGGAATTCCAGATCCTCAGTGCGCTGGAGAGGAACGCAGCAGGAATTGGAAATATTTGACCCGAGGAATGGGGTGGCATTGCTGGCCATTGTTTTGGACATGGCTGATGGAGCCTGGGGGGTGAGGGCAGCCTGGCTCTGGGTGCTGCAGCCCTGGGGTCACACGAGGACACCATGGGGAAGGCAGGGGTGCTGCTCCAGCCTGTCTCCCTGTCTTGTCGAGGAAAGGGGTGGACATCTCCTGGTGGATGCCCCTGGGGAGCAACCAGCCCTCCTGCATCATGTGGAGGCTCCTTCCTCGACCTCCACTCCTGTCTCTGTCAGTGCTCCTGGGGACATCCTGTGGTTTCTGTGTCCCTTGAGTAGCTGGCACGGGGCTGGCCATGGGGACAGGCGTGTGCTGTGACAGCTGGGCTGTGCTCCCCAGCTGCTTCCCTCTCAGCCTCTGAAACCTCTGATCCCTTTCTAATTATCTGCAGAGCTGAGGCAGTTCAGTGAGGAAGCAGCAAGTCCAGGTGAGAAAATGCCTGTTCAGGGAGCTGAATCGGCTCCCTGAAGCACCAAGCGACCTTTAGACCACAATTACAAGGAGTGAATGCAGTTCCCTGGTTTTCAGCTCATCTTCCTCACCTTGTTCCAGTGCCAGGATGAGGAATCCCCTCCTGCAGTAAGTGGCTGCAGTGCAGGTGCTGTGTGGACCTTCCCCTGCTCAGCTCCTTCCTCCCACACTTGTGGCTCCCCTTGGGGGTCCTGCAGTGCTGACAGCTGGAGAAGGTCCTGGCAGCTGAATTCCCAGTTGGAAAATGCAGCCTGGAGCATTAGGATTGACCAAATGTACCCAGACCAGACAATCAGCGTGGCCTGGATCCCCAGCATGAGCCCCAGTTGTTTTCCAGCCCGATGGGGCACACCCTTGTTAGGGTAGGAAATAACCTGGAGTGTCACTGAAAAGCACTTTGTTTCTTTTGGGGCACTTTAATTGGCTTTGCAGCCCTGCAGCAGCGCGGGAGCCACTCTGTCACCACTGCTGCAGCTGTGCCCGGAGCAGGGCAGTGTTTGTCACTCCTGCAGAGGGACACAGTGGGATGGCTGCCACCTGTCTACTGGAATTTCACGTGCACATACTGTGCCCCGTGCTCCTGGTACTCGTCCTTTGTCATCCAGCTGTGGCGGAAGGAGGTGAGCGAGGCTGCCATGGAGCCCCCAGCCCAGGCTGCCGTGCCCCTCTTGGGGTTCGCCAGGACCTCGACGTGGACACCCGCCCCTTGGAAAAGGGAGTTCAGCTCCAAGCACATCCTCTCGGGAAAGCCAGGAAACATGGAGGAGCCGCCTGAGAGCACGATGTTCCCCAGCATGTGCCTCCTGACGTGCTCGGGCAGCGTCTGCAGGCTCTGCCCGGCCAGCTGGTGCAGCCCGGGGCAGCTGTGGTGCAGCAGCTCGGGCCGGAACAGCGGCTCCGGGCAGCAGAAGCGCTCCTTGCCCAGCGTTATCCAGCGCCCGTCGGGGGTCTGGAACCGGGCTGGGTGCTGGGAGCCTTTCTCCCGGAGGTCTCCCTCGTAGTCCAAGGACACGTAGCAGTACTGCTCCTTCAGCTGGGTCAGCACCTTCTTTGTCAGGGCCTGCAGCACGCCGGGCTCCGCGGGGCGCTCCCGCAGCAGGCGGAGCAGGTGCCTGGACAGGTGGTCCCCGGCCACCCCCAGGCAGCGGGTGCCCTTCCGCAGGGTCCGGCCCTCACGGACGGAGGTGACGTGGGACATGGCCGCCCCGGCCTCCACGGCCAGCCCGGTGACCCTGCCGTGGGCGCAGAGCGACAGGAACCCGGTGTTGGCCACGTGCAGGGCGGGCACCCTGAAGCTCTCGAAGAGCACCTCGGCCGCCTTCTCCCTGCTGGCGGCGGGGCAGGACGGGGATTCAGCCAGGAGCACGGGGTGCTCCTCTGGGACCACTCCGAGGCAGCAGCAGAGGAGGTGGCTCCACAGGACTTTCATGCTGTCCCAGTCCTCAACCACGCCGTACTTGACGGGGTAGGAGCGGGGGGCTGCGGCCGAGCCCCCCAGGCTCTCCGGGTCAGGGGAGTGGTGCCAGGAGTGCACCAGCACCGTCCTCAGCACGCACTGGGGCTGCTCCTGCCCAGCAAAGCCCCCCCGGGTGAAGCGGCTGCCGCTGTCGATGACCACGGCGGGCTTCAGCATGGCTGGAGCTCCGCAGGGATGCCGGGCACCGAGGAAGAGCCTGCAGAGGGACAGGAGGGGTCTCGTGAGGGCAAACCAGGCTCAGGCACCTGCTCTGCAAGGGGGGCTGGCTCAGCGCCACTGGAGGACAGCGGTGTCTGCTCTAGAGGTGTCTGGGGGTGTCACAGCCTTCCCTGCTGTCCCCTCGCTCCCTGTCCTGCTGACCATCCCTCCTTGGGTACCTGGTCTCCGTCCCCAGAGGTTTTCCAACAGTGCAAGGACAGAACTTCAGGTGGTTTTAAGAAAGCAAGTGAAAACTGGACAGGATTGGAAAACTCAAACTGGAAGGTTGAATGGTTGGACCAGATCTTGGGCTGTATCTGAAGGAGAGGGGCCAGAAAGCCAAAGAAGATGACTCTCCTCCTGCCCTTGTGAGACCCCATTTGGAATATCATGCACAGTTCTGGTGTCCCCACCATAAGAAGGACAAGGAACTGTTGGAGCAATTCCAGAGGAGGCCACAGAGTTGCTGAGGACACTGGAGCACCTCCCCTCTGGAGATAGGCTGAGAAAACTGGGGCTCTTGAGGCTGGAGAAGAGAAGTGGTGAGGAGACCTCCCAGCACCTTTCTAGTGTGTGAAGGGGCTACAGGGGAGCTGGGCAGTGACTCTTCCTCAGGAACTGCAGTGTCAGGACAAGGGGGAATGGGATCAAACTGAAAGAGGGGAAATTATGTTGGATATTAGCAAGAAGTTCTTTAGTGTGAGGGTGGGGAGCTGTGGCTGCCCCTGGATCCCTGGCAGTGTCCAAGGCCAAGCTGGGCAGGGCTTGGAGCAGCCTGGGACAGTGGAAGGTGTCCCTGCCCATGGCAGGGGGGATTGGAACTGGATGATCTCCAAGGTCCATTGCAATCCCTTAACATCCCATGATTCTATGAATGCTGCTGCCAGCAGAGCCCACAGCACACAAAGAGGAGCCGAGAGGATCTGTGATCCCAGCTGGCAGAGAAAGGAAGGAGTTTGGGCTGCCTCTGTGTGTGTCCAGGCACTTCCCTGGCCCTCTGTGCCTCCCAGACCTGCTCCTGTGGCATGGTGTGCCTCTTGACCCACTCTCTGGGCACCCTCCAGGCCAGGTTACCTCTTGTTCTCCCCAAAGCTTCTCACATGCCCCACTGGATGCACTTTTACACCCTCAGTGCAAGCACACCTCAGAAATTCATCAGGCAATCTCTAGTGGAAGCAGACAGGCTTGGCACTGGGCAGAGAAGCCACAAATCCAGCCCTGGCCTGGGCCTGCCAGTGGTAGGGAGGACCCTGGAGTAGCTGCCAGCACCCAGGGGCCACCACAGGCTCCCAGCCTTGTCCCCAAGCCCTGGAGTGAGCAGAGCAGTGTGTGAGCTGGGGGCACAGGGGATGCTGTGCCAGTCTGGAGCCCTCCCCGGGGCTGGGGGCTGTCCCTGAGAGTGACCTTTACCTTGTGGCTTGTGTCCATCTGCCCTCCTGCACGGCTCCTGGCACTGGCAGTGCTGGGCCAGGGCTGGCAGTGCTGGGGCCGGGGTGCCCATGGAACCATTCCCTGCTGTGATCTCACAGGCAGTGCACCCCGAGGGTTCTGCTGCCCCACAGCATCACTTCTGCCTCGAATTTTGGTGATAATTAAAAATTGATTGAAATCCACCCCGTTTGGTTTATTTAAGGGACAGCCCCTTCCAGGTGTGGTTGTGCTGCCTCTGCGCAGAGCCAGATCTGACAGATCTCTCCCCTCTCCCCCAGAGGTACGAGACCTCCTCCAAGATGGAGCAGTTCCTGACCCGGTTCCTGCTGCGGGAAACCATGCACCAGCTGCAGTCCCTGCAGGCGTCCCTCGAGTGCGCCGTGGACACGGTGGAGGAGCAGGCGGGACGGGAGAGGTACGGGCTGGGACCTGCTGGCCCCACTCGGCCCTGGGAGGGACAGCAGAGGGTGAAACTGCCCTTCCCCAGCCTGCTGTGGAGCTGACACCTCTAGGAACAACTTCAGCCCCTCCTTTTGCTTTTTCTTTATTCCAGAAAGGAGATCAAGAAATCAGAGACTTCTGTTGTCCTGAGGTCAGGGAGGAGGTGTGGGCGCAGGGGACAGAAGAACGTCTGCCTGTCCCCAACAGACCCCTACTCTGGGATGCTGACAACAGGTACCTGCTGTTCCTCAGGTTGGTTGTGTCCTGCTGGAGCCTGGAGGGGGTGTGGGACCAGCACAGAATCACAGGATCAGTAAGGTGGGAAAAGATTTTCCAAGATTGAGTCCAACCATTCCCCCAGCACTGCCAAGGCCACCACTAACCCATGTCCCCAAGTGCCACATCTCCAGCAGCACTGGGCTGAATGTGGTGTTGGTGAGAGCAGCTCTGCTGCTGCCACAAAACTCCATCCGTGGGGGATGTGAGGCTTAGGCCATTCAGGGTGGAAGCTGTGGTCAGTGAGGGCTTCTCCAGGATGGAGCCTGGAGCATCTCACCCAGATTCCAGCTGGAGCTTCTGTGGGATGTTGTATCTCTCTGGCAGTAGAAAAAAAAAAATCAAGTTTTTTGGATTAAATAAGAGGTTTAGAAGATTTTGTGGGTTTTGGGTCTTGAGCAAGCTTTGACCATGACAAATCTGAGCTGGTTTTGAGTGACACCTCTGTGCCCTTTGCCCTGCAGGTGTTTGTGTTGAGGACAACAGCCAGTGGATGGCTCAGATCAACAGGCTCCAGCAGCTCATCGAGAAGCTGGAGTGCAAGGTGTGTGCCCAAGGAGAGTGCTGGGGGTGCCCCACACCTGGCAGGGCCAGATCAGTGCTGGGATCCCCCCCGTGCCAGCGGCCCCCCTGTGCCAGTAGCCCTGGCATTGTCACAGAGCTGCGCCCACGCCCTGGCCCCAGCCCTGCAGAGCCACCTTCCCCTCAGCTCTGCTGGCCCTCTCCTGCCTTCCCGGGATGCTGATGGGTCAGTCAGGCCCCGCTGACCCTGAGATGAGCAGGGCACAGCCCTGCCCTCCCCCGGGCAGCACAGGGAATGTCCCTGCAGCGGTGCCCAGCTGTCCCTGGGGCAGCGCCTCTCCTGCTGCAGGGTTCTCCCAGTAATGATGTTTTTTTTTTCCCGGTGGTACTGCAGAGCCCTCGCCTGGAGCCGCTGAAGGAGGAAGCCATGTGCAAAGGACAGGATGCAGTAAGTCCCTGTCCCTGTCCCTGTTCCTGTCCCTGTCCCTGTCCCTGTCCCTGTCCCTGGGGTTTGCAGGTGACCCCTGTCACACGCTGCCCCTGTGCCCGAGCCCTGCTGTGCCCTGCTGGTGGAGCAGGGTGGGACTCAGGGCTGTGAGCCGGCTGTGGGACCATCCACGGGACAAGTGCAGCTCCCTCGTGTCCCAGCCAGCCCGGAGGAAGGCAGCCCAAATCCCCCAGGAGCGCTCGGAGTGCCCCAGAGGCAGCCGGAGGGGTCCCCGAGCCCCTTTCTGCCCGGGGAACTGCGGCAGCCCCGAACAGGAGCGCCATGCGGGATGGAGCAGCTCCTGTTGGTGCGGTCCTGGTAAAGACAGCCTGTCCAGCTGGAAGAAGCCGCTTGGTGTCCCCGTTGTCCCCGGCACGGCAGGGAGGGCAGGAGGGGACACCCCTGACGCCTCGCTGTCCCTCGGCAGCACATCCTGGTGGCCAAGAGGCAGATCTCGGTGGCCACGAGCAGCATCGAGGAGTTCCGGCAGGCGTTCCGCTCCTACACCGAGGGCACGGCCGGGCACAGCAGCTGCCTGCAGTAAGTGGGGTGTCCTGGGGGTGCTTTGGGGGCGGCTCCCCATAAATGGGGGTTCTAACACCCTTGGGGGACACAAGGGTTTGTGTGGAGCGTTCTGTGCGCTGGCCAGGGCAAGGGTGGGCTCCGGCAGGCAGGATGAGTGTCAGGGCTGCAGCAATGTCCCCGCAGGGGATGTCCCCATCCCGTCTCTGCAGGTGTTCCCGGGAAGAAGCAGCGCCTGGCGAGGGCTGGGAGGGTTTATGCCAGCAGGAGTGGCTGTGGCGTGTTCCTGCAAGCGAACGCACGAGCTCCTGCAGCACGGAAGGGCTGGAAAAGTAATGGAAAGGTCAAGGGCAGAGCTCCTGCCGAGCGCTGATTTATGGAGAGCCTGAGGGAAGGTGCCCCTGGGTGAGGCCAGGACTGCCCCAGAGCCCTGCCCTGGCTGCAGGGACGTGGCAGTGCCAGCCCGGCCCTGGTGGCACAGCTGCTCCTGTCCCCTCTCCCACGGGACACTCCAGGCCGCCTCCAGCAGGGAATGTTCGTGCTGTTCCCGTTTCAAGTGTCCTTTCTCAGCTCTTCACTTTCAACAGCACAAATTCGCATTTTCAGACCAAACAAAAGGAAGATGCTCGCCGTGACACGTGCGGCGGAGAGAATGGGAGGCTCTTTCTTTGGAATTGATGGGCTTTTTTGTCCTCAGGGCTATTTGTGGAGACAGCGGGGTGGTTGGATGGGCTGGCTCTGCACGTGAGCGGGAAGCTGGAGCCGAGCCCGGGGAGACTCCCGGGGCCTGGGGCACCCCAGGGAACCGCAGAGCCCCTTGTGGGAGCAGGGGACGCAGCTCAGAGCTGACACACTGTGCTGTCCCCCGGGGCGTCACCCCCTCCTGCAGCCCTTGCCAGCAGCTGCAGGAAAGGCTAGTGCTCAGCTGGACGTGCTGCAGCCCAGCACAGCTGCTGCCCCTGGCCCTGCACCCCGAGCACTGCACTGTCGCCCTGCTGCCTCCCACCACCTGCCCACGGGCCTTTCCTGGGAATGTGGGAAGTGTCGCTTTGGGGGCAGAAAGCTGTGGGTTTGTGCTGTGAGCTCAGCTCCTGCCCCTGCGGCCCAGTCTCCGTGTGAAGGGTGACAGGTGACACACACCTGCTCCACGGGGCTGGCAGGATGAGCTGTGTCAGTGCCAGGGAGGAGTAAGAAATAATAAAACACGGAATGTGCTGGCTCCTGGGCAGCAGCAGAGAGCAGTGTAAGAGCTGTGCATCTCCTCTGCCACCCTGACACAGGAGCTGTGAAGCAGGATTTGGGTTCGGGATCCTCGGGAGCTGTTCACAAACTGTGAATGCACCCAAACTGTGCTTTGGGAGCCTGAGGCTGATGTGCACAGCAGTGCCCTGCTGTCCCCAGTGCTGGGGCACACGTGGCCAGGCCCTGCTCAGGGTCCCTGTGTCCCCACAGTGTCTCTGCCTGCAAGCTGACGGACGAGGCCTGCTTCATCCTGTACGAGTTCTGGCAGGACGTGACCTCGTGGAGAAGGTGGGACAGTGTCCATGTGTGGGGCTGGGGGGCTCAGAGGGGCTGCCCACTGCTCCCTTTCCTTGCCCAGCCTGTCCCACTGCTCTGCCCTGTGTGCCCCAGGGCCATTTGCAGCTCTCAGTGATAAAGGATTTGGGGAGCAGGGCAGGAGCAGGGGCAGGGGCTGGGGGTGCAGAAGCTGCCCTGTCCCTGTGTGTGGGCAGAGGGCCCTGGCACCACATTCCCCTGAGCCTTCTCCCTGTTCTACAGCCATTTGCAGTCCAGCTGCAGCAAGACTTTCCAGCAGTCCATCCTCAGCTTGCTGGAGTCCCCGGAGCTGCTGACCACCATGCTCTTCCCAGGTGAGGGGAGCCTCAGGCCTGCGTGTGCTGCAGAGGGCAGGAGCAGGGCAGGAACAGGCACTGCAGCTCCCTTCAGAGCAGAGATTGGTTTGGGGTGACCTAAATGAGGTTTTTCAAGGTGGTCCCCAGCAGGTTTGGCTGTGTGAGCTGGGGTCTGTCCCCTGCCCAAAGGTGCTCTCCAGTGGGGACAGCCAGGAGCAGGGGCACTGCCTGGGTAGCAGATAAGCTGAGTCCTGTCCCACATACAGCTGGTGCCTCGTTTTGTTTTGCCCCTGAGCCCTGAACCTGCTCTGCAGAGCGCTGGTGCTCCGGGTCAGTGCCAGGGGCTGCAGCCAGGGCTGGAGCAGGGGAGGCCAGCACAGGGAACATCCCCACAGTACCAACAGCAGTGGCACCAGCTGTGGGAACTGGGAACCCGATTAAGCCCCAGTTTGCTTTCAGGGATCACTTCAGGGTCGTGTAAAATATTAGTCCATAAAACGTGGATTTATTTGGACTGAACCCTGCCCTGCTGGTGCTGCTCTCGACTTGCCAGTCCCACTGACTCCATTCCCAATGCTCTCCTGCAGAAGCTGCCTCAGATCCAGGGGATCAGCCCTCTCCAGGCCATGCCATGGCCACACTCCCTGCCCAGGGTGAGGGTGGGTGCTTTAGAGCTAGGAACCTGCAGGGTCAGGTCCCCCACCTCTGCCACCCCAAATCCCCATTCCGTTTCACACTGCCCTCACCTCCCTGCTTTCCCTCTCTTCCCAGCTTCCTGGTGGATCATGAACAACAACTGACCCGGGGCGGCCGTCTCCAGGACACCATCAGCATGCGGGAGGACGTGGAGCCCTGGGCACAGCCGTCGCCTTTGTCACCTCCCTGTCCCTCCATTCCCTCCTGTGGCCAGCGGGGGCTGCCTGCCCTCGGCCCTGCCAGTGTTTTGCTCCTTTGCTCTTTTCATGTTAATTTATTTATTTTTCCTGCTCCTAAGACAGTGTCCGAGCTGCCTGGGGGAGCCGTGTGGGGGTGGCAGCCTGGGGGAGCACGGGGCTGGTGCTGCCTGCCGGGAGCCCTCGGTCCCTCCTGCCCTCAGCTCCTCTTCCTCCTGCCTCTGAGGCTGCCCAGGGTGCTGGGATGGGCAGGGGGACACGGCCCTGGCCAGCTGTGACATCCTGCCCAGGGAGCCCGGTGGCCTGATATGGATTGTGAAGAGTGTTTTATAGGGAAAAAATATTTCATGAAGTACTTCTGGCAAGGTGTACCTGATCATGCCCTGCCACGCTGGCAGCATGTGCTGTGGCTTTGAGCCTGGCTTTGTGCCCCACCAGCTGTGCCCATGGCTGGACCTGTCCCCAGCACATCCCACTCCCAGGGAAGGCCAGAGTGGCTCCAGTCCCCAGCACATCCCACTCCCAGGGAAGGCCAGAGTGGCTCCAGGCTTTGCTGCTCCCTCAGTTCCCATAAACCAGCACTGGCACTGGGCAGTGGTGCCAAGGGCTGGAGCTGAGTTAATGGGGAGGGCTCTGGGGTGGAGGGCACTAAATGAGGGGGGAAGGCTGGGGCAGATCCCACCTGCTCCAGGGATGGCACTGGGGCTGTCCTTGGTGGTGCTGCAGCAGCAGATCCTCTGCGAGCTGGGAAAAAATGCATTGTCACAGCCCGTGTGGAGGGAGTGGGAGGGGACGGGGGGCAGGAGGGACACCAGCCACCCTCCTGGCACAGAAAACATCAGCCTTGTGCCCCTGCCTGTCCTCAATAGCAGTGTGGCACCATGGGTGACTGCACCCCAACCCTCACTCACCCAACCTCTTCTCCTACTCCCCCAGAGACATTAATTTGAGTGTTTCTCCTGCAGTCCCTGGGTGCAGTCAGTAAAATCTGTGCCTGAAGGGGCAGTGGGTGCAACTCCATCCTGGAGACCCCTCACACACACTGGGCTGGGTGGGTCTGACACAGTGTCACCCCTGGCCCAGGGGGGGACAGCCCAGGAGGGGTCACTGGGTTTTAGGGTGCTTGTTTTGCTCCAGCAGAAGCTGCCAGGGTTTGGGGTGACCTGGCTGAAGCCAGGAGCAACCTGCAGAGACGGGATCAGGGAAGCTCCAGGTTGGAGGAACAGCAGCTGCTGCTGCCAGCTCAGGGCAGGCTCAGGACCCAAATCCAAATGCCACTCCCAGGGATGGGGTGGCAGAGCCTGTCCCTGTTTCCATGGGGACCCATCCTCCAAACACCCTGCTGTTTACCTAATTACCAATAGCTGCTGCTTTCCCTGGCCAAAGCCAGGATTTGCTGTGATCATGGGCAGCAGAAGAGGCTCTGCTGGGCCCAGGGCCACATTCCTGCCCCTGGCAGTGACAAACAAGGGATCCAGGGATGTGCTGGAGCCACAGCAGCACCGTGGGCCATCAGGAAGGGACGAGCTGTGCCAGGGCACAGCCAGGGTGGGTTACAGAGGGGCACCCGGGGCAGCCACAGAGGCAGAGCTGCAGCAGGCACTGGTTTGGGATTCCTGAGCTGCCTCCCCAGCACCATGTGGGGTTTATCCCCCAGTTTTGGGTTTCTTCAATACTGGATTAATGTTTGCAGCAGCCTGGAGACAGAGATCCTCAGATTAAGTCACGGTGTGGGCAGGGGCATCTCTGGGGGGCACAGGGCTGGCAGTGGCAGCCAGCTGTGACAGCACCCTGCAGGCTGCTCTGTGCTCACATAAAAAATATCATTCAAAACAAGCTCAGAGAACAACACGTTGAACTATAAACTCCAAGAAATCACTGAGGACAGGACTGAACTCCAGCTCTGCCTGCACTTGCTCCCAGGCTTTACCCACAGCATCACCACCACAGGGGAAGCAATTTTTGTCCCTAAAAGTCCCCTGGCCAAGGCCAAGTTGTGGCAGCATTCCCTGAAAACCCCAAGAGCTGCCTGAGCACTGCTGAAAACCTCTGCCCCTTCCCAGAGAGAAGGGGGAGCTGGAGGATGAATATAGTCTTTTTATTGACTACTTTTGAGTAGAACAAACTAAATACATCTGTAACAGTTTGGGTTCCTTTATACAGGACATTAAATAAGTTATGCACAGGAATGAAGTAACAAATTTCTATTACAGAATTAAATGTCAAAAAAAATAGAAACCTCAACCCAATGTCTCCCCACGCCCCAAGTTCACATTTATCATTCCATCTTTTAAAAACCAAACCCAACGAAAAAGAAAGAAGCAATCATTCTAATCATGACTGTTAGTATTTCATTCATTTACACTGGGGTTAATTTTAATACATGGCCATCAGTGTCGCATGAGAATTATGGAAGACAATCTATTTACAAGCAATTCCTTCCAGCCCTGCCCTGCTCTCCCCTCCCCACCCCTCCCTGGCACTGTCACCACACACCCACAGCATGAGGCTGGGGCTGCAGGTGAGGGGGGGATGTCACAACCACGTGGGATTGACCTGAGGCTGTTCCAAATGTGTCCCTGTCCCCTTAGGGCAGAAATTCCCTTCCTGACTGCCCTGAACACCCCGGGGATGGGCTGCTGCAGGTCAGGGTGGCTCCAGTGCCATCCTCTCTGGGAGCTGCTTCACGCCAGTGCCAGGCTTCTGCATCTACTCCTGGGGACACAGGGGAGACATCCCCAGGGCCACTGGAGCTGGTTTCTACACCAGGAGACCTCGTGGCTTTTTCATAAACCCTTGCAGACAGGGAATCACCAGCTCTATCCCACAACAGCAGCTTCCCAGGGAGCTTTCCTGAGGGGCCAGGGCTGGAGCAGCAGGTCCCCACTCACCCCTGGCCATGCCGTGACCACTCACTGCAGCTCCATCAGTCGCCTCCAATTGAGAAAGTAATCACAAATAATTTGGGAATTACTCGCCTCATTGGGCTCCAGCCCAGCAGTGGCACACACACACTCAGGGAAACACTGCTCTGCTGAAGAGATGGATTCCTAGAGCCCCTGTGTGTATGGCTGCTCCTGTGGATGTGTGCGGCTGTGGGATTTGGGAGCAGCTCCAGGAGGGCATGTCCCCTCCCTCCCACGGGCTGTGCTGTCACAGCCTGCACTGCCCCGAGTCCCCCCAGCCCTTCCTTCCACACCACAGCAGGGACTCTGCCATGGACAGATGTCCCCAGGCTGTCCCTCAGCCCCACGGGACCTTGCTCCGAGCCCCTGGTTTTGGGACAATCTCCAAAGGTGGATGCACATCCTTGGGCGTCTCCATCAGCACTGCAGGAACCCCCTGGAGCTGGGGATAAGAACTGACACAGGACACCCAGTCCTGCCTTTCTTTTACCAGTGTGGCTGATATGTGTGGAGAACACAGGCTGTAAACAACCCCTCGCACCAGTAAGGATCCCTGGGCTCAAAAACAACAGCAGGAACTCAGAAACCAGCACCTCCCAGGCAGTGAAAAAACAAAACAACCCCCAGGTGGAAAGGGCACCTGCACCCAGCCCAGATCTGCTCTGCACATGTTCCCCCAGCACAGGCCCCACCCAGGAAATACCCAACTGTCTCACCACAGACCAGGATGAAATCCAGGCCATCCAGCAGTACCTCCCTGCCACTGCCACTTATTTTAGAGCAGACAAATCCTCTCCTCCCTCTCTGCAACCCTCAGCTGCCAGCCTGGAGGCAGGAGAAGTGAGCTCAGCTTTTGCCATTGCACAGAGGATGAGATGCTCCTGCTGGGAAACTGGCTGTGGTCTGTTCACAGCAACAACCGGCCAGCACGGCCACCTGAGGCACAGCTGTCTGGGAGCAGGGAAAAAACACTGGATATTATGGAGGAAAGGTGGCAGAAGGAGGCAGTGGTGGCTCTGACACCTTGGGAAGTGAGCCTGAGCATGCCACAAGGACAGGGCTCCCTGCCTGGGCACTGCACTCTCAGCACCTCCGGCGTGTGCCAGCACTCTCCTCCCAGTCCAGGTCCCCCGAGCAGCTGCTCAGTGTCCCCCAGGTCCTGACACTGCTCTGGTGTCCCCCTGGGAGGAGCAGAGAGATGCTGCAGGTGAGGCTCACCCCCATTCACCAGCCACAAAGGAAAAGGCAGGATGAGAGGGCAGAGCCGGAGTGTCTGCGCTCCGAGGAGGCGGCGGGATGCGTCAAACATGTCAAGTGGTAACAGTTGCTGCGGGGGGGGTGAGTTTCAGCTTAAAAACACGCAGGGAACTCATCCAGTGGAGCGAAGCAGAGCCTCCCTCCTAGAGCCCGTTCGTGTCTATGGCTGTCACGGACGCCGGCGTGGAGGAGCGCGAGGTGGTGGCTGAGGTCTTCTCGAGGGCTGGGCTGGGGATGCCATCGAGGCTCTTGGCTGCTGCCACCCTGCCCGTGGGCAGGGCCAGGGGCTTGCTCTGGCCGTGCAGGCCTTGCCCACAGATGCGGTGGTGCCTCTCCCAGTCCTTGTGCTGGCAGAAGGAGCCGCAGTACCGGGCGATGTTGCAGCCACTGCACGTCTCGCTGGCCTTGCGGCCGCAGTTCCAGCAGCTCTGCAAGACCAAAGACACTGAGCTTGAAAGGGGTTCAGTTTCCCTAAGAGCTGCAGGATGGTGCTGACTCAGCTCTGGAGGGGACTGTTCATCCCCCCGGCCTAGATTTGGGAATATTAAAATGAGCAATCCATTAATTCCTGCTATTTCCCAGCTCTTTGCCAACGGTTCTAACCCCCACTGCTCTTTGCCCACAGCTGCTGTCACACTGTTCCAGGCACATCCTCTCCCCTAGACCCACACGAATGCAGAGAGGAAACAGTGAGGATGGACTCAAAAACATGCTGCAGATGCTGCTATTGGGCTTTTTTATTTCCTGTTTCAAGCAGCTCTGTTTTGGTCTCGCTCCCAGCCAAGCGCTCTCCACAGGGATCACGGGGTGCTGCACGGGCACCATTTGCTCTGTGCTCTGCCTCGCCGCACAAGAGGTTGGAGCAGGCCAATTTGGAAAAGCAAATGCTCATTTGAAAGCCTCCCAGCCAGGTGGAAGCACTGCCAGAGCCCGAGCTTCAATCTGGAAGCGGAGCAAAGCCCCTCTGGCCGCCGGGAGAGGAGTCAGCTGGTGGCTCCCGGCGTGCCACTGCTTCCCTGGGAGCGCGGGGCCAGGGGCCAGCGCCGGCTGCAGCTGCTCCGGGGAGGGGAGGGACGGCGGAGCAGCTTCCCTGCAGCTGGAGCAGGGCGTGGCAAACACACACTGGGGAGGGCAAGCTCAGCTGTGGGAACGCAGCCTGTGTCAGAGCTGGCCTTTGTGGGGCCGCCGTCGCTGCGAGCACCATCAAAGAGCTGTGGGAGCGGGGTGCTGGGAGATGCTGGGCTGTACTGGGCAGCCCTGCTGTGGGGAAGGGCTCTGAGATTCCTACTGCCAGGCTCAGCACTGGAGCCACCAGCTCATGGTGATGATTTATGGGCTGGCAGTGAAGCACTTGACCGGTTCACTTTGGAGTGAGCTGCTCCAGAGCCTGCGTGTCCCTCCATCTTCCAGGAGAGGCAGGACTTGTGACCAAAAAGCCCCCACCAAAGGCTGTGGTAGCTTCTAGAGAACTGGGTCACTGTTTCACAGCTGTTTACACTTCAAGTGTTTTTCAGCTGTGTTGTAAAGGTTACAGGATGTGCCAGAACACAGGACAGCTCTTAGACAAGGGCTCTGGGGTTTGCACAGGGGCGCTCAGCAGCTCCCAAGGTCCCATATTTCTCCTCAGCACAGCTGGAGGAGGAGGACACTCCTCTGCTATTCCCCTATGGAGAAATCACTGTTTGCCTCATTCCTCCCATGGCTTCCTGAGCAGTTCCACCCACTCCCCTCATGTGACTGGTGCTTTCAACCCTCAGCAATTCATTAGGAATTGCAGTATGGACATCATTCTCTGGAATGACACCTAATAATTCCATGGCTCTGGCTGCGCTTCCCGAGCCCCAGTTGAGCTGAAACTCACCAGGAGGAGGGGATGGACCTGCTACCCCCACATCCCAGCAGACATGAGCAGCACAGTCCCATCAGATTTCTGCTCAGCAGACACAAACCCTCTGCTCTTGCATGTGTAGAGAAATCCAAACATGGAGCAAAGCTCACATGGATGGGATGTGGTAGTACAGGAATGAGCCATGTGATTACCCTTGCCAAAAATCTCAAAAGCTCTACCAAGTGAACTTCCTGTTAAGCACCAGGGAGGGTAATTGGTGATTGAAGAGTAGGAAGAGATTCTCCGAGGCACCCATTCAGCACATGTCACTGGCTATGATAAACCAAGAGCTACTCCTTTTCCAACGTGCAAGTGTGCTGCAGACCACCGGGAATGTGCAAGAGCTTTTCCTGCAGCCAGCTTCTGCCCTGTCCTGTTTTCAAGCCCACAAACAAAAATTTCTTTTCTGCAAAGATTACGTACCCCACCATAATTTCTGAGCTAAACTGCTGCATGCACCAGCATTCTTTTCTCTTTGCTTCTACATCTCTTTCAATCCCCTCAAATCCCTGGTCATTACACTGAGTCCAGCTCAGGGTGCCCAGTGGTTGCACACACACGTGTCCACAGATACTGTTCAGCCTGATTCCCTGCCAGCAAAACCTAAAAAGGACTTTTGATTCTATGGGTGCATTGCTTTAGTTATTGATTGGAGACTTCTAAAAGGAAAAGGTGTTGCAAGACCAGATGGAGTCGGGAGCACCCCACCCTGGCCTAGTGGAAGGTTTCCCTGCCCACGGCAGGGGCTCGGAATGAGATGCTCTTCGAGGTCTCTTCCAACCCAACCCACTGTGTGATCTAGGATTCTGTGAAAGGGGGTGGGGGACCTGCAGGCTTGACCTGGAGACTCTTCCTAGGCTGTCCCCTGTCCCCTCACCTCGGTGGACTCCTCCTGCTCGTTGATGACGAGGAAGGCGTCCTCGGTGGCCTGGCGCTTGGCGTCGGCGATGGTCTGCTCCATGCGCGCCCGCTCCGACGCGATCATCTCAAAGGCCTTCTGCTCCGCCTCGGCCACCGCCTTCTGCACCTCCGACATGGCCTGGCGCTTCACCTCGTTCACAGCTTCTTCTGGAAGGAAAGAGCAGCCTCACCCACCCACCCGGGGCACGAGGGGAGCCTCCCGGAGAAACAGCTCCGGCAGGGTGTTCCCAGCATCCCGACCGCTCCCGGGAGCAGCGGGGCCGGGCTCAGTCCCACGGGATCCCTGTGGCATCACAGAGGAGCAGAGCCTTCTGGAAAAGCCACGGTGGGGATGTTGGCAGCCAGATGTGCACATCCCGGGGCGTTCCTGCAGCTGGGCTCCTGCTGTTTCTGCACAGCAAATTGGCAGCATCTGTGTTTACCCCGAGCGATCCGGCAGGATCCCCGGCCGGGGTCACCGCAAACACTCACCGGCTTTTTTCCAGATCTCCTCGGTGACGTAGCCCGTTCCCGACCTGCTGCTGAACTCCCGCAGGGAATCTGCTGGAGTAAGGGACACAGGGAAAGGTTGGCAAAGCCTCATCCCACCCAGCTCCGCTCATGCGCCCAGTGGTACCTCAGGACATCACGGGGCAGGGAAGGATTGACCAGCTAAAACTCAAAGCAGAGAATTCCTACGGTTAAAGCCATTCCTCGAACTCTCAGATGATAAATTACGACATTTAATTAGCACCTTGCATAATTTATGACACCGTACAACCTATCTCCTGGTACTCTAAAACAACAGGCAATGCTTATAAATGTGTATTATCCAACTTCTGCACTGTCCAGAGGCTGTGAGCATCAATCTGTAGACCAGCAGCAGTTTACATTAAGCACAGCACTTCCCAATCCCAGGGCAATTCAGAGGCTTGAACTGATGGACCAATTGTCCTCCAAGACACCTGGAGATGCTGCTTGATGCTTAACTGCACCTTCTCACAAGAGCAATAGAGCTTGAAAATTATCCCTAGGTCCCACAAGGGGAGAAAGCAACAGCGTTCCAAATTTGTATAAAATTTTTGAAGTATATCACCTTTAACAACGGGGGGCTGGAAGTGTATTAGTCATGATATCCTTAAATATAGAAGGGCTAAAAGCTGGCTGTGCCCCCCAGGCTGTCACACACGCCCACTACTCCTCGGGTTTTGTGGCAACTGGAGCCAGGGGCACTTGGATTCCTTGCAGAAGGATTTACTCTATATTTTGTATACAAACAAGTAGAATATACATCAAATTGACATTCATTCTTGCTAGAAGAAATCCGTTTTTATTACTGAATAATCAGAGGGTTTTTTTCCCCAGAACTTGATTTGCAGCGGGTTTGTTTGGATGGAAATCAGAATTACATTGAAATAAATCAGCATTTTAGACTTGTTTTTCGCATAGGATCAAACCCCTGCACACTGGAGGGGGAAACTAGTCAGCTTTGATAAAGTTGACTCATGATGCAAAAATAGAATTAGTAACACAGGTAGCTATTACACTTACAAAAGCCTTTGGTATTTTTAGAATAAATAGACCTTGACATTTAAAATCCTTCAGGCGAGAGGGACTGGAAGGGGGAGAGTGGTGGAGGCTAACCCTTCTCTCCTGCCTTTTCACCCCCGGGTTTATCAGCTTGGCACCAACTTTGACCAGCAGTGACACCCAGCAGGAGCAGAGGCGCTTTTAGACGTCGACAAAAGCCGCTTCCCTCTGTTTCCTCTCTTCAAATCCTGGAGAAAACCACCCAAGCAGTGCTGAACCCAACTTATCCCAGGACTGGCTCCCTGCTCACCGCTGCCCACGGAGTCGGCGCTGGCGGGGCTGTGCTGGCGGCTGAGCAGCTCGGCGCCCGCCTTGCGCGGCTCGGCCGTCTCGGAGCAGCGCCGCTTCCAGTAGTTGAGCTCCTCCCTGTCGGCCTCCTGGCAGCGCCGCAGCACCGCCATGGAGCGCCGCGTCTTCTCCACCATCTCCATGATGCAGTTCAGGGCCTGCGGGAGGGGAGGGCTCCGGGTCATCACGGGCTTTGAGTGGAGGGACCGTCCCAGGCAGATGAGACAGGAGCGAGGTGGTTTCCCGGGACTCGGGATGGGGCCGTGCCCAAGGGTATGGCGCCAGGCAAGCTCAGCACCTCCAGCCCACGCTCCTAAAAGTGGAGAAGAAAACCCCACCACCCCATTCCCACCACCTAATTCCTACGGGATTAGGGTTGGTTATGATCCTGGTGCCAGCGCTCTACAGTCACAGCCTAGCTCCAAATATTCAGCTACGGGGCCTCTGCTCCACCCCAACACCACCTCCTGAAAAAAACCCATTAGCTTTGGAGCATGAGGTCTCTGCATTTATGATCAAAGCTGAATTTTAATCCCATCTCTTTGAGGGAAACAGCAGTGGAGTGCCTGGAGGGGCTGCCTTGCTCAGAAGGTAAAAGCTCAGCATAAAATCTGCTAGAAGCACCAGGTCTTGCTGTTGGTGCCTTTTTTGGTCCATAAAAGGCTAGCGCCTCAGGGAAAAAAAGTCTTAAAATACTGATAATGATAGATTGACTCATTTTGTAAGTCCATATCCTGACTGCACTTAGCACATTTGTGCACTTGTGCTGGCCAGGGCAGAAAAGATCCCAGTGGGGATAAGGCTGGGTTTGGTTGCTCAGCCATCCATGGCAGCACCTGGCCACGCTCTGCAGGAGAAGCTCCCCAGCTCCCATCCACACCCATTTTAGTTTCCACTGGCCATGGGCAGAGGAAACCTGCCAGGAAAGTGCGACAGCCCTCCCCATCATCCACCTGCTTGTGGTGGTTTGTTCCTCTACCAGCCACCAGGAGAGCCTGGATATGGAATCAACAAGGAAATCACCAACTGGAGCAGGTGGAACACTGGGTTGCTGCTTCCCACAGAGCTTCCCACAGCCCCCACAGCCCCTGCCATTCCTTACGTGATCGAGATGCTTCCACTCATCCGCCCACTCCCTCTCTGTCA
The DNA here is from genome assembly GCA_013397195.1 of Hylia prasina. Classification (NCBI taxonomy): domain Eukaryota; kingdom Metazoa; phylum Chordata; class Aves; order Passeriformes; family Sylviidae; genus Hylia; species Hylia prasina. Next base: position 189,281 of record VYXD01012655.1, read on the forward strand.
GGCGGTGATCCACCAGCTCGTCCTGGTAGCCTCCATTCAATCCTGCAACAAGCCACAGCCACAGAGGGATTAGATGGACCAGTCGAGAGAGAAGTGGTCCCAAATCAAGAATAAAGAGCTCTATTTCCAGCTCCACATAGCTGGGATTTTAGAACACATCTCCAGGTGGCAGCTCTACAGGGGTGATTCCACGCTGGTGCTTTTTTATCCCTGTCTGCTTCACTGCCTGGGAAGTGCTACATTCAACCTGTGGCTCCAGCTCTGACCTGCTTGTGGAGCTGGTTCTCCTGTTATAAACTCACAGCAGCTCAGAGCCTGTGATTCAGGCTGTTGTGCTGGAAACACATCATGCACCTCCCACACATCCCTTGGAGAAACAGGGCAGGGGGTCAATCTCTGCTCTCCTGCTTTGGAGATCTTGGAAAAGTTAATTTCTATTTCCCCTGCCCTCTCTTCCTGCTTTCTGGATTGGTTACACTCAACTCACACCCCAAGTCCTTCTTCCTCACCCTCAGTGACTCCAGCCTTCATACAGGGAAATACAAACTTTTGTAATTTCCCATGGGGAGCTGTTTCTCAGAACTCCCTGCAAAGACTCAGCTGTGAGGACATGCCCAGCATCACACATCTTTGGGTAGGAGTGGCCAAGCAGAGACCAACACCAAAGCTCAACAAGGAGCCCTCCAGGCTCTCACCAAGCCCGCCGTGCCTGTCCCGGATCTCTCTGTGCTCCAACATCTTGCTGGGGTCCCTGTAGAGATGGGAGGTGGCAATATCTTCCAAGGTGTAGTGCTGAAGGGGTGGTGGGGTGGGGTGGAACTGCCCGCTGGGGTTCATCAGGGGGATGGTGAGGGCAGGGCTGTGCCGGGGCGCGGGGCTGATGGTGCAAACCCTCTTGGCCGGAGGCTCTGTCGGCAGCGGCTCTCTCTCAAAGCTGCTGTCTTCCCTCCTGCAATCACACCAGCAGAGACAGGCATTCTTTAGCATCCCATAAATGTACTCAGAAAGATGCAGATTTGGAATCAGCAGGGTTTGGGCAGCAATGATTTTACCACGGGCTAAATGCAGAGAGCTCAAACAAATGCGCTCGATTTGTGAGGCGATGCACAAAGTGACCCCGTCAAAGAAAAGGGTTCAGGATGCCTGAGTGTTGTGATTCATCTCTCTGAGCATGACCAAATTAAAATTTCACAGTTTTTATAAATTTGAGGCATGCTCCACATAATTGCATAACAACTTTTATCTTGGAATAAAACGTGGTGAAAATGAAGCGCATCCTTCCCAGCCCTGCCAATGCCTCCGTTCATTGCCTTGGGGGTGGGAAACTGCTCAGCTCTCTGGCTGGGGCTTTTCAGTGCAACCCAAAAGTCCCTCTGGGACAGAATCTGCCTGAAAGAGGAACCCAGCCTGGATTCACAGTGCATTAGGAGCAGTCACTGTAGTCTTAGAACAGCCAGAATAGTTGTTGGGAGCGATAAGATTTTGGATGCTGCTTAAAGCTTTGTCAGCAGCAAAGATAAAACAAAAGTCACGACTTCAACAACTGAGCCGAGTGACAAAAGCTGTTTTTCACCTGTCTGGACTGTGCCTCTTGCCATTGCCATTGACCTCGATGAGCAGCTCGGAGGAGTCAGCGGGAGACGTGGTGTTGGTGTTGAGCAGGATGTGCTCGTGCTGTGCCAGGTACTGGGAGGGCGTTTGCTTGGCAGCGCGGGCACAGTGCAGCAGCTCCCGCTGCAGCAGAGGGAGGTTGGCCTGGAAAACAAGCACAGGGCTGGATTACAGCAGGGCACGGGTTTCCAGCTGTTCCAAAAGGTTTGGTCTTCATTTAATACCTCAGTGCAGTAACACCTGTGGCCCATGGCCCCCACTCAGGATCCTCCTGGTGTCTCACTGTCAGATTTACCTGTGTTTTCCCAGGAGCCTGATGTTGGTGGACCCAAAATCCAAGTGTTACAGGAAGCACTGTGTGCCTCCAGCATCTAGTTACCCGGAGATGTTGTGGAATCCCCATCCCTGGAAATGCTCAAGGCCAGCTTGGACAGGGCTTGGAGCAACCTGGTCTAGTGGAAGGTGTCCCTGCCCATGGCAGGGGGCTGGAATGAGATGGGCTTTAAAATCCTTTCCAACCCAAACCATTCTGTGATTCTGTGATTTAACCATCCCAGACAGGCTCCCTGTGCCAGCACTTCAAATATTCTAGATCTGAACATTTGCAAATAAGATTATAGGCTCAGAAGCTGCCACATGGAGCTTGGTTTGCCTCCTTTATCTCCAGCACACAAGCAGACATATGCGGCACACGGCACAACGTCAGCCAGTCCCACACGGCCAGCGCTACGCTCTGTGCAGTCTGTCTTGGACTCCAGCAGAATTGCTGTGGTGCTTGCAAGGAGAGCTTTCCCAGCAATGTCACACTGCCAAGAGGCACAGGCAGGCACACGGAGTCTCAGCAAGCCCCAGCAGCTCCCTGTCACCTTCAGGAAGGGGATCACAAACGGCCGGAGGGGGAAGTTGGTCGCCTCTTGCAGCTTGCAGTGAAATTCCTCGATTGTCACCGTTGAGTTCTGGGAAAAGAAATTAAGAAATGAAATGGCAATTTGTTCTTATTTTTAGACATGTGGGAAATGGCTCCAAATGAACAGAACTGGGAGGGAGACAGCATCTGCCGCTCCAGGACTGACAGTGTTTGCATTGGATCCTGCTGGATGCAGCCAGCAAGGCTCAGGCCAGCGGAGCAGGAGTGCTGCACTAGGAGAGGGGCGGGAGCTGCCTGGCTCAGCACCCTCCCAGCTCCAGGGTGGGAGGCAGAGGATGACTCCAGGGCAGCAGGACCCAGCTGGCATCTACTGGATGCTGGGCAGGCTGTGGAGAGTCAGACTTTGATCCCAGCTGCTCAGAACTGCACACTTTCCTCCCCTTCCTCCCTTTCAGTTCTCCTCATCTAACCTATCCATGAAGTCTCATCAGCCTTCTGTTCACCATGGTCCTCTTCTGGTCCAGCCCTGCCTCCTCCGGGGCTGCTCAGGCTGGGGAAGCCCTTGGACAGCAGCATTTGATAATTTGCATATAGAAAACTCACCCCAGCAGCAAGCAGCACAATCTGGGGTGAGAACAACAGCCAAGGGACCTGGACAGCTTCTCCTTCCCTCCCCAAAAGGGTAGGCTAAGGTACTATCCTACATCCATGGAATTAAATATACTATAGAAATGCAGCAGCAGCATTTTACATCCAATGCTTAAGCCCCGGGAGTGACCCTCAGGACATGGACAGACTCAGGTCTGCTGCCAACCTTGGAAGCAGAAATGCTCCAGGCTGCTGCAGTCTAGCTCCCTTCAGTGCCTGCTGAGCCTCAAAACAAAATGTGCCAAAAAGCAGAGATCAGTGCAGGAGCCCCACTGGGTGCCCCATGTGACCACAGCTGCCCAGTGCTCCAGGGCCTCAGGCCAAGGTCACAGAATGGTTTGGGTTGGAAACATCCTTAAAGGCCATCTCATTCTACCCCCAGCCATGGGCAGGGACACCTTCCACTGTCCCAGGCTGCTCCAAGCCCTGTCCAACCTGGCCTTGGGCACTTCCAGGGATCCAGAGGCAGCCACAGCTGCTCTGAGCACCCTGTGCCAGGGCCTCCCCACCCTCACAGGGAACAATTTCTTCCTAATATGCAATCCAAACCACATCTTTTTCAGTTTAAAGCCATTCTCTCTTGTCCTGTCACTCCATGCCTTTGTAAAGCGGGTGGAGTATCATGTCTAATGCACTAATCATGTCTAATAACTGGGAGACAGTATTTCCCCCAGTTGTTCTGTATAAATGCAAACACTGGATACAATTCTGCAGCGAGACCTGTTCAGTTGGGTGTGAAGGGGGCTCTCATGGCAGGGCTTAGGAATGAAATGATCTTTAAGGTCCCAAATTAAACCATTCTATGATTCCATGATTTACAGAAAAGCTTTGTCCAATTCCTTCCAGGTTTCCTTAAGTTTAGCTGCACACAACCTCGTGCCTAAGCCACTGAATCAACAGCTTTTTGAAACATAGCAAAGGCAAGAAAAAAAGAAATCATTGAGTTCCTCAGGAAGCACAAACACAAGAGTCTTGCTCAGCAAAGATGAAAACAGACAACATTGTGTGCCAGGATCTGGGAAAAGCCAGGCAGCCCGGGATGGTGCAGGACTTACCACGAGTGCCAGAACAAGAGTCCGGACCTTCTCCCCGATCTCCGGTGAAATGTCATTCCCAAACTGCTGCAGGGTGGTGAGGAAGCGCTTCAGCTTGCTGAGCTGCCGGGCTCCACACGTGGCTGGGAGCTGCTGGTTGGTCAGTGAGGAGGAGGAGGATGAGGAAGGGCCGTTGCTGAACCTCTGGGGTGGGGATGGGGCCCCGTTCAGTGTCGGGGGGGAATGGTTTATTCCGTTGGGCACTGCAAAGGGGAGACAGAAATGATGCTGAGCACCAGATGGGCACATCCCCGTGGTCTGCTGCTGAAGTGGATCCATCCTCCAGCCAGGAGGGGCAGAGGGGCAGCTCAGGGGGCTCCACCTCACCTGAGGAGGGCCGGCAGACCCTGCCCTGTGCCTGCCACCCCTCCCTGGGGATTTACAGGGAGTTTCACAAACACAGTTGTTTTTTCCAACCTGGTCCCATCTGCAACTTTGCCTCCTGTAAGTGGTGAGCATGTCGAAACAGACTGAAGGGTTGGAAGTTTGGGAACTCGGCAAGGGATTAGGATAAATTGTTGACATCCCCACGCTGTGGTTGCACAATGTCAAGCCCTGTCTGATGAACAGCTGTGCACTGGGGCCCCAACTCTGTATAAACCCTGAATTTCAGAGTGAAAAGCACATCCCTGGAAATACACTCACAGCTGATCCACTGGGTTGATCCTCAAAACCCCAGCCCTGAATCCCTTATGGATTTAAGTGCTGACAAGGGGGCCACGAGGTATAAAAACCTTCAAGTGGTGGTGTTCAGAGAAGCCTGAAACCACCTGGCAGAGCTGCCCCTTGCCTATGGAAGGAGCAGAGACTTGTGAGAAAAGATGCCAAAATTTCTGCTACAACTTCACGAGGATCATACCAAATCCTGATGAACCCAGTGAAGGGTTTTTCAGAGAAGACAGGAGGTACTCGAACAGTTAAACCACTCTGGGGCATGCCAGGGTTGGAGGCTGGAAAGGCTCCACACACCTGGACCTTTGTGGTGAGCACAGGAGGAAAACTTAACCAGTCAGTTAAGATGCAAGGAAAGATAAGGCTACAGAGACCATCAAAGGTGGTTCCTGCTAACCAAGGGGTGACAGCCCTCACAGACAGATGATGAGATGAAGGTGAAGGCCAGCACTGAGAGGATGGAGGTACGAAGGCAATGTGAGCTCATGCCTTTTGTTATGGAGCAAGCAACCTGAAAAACTCCTGTTCACACTCCCAAAGCAGCAAAGCAACAGGGACGTCAGGATGTACCCACAGGTACAGCTCCACAGAGAACACCAGAGCTGTGTGAAAGGCAAGGCCTTTCTGCTAATTACTCACAAAGGCCTTTATTTCACTATAAAAGGGTTATAAATAGGGTGAAGCTGCCAAGAGAAGCTCCTCTCAAACAGCAAAGGCTGTGCAGCTCTGTGCTCTCTGGCGGCCACAACTGAGGCTCTTTCCCCCTTCTCTATTTCACTTCCTCTTACTTTTTCAGATGAAAGTCTGGGGAGAGCAACGGGCTCTATTTATACCTCAGGAGAAAGAGGGGCTGTGAGACACCCCTGGGGCTGCGGGGACCCTCGGGAGAGGCTGCCAAGGAGGGAGCAGAGGATGGATGGGGATGCCACGGAAGCAGCGGGGTCGGGGCTGCCGTTAGACACGGCCCCGTAACCGCGCTCTGCGTTTTTGGGCTCACCCCTCCTGACCCCCTGCCAACGGCCCCACCGCAGGGCAGCTGGCAGTTATCTGATCCTGCACATCACCAGGATCTGCTCCACCACAGACCACACAGCTGGGCTGGCACCTCCACTTCCAGGTGAGAGCAGAGCGCTGGAGGAAGCAGTGCTGGAGGCAGTGTACCAGGACCAGTGGGATTGCTGGTTTGGGGACAGCAGGATGATAAAATTCCTGGGAACAAAGTCCTCATCTAAGGCTACTCTTTAATTCTGCCTTAGGTCCTACACAGTCAAAGGTTCTGGTGCTTCTCCAACCCTATGTTAGTGATCCATGGGCAGGCATGGCTTTGTTCCAACAGCTCCACCTCACCTGCCCAAGCTGTGGGCTTTGCTAGGGCAGGTCACACCCCCACTGAGTGACCAAGACCCTCTGGTGCAACTGAGAAATGAAAAAGCAAGAACGAACTTCACCACAGGTCGCATCACTCATCTATCTTGGAAAGAGGCAATTAAGTCATCTGCAATCAGCAGATTCAGGCTTCTTGGCCCTTAACAGCATGCCAAGCATCCTCATTGGAAAAATTAATTTCTGTCACTTTGCTAATGGTCTTTTTCTGCCTGAGCAAAAGGAGAGCCATTAAAAACGCCTGAGCACATAAAGATGGGGACAATGTGTCTGGCGGGATAACCCGGTGATTAGCGCTGCTGCCAGCACCACGCAGCACATCACAGTGTGTCCTCCAGGAGGCTGGGCTGGAAATCTCCAAACCCCACTGCCAGCATGGAACTCTGAGATAGCCCAGACACCATCATGGACAGCACAGCAAGGCACAGGCAGCTGGGGAACACTCTGTGCAGGGAAAAGGAGTGAGGAGAGCATGGAAAATATCTACATGCCATGTGCAGGGGTCAGATAACTCCATGCCCAACAAAGTAAAGCAGCTTTGCTCCGGAACAATGCTTTTAAAAAGACATTAAATGGCTTAAATGCTGGTTAAAGAAGGAAAAAAAAAAAAAAGACCCTTTCTAGGCTGTAAGAAAAGGCTGAAGGTCCTTTCTATCCATGGAGTCACCTCTGAGCAACACTCAGCTAGAAGAAGTGGGTGCAAGGCTGTGGTACAGCTGGCCAGGATCAAGACTGACTGTGGCTTAATAGGAAAGATTATAAAGAGAAGATGGAGAAAAGAGAATCTGGATGGACAGCAAGGAATTTTCACGGCTGGGAAATTAAAAAAGAGAAAAACTTTCTAATCTCAGCTGCAGGATGCTGTCTGCAAAGTGAGATACAGCAGAGTGGGAATTAACTTCTCCAAAAGATAAAGAGGAAAGCCCAGCTCTTGGCTTGCTTGAAGCTGACCTGATAAAAGATTCAATTTCTTAAGGAGTTTATGGTGGAAATCAAGGCTGCACCTGCGAAGAGAAAGACTCAAGGCAGCACCAGGAGCAAGGCAGGAGCAGGCAGGGGGGCCAAGGGGGATTACACACCCTATTTTATATCCTGTATGCACTACAGAACTGCAGGAAAGGCCCGGCCCCCCTCCCTCACAGGCAGGCAGCATCACCCGCCGTGCCCAGGCTGATGGCAGAGACACCCCAGTGAGTCCTATGAGCAGAGCCTTCCCTCCTGGCTAGAGCTGGTCCCAGGACAAGCAGCATTAGGGCTCTTACGTGCAGTTGGAGTGAAGGACACGGGCCGGGGGCCGCCGGGGTTGACGGGGGGCAGCGGCGGCATGTTGGGAGGAGAGGACCTGGACTGTATCTTCACTTCCACGGGCGATCCGGGCATCACTGGCACCCTCTTCTCACCAGCAACTGTACCAAGAGAAGGTGGCAAGGCTTAGTGACAGTCACTGACATGCATTTCCCCGCCCAGCACACCAGGAACAGTTGCAAGGGTGAAGATAAGAGCAGGGGGAAGTCACGCAAGGCTCCCACGCCGCTCTGGAGGGCCTGAGCTGGGGACGGGCACCCGGGGTCATGCCCGTGGTGTCTGTGCTCACCATCCCGGTCTCCTGACTCCATCTCCTCACCCCTCATGCCCAAAGATGCTGTTCAAATCGTTTCTGTCCATTTGCTTTGCCCCTGTTTAAGATCTCTCTGATAGTCCCCAGATGTGCCTACACACACCTCGTTGAGCCTTTCCTGAGGAATCACAACCTCTGGGAGCCATGCAACAAGTAATGTGGACTTGGGCTGTGCCAGAAGTGACTGGAATGGGCCTGGGGTTGGAGATGAGGTGGTGTCAGCTACTCAGAACCCCACTCCTGTGTACAGTCTCCAGTGTCTAATCTATCACCAGCTCAAACTGCAGCTTCCTTTGCAGCCTTGAGGGATGTCCCAGCTCAGGGGAACAGTGTGACCACACTCCCAGCTCCAGTGGCTGGGATCAGCTTCATAAGACGAAAAGGAAGAAACATCCTAATGTAATAGGAGGATGCTTTTTTTGTTTTTTTTTAAGAGGGCTGTTTTGGGGTATTTTTGGTTTTTAAAATGCAGACAACTCAGCAGACAAAGCCTAAGGATCTCCAAAGTGCAGCTCCTGTGGGAGCCAGTCCCATTCCAGGGGTGCTCTGTATGCACTGCCAGCATCTCCAGTGGCCATGACCCCAAAGAAATCACCCCTCTGAGATGATGGTCCCCACTCCCTGCTCTTCAAGCTGCCCCTCTCCTCGCTCAATTAACTCACTAACGAGATGTGAGCAGCTTGTCCCACTCAGGAACACGGCTGGATCCGCAGCACGTCCAGCTGCACCCCAGCTCAGGCTGTGAGGGAGCTCAACTCAACTTTTACCTCTCCAGTAATGCAAGCTGGGCTTGGGACCATTACCATCTAATTTGCTATCCACAGTTCTTACCAGTATCTGTCAGCTGCAAGACACTCAGCTGTTGAGCCCAGGCAAAGCAATTCAATGCTGCATTCCCATAGAGCGCTGAATAGGTGGCAAAATTCTGCACTGAAATACAACCCAAACCTGCTACTTCTCGACTCCCAACAACAAAAAAGCTGCTTTGGAGAGCAGAGAAAACACAAACTGGCACCTGAGCCCTTGTGTTGCTGCCTGGGATCTGCTCTGTCAGCCCCAGCACCTGCTCTGCCACCGGGCTGCCTCATTTATTTTCCTTATGGCAAGTCATGGGGAATGCCAGCGAGGTAACAAATGAACTTCGTTATTCCCAGCATTTCTTTCTGCTGTTTGCAGAAAGGGGAAGCAGGGAGGATACACACAGAAAATCCATGTTTTTCTGCCCTGTCGGTACAGGTGGAATAACTTGGGTTGGAATTGCTCCAAAACCCACGTCCCGGAACATTTGTGTCTTCATTTATCTAAGCCTGCTTTCAAGAAAAGGAAAAAATTCTGGGCTTTGCTTTCATGAAGTGGGGAGATATTGAAGCCATGGGAAACAACTATTAATTTTAACATATAATAACTACATTAATCCCATATTGCAAACTACTGTACATGTGGTCCAGCTTCCAAACAATTGAACCCTGATGTGCAGACTCTCCCTGTCATTACCACACATGAATATGATATTCAGATGAATAACCATGCACTGATGTAGCAACATGATATCATTTATATATGTAGGCACCTATTCCAGCAGGTGAGTTAATCAGCAAAAGCAGGGGAAACCCCCTAAATTTCTTTCCTCTCTAAACAAATGCAGCAAAACAGCGAGATTTTGTACACAGTTAGGGGAATTTCTACCACAAAGAGTCTGAGTTCCCTTATCCAGGCAAGGAAGACACACATTGCTAAATGACCCAAATTTTTCTATCAAAACAGCACAAATTGTGCCTCTCCAGCACTCGGTGTCAGCTGCCCAATGACCATCCAGAGACCCACTGTCACCCACCTGCCTCCTCTTCCTCTCCTTCTTCCCATGAAATCCCCTTTTCCAGGTATACATGGCCAACCTGATATTGCCATACTCTGGAGAGCATGAAATCTTTAAGTTTTCTCCTATTCCTTCCTAAAATGCTCCTAGGGCACATTAAGAAAGCAGAACTAATTTGGTTAATTTACAGGGAGGGAGATAAATTTTGCATAGAATTTATAACTCCAAAATAAAACCAGCTACTGTGTGAGACACCAAAACTGAAGCCCACAAGAAGCCAACACCTTCCTTTCCAAGCCCACTCCAACAGACAAGAAGCAAACAGGATTGTTAAATTTAAAAGCTTCCTGCTAATGACCTGGGGCATCTATAAATGCAGATAAAAACCATCTTTCTGAAGCTCTTCATTTTTAGCTTAAACATGTCCATTTAATGAGAATCATCTGAGCAAACCAGGCTGTGACCAAGGGTTTGAGTCAGCCTTGAGTTGACCTGGGGCTAAAACTGATCCAGGGAGCTGCTCCCTGGAGAAAGGCTGTCTTCCTGGTCTCATTCTTTCACTTCCACCACTCAGAAATATTTACTGGCTCACCAAGAGCAGCTTCTCAGCGCTGCCTCCAGATGCACAGGGAGGATGCAGAGATGCTCCTCAAAGCAAGTCACTCAGCTGTGTCACTCACCTAAAGAGTCAAATGCCACCATAGATTTTGGATGACACCTTAACAAGAATAATTGTCAATGACTGAATGCTCCAAGCATCAGAGCAAGATACCTGCCCAAACTGGAAACATTGCATTGTTTTCCTTCAAAAACTCCTCCTTCCAAACCTTACCTAGATTAGAAACATAAATGCTGTTGTTACTTCTCAAGCAGTGCCTGCAGAAGCAGGCCAGACATGTTTATGGCACGACACTTTGGCTGCCAAGCCACCAAATGTCCAAACCTTGCAGTGACTTGTGCTCAGCTGTGCAGCAGGACCGGCACAGGGTGACCGGGGAGAGAGGCAGCAGCAACGAGGACACCTGGGTGGGAGAACTGCCTTCCCAGCCTCAGACACGCTGGAATTTCCCATGGGAAGACGACTCAGAGAGAACAAAACCCAAGGAGATGCTGTTTTAGTCTTGGCTCCATGCAAGAATTCCACCTCCTCCCAGCAGTGGCGAGTTGTGCAGCGCAGATTTGGCAGCGCGGAGTTGCAGCTCTCAGCTGCTCGCTGGGCACGGGCAGCTGCAGCCACAGACCAGCCTGTGCTCCTGCCCTAGATACTCCTGTGTCCCAGTTAAGCAGCCCAGGTGTGCAAGAGACCAGAAAGTGCCAGAGCTGTGACTACACCTGGAGCCCTCCCTCCCTCCCTGACACACTGCAAGGCCCCGGGTTCATCTGCCTCCGCTCTGGCTGTCGGTGTGCACCAGATTTCCTTCGCTGCTCCAGTTCTCATCCTGGCGTAACAAATTAAAAAGGAACATATGTCAGGATTAAGTGCAGCTGATGACTTTCCTTTCTGATGAGAGCAAAGTGAGGCAGCGGGACAAGATGCCAAGAGAAAATCTGGGGTCTCAACTGATCCTCAGTGAGGTCCCACTCCTGCATTCCCAGCTCTCCAACACCACAGCACATTTCAGAGGGGGCAGTTTCAACACCAACCCCAGACAGATCTCATCCTATTTATTTTCTTTAAAGAAGTCTCCCACCTATGGTGTTTACTACAAAGAGAGTGTTGCTATGACAGGTAACCTCAGCATTTACTTGCACTAAAAACTGTATAAAGAAGCTGTTTTATTAATCTCTTCATGCCTGTGGGCTTGAGAAAATGGAAAAGGCAGAAGAAAAAAAACCAGCAACAAGTTAGGGGGTATCTCAAGTACACTGGAATTTAAATTAATCCTTAAATTCCTCTGGCAATTAGAGAATAAACTAAGTGATGAAAAAGAAGTAAAAACAGTGTATGAGGAGAACAGGATGTTACCTTCCCCTAAAAAGCAAGATTAGGAACTGGCGAAGAGTGACAGTGAGGCAAACAGACACAAATGGTCTCCTCCTCATCCTTTTCCCAAAGTTCAAAATATAATTCAAGGCAGTATCAGGATTTAATCCAGTCACCTCCCTGAGTGATATCTTCAAGCCATTCCTGATGCAGGGGTAGGACTCCCCTTGATTCCGTGGCACGAGAGCTAAGGAGGAAGGATGAACCTGCCTGCCTTGGGAGTGATTTCGGAGTTCTCATTTGTAAATAAGCTGCAAAGAGTCAGAACTGTGTCTCACCAACTTATGTGCCAGACTTGAGCTCTCCAGCTTTCTGTAGAAGTCAAACCATGAAATAACTTGGCAGAAATAAGAGAAAACCACATGAAACATGAGACAGCCCTGCAACACCAGCAGCTATGCCCAGGTAAGGGTTTGCTTTCCCCTTCGGCAGTTTGCAGGACAGACAACAGGCTCAAAATCAGACCTTGTCAACAAAGCTTTTACCACTAAGTGGTTACATTGCAAACCTGTGAATTAACAAAGGTATTTTTTGAGTAAAAGGCTGTGTACAAGGGTTTGCTCAGTGATTCAGTCTCAGGAGGGAAAGCATGTAATAATTTCAGACAGAAAGGTTTAATCAAAGCAGGTGTTTTCAACTTTCATCTGGAACAGGCAGAAATATTCATAACCTAATAAGCCTCTCCTTACCCCAAAAAGTTAAAAGCCCCAAATTCATACCTGCCTCTTGAGAGCAAGGGACTGGAGAACTGTGCCAGTAACAACAGCCAAGGTCGGCTCCAGCAGGAAAAAATCTTTGGTCACCCATGAGCCAGGTCTGAGCTTAGTCCAGAGCCAGTGGACAAAAAGACACCCCAAAGGTGAACCAGGCCATCCCAGAACATCCCTCAAACCTGCTGAGATCAGCCACCCTCCAGCCACACCTCTCTTTCCACCGGCCCCAACACCTCAGATGAGCACTCACTCGGGCCAGAGGCACAAATTATAGATTGCCTACAAGTCATCAAAATAACTCCTTCCTACAAACAGTCCTTGGAACTTCTTCCCCCTCCATTCACAGGGATCAGAGTCCCTGGTTCCAGGTCAAGCAATGCCAAACTTGGCTAGATGGGTAGAGGCCGTTGGAAAGGGAGAGACGAAGGAGGGACAGACCTTTAAGAGCCCCCTCTGACCCAAACTGTTCTGTAATTCTGCAAGTAGCTCCACATCTCATGCTGGAGGGCAGGCCAGGGAAATGCCCCAGCCCAGCCATGCCAGCCCTGACATCCCCAGCAAGGAGGAGGTGCTGCAGTTGGCTCGTCACAGAGTCCCTGTTGATTGTCTGAATGCAGAGAGAGGCAGCATCAGTGTAACCTGACCTGATAATGTAAATAGGGTGAAATGAAATATGGTTCGCCACCTCCCCAGCTTTGGCGAATGTTTATTTTGAATAACATGCTTATCTGCTCCAACTGCTCACCATCTGTTTTCAGTCTCCACCAAGCTAATATTTTTCACATTTAGGAACTGAGAAATGGGAAGAATTACATTTAAATTTTATTAACATCTTTCCTCTGCTCCAAGGTTGCCTTTCCCTCCCCTTGATGGCTCTAAGCCATCTGTAGAGCACCTTTGCAGTTCTCCAAGGCACGCAGATGAGAGGTGATCTACATGCAAAGCAAGAGCATCATTACTCAGGCTTCCAGAAGATGCCATTTACCGCTTCTCCACCGCAATTCCCTCCCTCACCTGCTTCCAGACAGCTTCCCCCAAGCTCAAACTCAAATCACATCGTCAAGGGAAAAGCAATATTTTATCTTTCTGCAGCATTGCTGCATCAAAAAGCAATGGAGGGGGAAGACTGAAGATAAGCATCAGGAAGAAGGCAGCCAATACAGCAGCTTTCAGAAAAAAAGGATGGTTGGGTCTGTCCCAATTTGGAGGAGAGTGAGACACTGGGAGGTCTGTAGTCAAGATGACTTCTCTCTACAAATATTGACATTTATTTGCTTGTGGGGTGGTTTCTAGAGGTCTTTCTTTGCTAGAGTCAACAAAAGGTGATTTACAACCAGCACTGGGGGACACGAGTGTGGCATAACCACATCACCAGCAAGGGCTGGTCACACAAGGTCCCTCTCCATCCTCCTTCCTCCATGCCTTGGAGCTGGCCAAGATGCTACTACAGCATCAGTGGCAGTGGGTAACTCATGTCACTGTACAGATATTTCCTCCACTCCATGTGATCAGCCTATTTTTACCCTGTTTAGCTCAGTTTTATGGCACATCCAGGCTCCTGAGCTGTAAGATGCTGTGGGAGTGGAGAGGGCTCGGCCCCTCTCAGGAGAGCCTTGCATCACACAGGAGGGAGCTGCTGAGCCTGGGATAGGCATTTTATAAATCAAAAATAAACGCGTGTATCTCCATTGCCATCTAGTCCTCTCCCACACACAGCTGTTTCACTTTAAATCTCAATTCAATGTGAAACTCAGATAGAAGAACTTGAAAGAGCAAAGTATGTTATCGTTCGCAAGCAGTCCAGAAAGCAGTTAATAAGGGAAATAAGATTAATAATTTATTCCTGAAGGCAGACTGCAGATCTTTATCCGTCTTGCCCTTCAGTGATTTTTATAAAATCCTATTAATGTGCCTGTCTCTACGAACTCAGCGGTAGCACAGGTTGGATTTCGGAGCAGTTCCCGGCCAGACAAGGCGGCTGCGGCTCCAGCTCTGCCCGCGCCGTGGCCACGTCAGACCCAGCAGCACAAAGCTGCCTGCATGGCATTCCTGCCTCCTGAGCTCTGCTTTCCTCTGGGGCCACGGACTCAGGCCAGGACCAAACCCTGGCTGTGGGGTTCACCCCACAAACTATCCCATCCAACGTGCCCGGGAGCTGTTGGATGTCAAGACCTCCAATTCTGGTCATCTCACTTCTACAAGAACGCAAACCACTCTGCTGTGGTAATCCCCACTCTCCTGCTCTCTTTTCCATGAAGGAGGTAGGGAATAATGACCCTGACAGCCATTTCCACCCAGGAGCTGTTGCTGCTCTAGCCACCACACCACAGCCATTCCCTTCCCACACCACTAGCATCCCCACAAATAAATGCTGAGGACCCGAGTTCATCCCTTGGTGTCCCTGGCAGCAGCTTTTGCTCATCACCGTCTCAAAGGGATGCTGTGAGCTCTGCCAGGGAGCCTGGGGTGCCCTGGGGCACAGAGCCCTCCTCATCCTCACCAGCTGATTCCTCTGCCCTCATCAGAGACAGCCACCCTGGAGGGAGGCATACGCTCCTGGAATATAGCCCAGGAGAATACATTCCTGGAAACCAAGGCCTGCATTGCAGTTTTAGGATAGGAAGCACTTTAGAGATTGAGGGGAGTGGTGCAGCCTCCCCAAACCATCCCTTTGGCTGAGTTATAACCTGGGACAGGGCACTCATTCAGCAAAGCCAGAGCTGCTCACTAATTCATTTGCTTAGTTACTGCTAAGTATTTTGGTAATTTTTCATTAATTCCTTGTTCCATTTAAGATTACAGAATCAAGACTATTTTTTTTTTTAGATCACCCACTCCCGTAACAATATTAAGAAATATTTCCTCCTCCACATTATTTACTCCTTGGGCTAAAACACTCAGAATGAAAAATGAAAGCAGTTACAGATATCAAACGGGCAATTATCACAATCATGGCAAAAAAATTAGTTCTTAAAAGTCTCAGCCTGCTGCACAGCTCTCCAAAGCCTCCGACTCGGAGCAGAACAACGGTGGCGGGAGCAAAGTTTCCAGATGGGAACATCTGTGTCTCATTTGCCGCAGGGAAGAAAACACCAGGAAGATTAACGGCTCCCGAGGCTGGTGGAGCCCAGACACAACACGTACAGAAGGGATACCATGGAGAAAGGCTTGGAGCAACAGCCTGCTAGCAAAGATTGGGGTTTTTTATTTAATGATTATTTTGCGGAGCTTCTACACGTGGGGAAATGAGATGTCAGGGCAAAAGAGAGCTTGGGTTTTACTTATTGGAAATGCTGTGTGGAGTGAAAGCAAGGATTGAGTTAATTATGCTTGTATTAAAAAAATAAAATGAAAGCAGCACTTTTACCATCTCAGCTACTTTTTAGATAGAAAAAATAATTTTGAGAGTTGGCTTTAAGGGGTTACACTCCCAAGGGGTCTGAAATTGCTCCCTGCTCAGAGCATCAAGGCCATGGATTTGCTCCTCCAGGGTCCAGTGAACACCAAGTTTACACCACAGAGTAAGAAGTGATTCAGTAAGTGGGAAACTCATGGTTGAATGACCAAGTCTCCCCCAGCAATGGCAGCAAAAGCCTGTTTTTCCCTTGGGAACATTCCTTAAATTCTGCCACAGTTTAGAGACCAGATTTCCGAAGGTGGGCAGGCGTATAATCCACAGGTTATACAGAAGAACAAAACTGAGCACTGTAATTTTGAGAGTGCAAATCTGTTTCTCATTCTGCTTAGGCTAAACACCATGGAGTAAATAAAGCTGGAACTTTTGTACCTGTAAAATTTTGGGAGGTCCAAAAGAGGGGAAACACAGTGAAACAAGCTCCAAGTTTAGAAAGCATTTTCCACCTTAACAGAGGCTTCGAGACAGCCTTTAGGACATGATTTTATCTAGCCCTCATAAATCCTTTTAAAACATGGATTGCTGGCCATTTAACAAGCAGCTCCACCCTTCTCCTGCTCTCCAGATGAAACACATTCTCACTGGGCTCCATTTTGTTCCCTCCTTCTCTGACCCAGCAGCACCAGCAAAGCAGCAGAGCCTGGGGAACCGTGGTTAATTGGCATCCTCTAATTACTAATTAGTTCCAAGGGGCTCTCTGCAGCTCTGAACAGTCAATAGGAATGCATCCACTGATTTAAACAGGCTAGGGAAAAGCAGAGCTGCTGGAGCAGGCTCCTAGGAGTGACCCAAGGAACTGCACAGGGAACCCACAGCTCCCCATGGATGATCCACCACCACTGGAGCCCTTGCTGGGCTTCTCAGGAACAGCTCTGGAGGAGCCTCAGGGAGGGTTAGAGGGCTCTCACATCCAAGGGGAGCATTCCTAGGGGCTTCTGGCTGCTCTGCAGCTTCTCCTGCACAAGAGCCTCTTGCACGGATGCTGCAATTAGAGGTGTCCGAGCAGCATGTGTGGTTTAATAATCCATTGTAAGATATTTAAGCCACAAATTCATCCCACCACCACTCCACAAACTCCATTTAGGACCCTGAGCCTCCTCACTGCCTGACTTTACCAAAAGAGCTGAGGAAAGGGCAATGTGCACAGAGCAGATCCCAGCAGGAGCCGACAGCCACTGGTGCAGCACACGCAGCAGGGCCACAGCTCCCACTCTGAAGCACTGCCCTTCTCCCTGCTGAGCTGCTCCAGGAAATCCAGGTGAGCACTGCAGGTCTGGCATTCCCACAGCTTCCCCAGGAGAACCTCCTTCCCAGGGAAATCCTGCAGCTTCTGCACTGTGAGTCTGCTTCACCCCAAATGTGAGGGTCACCAGGTCAACAAGCCTCAATTTTCACTGCCTGGTGTTTTATGTCCCAGCTCTCAGTTTCAGTAGGAAAAGCTGTGGAAAAGGAGGACATTTTCCAAGGAATTCCATAAGAAATTTAGGAAGTGCTGAGAAGGGTGCTGTTTCTGGGTCAGCACAGTGAGCCCCTTTGCTGAAGGCTTCCCACCAGCAGTCCCGCTCTGCTCACTGTGGGACGCACACCTGCCTCTCCAAGGACAATCCTTTTGGGAGCCTCCTCTGAGAATCATCCCATTGAGAAGAGGCCACTGCACTGCCTGGTGCATTTTTAACCCCAAGCAGCTGAGGGATGGGGTGATACCCCTTACCACAGTGCCAGCTGAGCTCGGGTCCCAATCCCACAGCCCCTGGCACTTCAGATCCTGCCCATCCCTGTGCCTCTGCTCCCAGTTAGCTGCTGGAAATAAGTTTGGCTACATGCAGGACAAGTTCCTACAGGGATGTGCACGGTCTGTACAAAAGCTCTCACAGATTGTGATGAAGACAGCAAAGTTTGCTCCAGTTTTTTGTCATCAGAGAACCCAGAAATCCCTCAGCCAGAGCAGCTCCTTCGGGAGAGACAGCCTTGTCTGTGCAGTGTCCTTTCCCCCAGGCATCCCTGAGATGGGACTGGACCTCCACAGTGGTCCTGCCTCACTGGGTACAACAAACACAGGCATTGTCCATGACTTGGACAGGTCCCCATCCCACATTGACATACCCCAGGGATCCACAGAGCAGGGCAGAGACAGCCTAGAGCACCTCAGAAGTTCAAGCAACACAAAGAGAAAGGGAAACAGCCTTAAAAATAATTAAATCTTTCAAAATAAAAGGATGAATTTAAACCCACCTTAAAATTACCCAGTGACTGAAGATCTGGGAGCTTTAAACCTGATTACTAAAGACATACACAAGGAGTTTAAAGTCAAGCTTTAAACTTTTGAAGACATCTTTAAGAAGACATCCCTCTTGCTGTCCTCCATCGTCCACACCCTGCTGCTTGATGGTTTGGTCCCCAACACTATAAATCAGCACCGACCTCAGAAGTGACCCAGCAGTGAGCAAATCTGGATTTCTTAGAGCATCATGAATATCACTGAGCACACAGGGATCTGGGCTAATGAGAACAGGAACAGCAGGTCTGGGGTTTAAGAGTAGGGGTATCCAGTGAGTAGAGAGTACTTCAAATGAGTAAAACACAAACTGGAATAGAAAAGTCTCTGCATACCAGGCAGACACAAGGCAGCAGTGCCAGCAGCTCAAGCACCACTACCAATAGCTGTAAATAACAGCAATTAAAAAAAGCAAGGTCACTTCTAAAAGAAGTGAGATCTCAAGGCAGAAAACCACATTTAATCCATAACAACCGTGACCACAGAGAGGCACAAATAACACCAAGGACACCTAAAGCTATTACAAAAGCCTACATTAAACTAGAAAAAACCCCAAAACTAACAACAAACCTGTTTGTTAAGCACAGACCAGGTACAAATCCTGACCATCTGGAGAAAGAAGCAGTCCAGAAGGTCATAGTCAGAGGGGCCAGTTGAGATGAAAACAATGGTCGTTTTAGCAAAAACAAAACAAACCAAATCCAGTGCAAAACAAACCACGAACCAAGTTCTACCACAAACCCAAAGTGAAGCAATCAAGAAAGGATACAGAAAAACATCCCCCTTGGGTCCCTGAAGTCATACTATTTCCAAATATAAAACAGAGTCTAACACAGAGTCTTCCTTCTCCAGATGGAGGCTGAAGAGCAGGAGCTCACCACTGCCAGCCAGCTCCAGGGCTAAAGCTCCACCAGACTTTATCCAAAACTGGGAAAGTTGTCCAAGAAATCAAGGAGGAACTCGGGAAAGATTTGAGAAATCTCTTTTATCCACATTATTTACAACTTCCTACAAGTGCCAGAGGAGACTCCATCCCTCTGTCAGTGTGTGCAGGGAACGGTCAGATCAGGGACCAGACTCTGTTCTGCAGGGACAAGAGGAATGTGCAGGAACTGATGCCCAGAAGTTACACCTGAACTTGAAAAACTTCTTTACTATGTGGGATTGCCCAGGGAGTGCAAATATCTCCCCCACTGGAGGCATTCCAGAACTCTCTGGACACAGTGCCACGTGCTCTGGGATGACCCAGCTGGAGCAGGGATGTGAGAGGCTCTGCTGTGGTCCCTTCCAATCTGACCCACCCTGAGACTGTGTGACCAGGACTGTCCCCTGCCCCAGAGCCAGGGTGGCTTTCCCAGGCAGCCCTGGCTCAGTGCTGGCAGCGCTGCCCACACCAACACCCCTGCCCTGCTGATGCTGCCGAGGTAGCCAAGCCTCACTAATGACTCCCCAGCTCACTTTGTTCACTTGGGCGCTAAGTGCATTCAGTGCTGCCCAGCTAATAGTCCCTGCCATCAATGGCACACACAGGAGCCCTGCCAAGATGACAATTCTGCCTCTTAAAAACACTCCTCACACCACTACACAAATGGCATTTCCTCTGTGCCCCAAGCCCAACCAGCTTGTGGGAAGTTTCCACCATCCCCCAGAGCTGGAAGCACAGGAGGAATGCATTTAGGGGTGCAGGGTCCCTACACAGCTGGAGCCCCACCAGCCAGCATCTCCTGCAGAGTCCAGGCACAGAGAGATTGGGATGGACAGGAGAACCATCAAAGTTCACTGTTTAGAATCATGGAATGGTTTGGGTTGGAAGGGACCTTAAAGATCACTCTGTTCCAAACCCCTCAACACCTTCCACCAGACCAGGTTATTCCAAGCCCTGTCCAACTGGAACATGAACGCTGCCAGGGATGGGGGATCCACAACCTCTTGGCCTGCTCCCAGCAGAGATGGATGCACAGCAGGGACTGGTTCTGCTGTGCCTCCTTCCCCTCCCTCTCGTGGGCAGCAGAGGTGGAGAATTTCCATGGATAACCTCTGGAGATTCAGTGAAGCACAGGGACAGGAGAGTGAAGGCTGGCTCAGCTGCTGCTGCACTTGCTTTCAACCCATCACACGGCAACACAGCACAGACAAGACTTTCCAATTCATCATTCTTGGGATTGTCCTCAAGTAGTTACCAGTAACCTGCATTAACCTGCTCCCCATCAACTGGAGCACAGGAGAATGACAAAAACCCAAAAAGCTCAATTGCCAAAATTGCGAGACCAGGGGCACAAAACAACCCAGCAAACCCCTAAGTTTGTTCTAATTTGCCCTTTTCCTCCCCTGGTCACAGCAAAGCCTGTGACACAGTGCCTATAAATTTCCTCTAATGATGCAGCAGTGAGGCAGAGCCCCATCTGTGCCTGGGCACAGGTGAGACTTTTCACTATCGTGTAAGTGCAGGCTGCCTTTCAATTACACTCACCAGCCCATTAGGCAAATTAGATTTGCATATGAGAGGATAACTAGAAAGTCAAGAAATAGGCCCTGAAGGAAAATACATTCTATAAGCTACATGTCCCTGGGAAGATGTGGACAGGGAGTTTGCTGTTCAACCCTTTAGGACTACTTTAGGTTTTCATGGTGTTCAGGTTTCTCTGAGAGCTGGCGTGGGTTTGAGGACAGCCTCTCCACCAGGCAGAACTGCAGCCAAAGACATCTGTGTTCCCTGCATCCCCACCTCCCTAAAAAGATGCCCATTTCTGCAGGGCTTTGCATCATTTGCACGTTCTGCCTTGCAGTATGATCAAAAGGAGATTAAAATATTACTGGTGTGAGAGAGTTTCAATTGATTCCACCTGGGTTTCAATAATATATCACTGAACTACAGAATTATTTCCAGCACCCTAAGAAGGTCCAGAGGGACATGACACCCAGTGGTATGGCATTACACAGGTGTCCCATGTCACTGAGGACACTCATGGGGACTAAACAGTTCTGCTCAGGTGATTCTGAAGAATTCATCTGCCTGCACACACTTTTTTTTTTCCTGGTGAGTGTATGCAAAACAGAGACAACCTAGCTCATCTCCCAGAATCCAGATGGCACTTGCAAACCTTGTCTGTGTATCAAATGTTGTTTTTTAGATCAAGTGTCCCTGGTTGACAACACAGAACTTCACGATGCTATCTTTAGAGAGGCTTCTCTGCAAAGAAACACCCTTGGAGCATACGTTGCAGGAATATGCTAATGTGGCAGGGTGTTTTCAGCGGCCACAAATGGATCTGTTCCTGGGAGCTCAGACACCCCACAACAAGCTGAGCCTAGCTGGAGATAAAGGGTCACCCAGCCCCTATGGGAAAGATGCACCAACGAGTTAAAAATCGTAGAGAACGGTTAAGTTACACCACTGGAGAGATGCAGGATGAGCCCACAGCAAGTGCACTCAGATACAAATGATGATTACCAAAAAACCCTACTAAATGAGTGAGAGCAGCTCAAAACAGACAGCAAAATCCAGGACTTTCCATTCCTTGACTTCTCCTACAAGTTTAGAGATCTTACCCTATTTCCTGTTAAGCTAAGTGCAAGGATCTTATAAAAACCCAAGGATTTTTCTTCCTCAAGGTCTTCACTTCCTCCTCCACATTTCATGCAAAGATAAAAGCAGCACACACAAAGTTAGTTCTTTAAAACCAGCCCATTAATACAGAACAAAACTCTACAAAACTTGCAGTTTCACATATTCCTGAGATGGTCATGTTACCTTCAATGAAAAAAAATGGTAGCTGTTGTTAAAAGAAAACACCAGCACTCCCCCAAAAAACCCACCCTGAGTTGTTTTCTATTCTCTTCAGCTCCAAGAAGAAGAATCATCACCTGCATGTGAAAAAGCATGAAAAAACCCCTGACTTACACACACTCTCCACTAAGCACCAAAATGGCCTAACAAAAACCAAGAAACAACAAAGCAAGCTGCAGAAACAGGTTATGCCCTGGGATCAGAAGGTGACACCAACAGCACTGAGGTGGCAGAAATAACCCCTCGCGCCTGCTGCTGAAAAGAACATTTCAGAACAGTGACATCAGGTAAAGCAGCAGCTTTTGAAAAAAGAAAGTGATCCAGGAGGTAGCTCCTTCCATATTGCAGGCGCTCACAGTAAACACCATATGGCCTGTTAATTTAATTAGGGAGAAGAAACCCCCTAAGTTTGAGATTTGACTTTGAAGGGTTTAAAACAAGTCTGAGGAAAATCGCTCGAGATATTCCATGAGGCTGCCTTGCCTCCTTCATCCACCTTCTGACCTGCTCTACCTGGCGGCTCTCCCCAGGCTGCACAGCACCCCTAAGAGCTGGAATGTTTTTAGAAGCTCACTACCTACCCCACCACTGGACCTGCACGGATGCTTCCCAGAAGATCTGGGTGGTCCATGCCAGGCAGCCAAGCCAGGAGAGGTCTGGATCAGGAAAGAGGGACTTGGAGTAAATAAACCAAGTACTTCAGCTGAACACACCTTCTTGGATAGCAACCAGAAATTTTATTTTAAATCCTCACAATCTGCATTGGCAAGTCCCACCTGTCCAAGGGAGGATGGAACTCATGGTGAAGGTCAACCTGACAAGTGGTGGAGCACCAGTGCTGAGACACTAAGCCTCAGGGCAAGTCCATTCCCCATCCATAAGTAAGTTTGCATCTTGAGATCAACCAGCCAAACTCCAGCTGTCCCTAAAGACTTTTGTATCTGAGCAAAGTCTCAGCGCAGTGTCTAATTCCAGACTAGCCAGGAGACTGTTTGCTGAATAAAATGTCATTCTCCATTATGAATATATCTTCCATGTCTCTTTGTGAGCAGAGAGGGGCATTTCTAGGATCATTCCCAGCTCGAGGTTTGCTTTCCTGCATCTGTACCACAGTGGGATACTGCAGCACCTCTGCCATGCTGCCCTGCCAGGTCTGTACACAAACTGCTCAGTGCATCACCAGCACGAAACAAGAGAGATCCCACGGAAGTGGCTGCTGGGGCACCACCAGGAATGCAAAGGTAGAAAAACTCTCTGAGGAATGGCCTCCCAAGGTGTAACAGCTGAGGCTTATGAGGCTCTGGTAGGCTCTCACCTTCAGCAGCCCTCTGAGGCCCAGGCAGCAGCAGGAACATCTCCATGGTGCTCCAAGGACCACCATCCCCTCACCAGCTGCTCTGTCAGCACAAACCTCACCAACACAACCTTTAGGGGCCCCAGCTGGGTAAGGGAACCCCAACATTTCTCCAGAGAGGTGTGACTGACTGACCTCAGGCCTGGGGCAGTGCTTCGGCACCCAGGCTGCTCGGGCAGGGGCACAGAGGGGAGCTCTGCCTGATGCCTCCGGCATGGGCACGAGCTGCCAGGCTCCTCTATTCCTGCCTGGCACAAAGTAGGTCAGGGCTGTGTGGGCTGATCCCACAGGACGTGACCCACCTGTGTTCCCCACTGGAGATGCTCCTCTGAGGGGCAGGTGCATTTCCCAGGCACAGGTAGGGCAGCAAGGGATGCTCCCTCCCTCCCTCCCTCTCCTCTTACCAGCTGCAGCCCATCTTGTCTCAAGGAAAACCCAGGATGCTCCATGCCAGCACTAGCCCCGGGGGTATTTTGGGACCTTAGGACTTTCATGGAACCTGCTGCCCTGTAGATAAATCGTACCAGGAGAAAATCACATTGTTCCTAGAAATTTGTAACCTCCGTTGGCATAGAGTTTCTCCTTGGCTTCTCTCAACAGCTGACTACACTCACAAATTAACATCCCACTTGTTTAACTCTGTTTTCCTTTTCCTTATGCAGGCCCAGGCTGGGATCTGTATGTCCCTTTAATAGGTGTGTCACAGCAGTATGCCAGAGTTTCCCATCTTCTAGTTTAAAAAAAAAAAAAAAAAAAAGCCAAAAACCTTGCCCAAACCCAAATAACAAAACATCTAAAGCCCAGCAGACTTCTTCCTGCTAGCAAGGAAACCTCCTCTCAGGACACTGCAAAGATTTAATTTACTACCAATTGCCCTCTGGTTATTTTACATTTATGGGGTAGGGGCTGAAGAAAGGAAGAAAGCAGAGAGGGTGTAATTAGCTTTGCTTGTAAAATGTTCATCCCAGTTGTAACAGCAATTGGAGCCTATCGGGGGCTTAATAGATTTCAGGGTTTTGTTGAAGCTGAAGGGTCTGTGTGGGGCGGGAATAAAAAAAGGGGGAAAAAATATTTTTAAAAAAAATCAATAAGTGGATCCTACATCTTGCCACAGCCCCATATGGAAGTAATCAAGCACAAGGGTGGCAGCTGGGGCCAATAACAGTCACCTGCAGTTGAGGGACGTGGGGGTTTGGGATGGGTTTTTCATGCTAATTTCCTGGAGGAACAATGCGGGCGCGGGCGCGGAGCGGCAGCCGAGGGCGGCTGAATGGGGAGCGGCGGAACAATGGCTGCACCTGGCGCTGCGGGCAGCGCACCGAGCCGGCCGCGCCCCGCACATCTGCTCGCACAATGCCCGCCGCCCCCACCGCCCGCAACAGGTCCGGCCGCAGCCCTCCTCAGCCTGCCCTCCCGGACACTCCTGGGGCTTTCCAGGGTTTTGTTTTTTTGGGTTTTTTTTTTGTGAAGGGATGGTTACGCGGCATCCCACCGGCATCCCGCTGCCACAGACAAGGCGAGGAAGGAAAATTCACTCTTGGCTTTGAACATCTGCAGGTGTTGGTTCTTCTAAATGGTCTTGTGGCCACCTGCGACTGTCCTCCTTCAATATACCCCCCCAAGTCCGGCTGCAGCCACCAGAGATGGGAATCCCGCGGCCGGGAGCGCGCCGAGGAAATTCAATACGCATTATTCTAAAACCTTAAGCTTAGCTTATAAAAATGCCACTGCCCAGCCCAATAAAAGGCATGATAGTTACACTTTAAAATGCTTTGAAACCTCTGAAATCGCTATTGTCCTGTCGGACATAAGCTGCTGACACACAAAGCCGTGCTAAGGTCAAGGTCCTGCCTCAGAAAATTGCTTGCAGACCCAGGAACTGAACCCAAGCCTCTCCGTGCTGCACTTCAACGGTGGGATCACCGCTCACCATTTCTTCCTGGCTGCTGCTCCCGCTCTAAACAAAGGTTTTTCCAGCCATTCCCTGAACGCTGCATGAATTAAGGCAGTCTCCATCATAAAAATAAAAGTTGAACAGACTCCCAGAGACCTGCAGTGACGCTGTCCCCAGGGACTGCTCTGGAGTGTCTGTCGAAACACATTTCATACCTAGCTCCTAACAAGCAATCAGATATGGAAACAGTCACTAGATAAAGGCAAGCTTACAATCCAGCCCAGAACAAGTATGGATAAGCCAGCTCTTATAATGGGAAAAAACCACAACAGACAACAGATTATGACCATCTCCTGCTCAGATTTAAAAACTAGCCAGCATGGACTTAAATCTGCCTCATGTGCCCAAGTCCTCAAATGACTGCGTTCAGCTCTCCAACTATACTATAAACATCACACACACACGTCAAACAAATCTTGTTTTTTGTCCAAACCTTAAAAAAACAGATCTGGAAAAAACAAGAAGCCACCTGGCTCCCCCATCCCATCCCATAACTGCGGGAGAGCGCTGCCTCCTGCTCAATGCTGCTGGTGGTTACTGCATTTATGGGTCAATTTGGGGACTGGAGGGCTGATTGACTTGAAAACTCAGCTCCTGCAGTCAAACCACACAAACCTGTCAAACCAGTGATAACCTCTACAAGCCAAAATCCACCGTGGGCGACCCAAGACAAAGCTCTGTAAAGCAGCAGTAAAATCATTTGGGACTCACACTCGATGCAACAGGCAAGGCAGCATCAAGTGAAACCCCGCTCTCCTGGGGACACTGGGCCTGTAAGACTGAGAAGAATAAACCAGAAAAAACCCAAACCCAACAGCCTGACCCAGGGCTCACGTGAGCAAAGCTCCCTTTGCTTTGGCGGGTTTAAACAAGCCTCTGCAACACCAGCAGATGCAAGTTGCAAAAATAGCAGCATCTTGGAAGTAAGCAGGGGCTGTGGCTCCAGTCCCTGGGCAGAGCAGAGCCTGGCTTGGCAGCACTGGTTTGGCCTTTTCACTATTAAATGGAGTTTCTGCTCTTTTCCTCGGGGCATTTGCTGTGTAATAGAGTTCTCAGATTAACAATTCACTCTCCTTGCCTTTAGCAATTCTGCTCCTTCCTCAAACCCTTCAAATCCTTCCCTTGGCTTAGCTGCGCTTTCCTGTTGGCAATATTTGCTCAAACTGCCTTTGCTTTACTCCTTTTTTCCTTGTTTCACACACTGGAGTCTCTGAGTTTTGCATTATTTGTGTATTTCCCTAAACTGCTGGATGTGCTGGGCCACCTGGCTGTGAAGGGCACAAAGTGATTTAAGTGAAGCCTAGGTAGTTCCAAAAATCAGACTAAACATCTTTTCCATATTAATAGTGAAAATTATGTCATCCAGCAGACAATAGTGGACGGCAAAAAGTGTCTTTACTTACATGTCCTGCACCGTTTCTATAAAATTATTAGGACTGGTGACAGTTTCAAGCCACCTTCTTCTCCAAAATACAACCACCTCTCTCACCTAAGCACTCAGCTCATCAGGCACCCTAAATCCTTTTTAAAGATAAAGGAGCCTGATTAAAAAAAAAAAAAAAAAAAAGTTTCCTGCAGGGCTTGAGCAAGACTCTACCAAATTAGTTGTTTAATGGGCAGATCGAGCTGCCCTGATGCCGGCAGAACTTCCGCTTGCTTAATCAGGGCTCCACTCGCAGGAGCAGCTGCTCCAACACCCTGCACTGCCTTCACAAATTCGGGAAGTCTCCAGGAGAGCAGCAGCACAGCAGCACAGCTCTTTGCTCCTAAATATCATCACACCCTGTACGGCTTTGCTGACATTTTTGGGGTTTCAAACTTCTTTGTGGTGGTGCACTTTGAGACATTGAAGTGCACACACTCCTTCTGCTTCATCTCCAGGGACACACAGGAGGTGTTTGGTGTGTCTCTAGAAGCAGGTTTATAATATACAGTATTTTTAAAAGACTCAGCCCAAATGCTTGCATGCTGCAAAAGAAGGAAAACCTTAAGGTGGCTCATGGAGTGGCCAAACTGGCCGAGCACAGAGCTGCAGCCCAAGCACACTGCCAGGGAGCACAGCCAGGCTCTCCCTCAGGAAACCCCATCATTTGGCTTGTTTAAGGCTAACCCGGAGAAAGCAACACCAAAGAGAATCATCCTGCACCAGGCAGCCCAGCAAATATTCCTCTCTCTTTTTCCAGCCTGACAGCAAGCCATGTTCAGCCACATTTTCAGCTCCCCAAACTTTGAGTGCTGATTTTGGTGCATCTCCTGTGGCTGGGCAGGATGTCTCTCCAGCACATAAAATGCACTGAGTATCACTGCACAGGAGCCGAGCTTGGTGTAGGGGACAGAAAAGCTGGTAATATTTGGGGGAGCAGCTTAAACATGCAACAGAGGGATCTTTACAACAAGCTACACCAGAGGGTCAGAGGAGTAATTTCAACTGCTGAACCTTCCCAAAAGACAGGGAGGGGGGGAAAGGGCAGGTTTAAACTAAATATGCAAGATTCAGGCATTACAATACAAAAAGAGAAAATACAGCCTGTCTACAGCCCAACAGTGGAAATACATAGGGGAAGTGTGTTCTGGTATCAGAAGATTGATCTGGGAGATCTGGATGCTGGGAGCATCAGCTGCTGCTCAAGGAGTGCAAAGACAAAAAGGGAGCAGCCTCTGCCACAATGCAGAGAAACCCTGAAAACACGGGGAAAATTAAGGAAATTTGGGAGCCAATGGAAGAAATCCACCTCTGCAGTTTACCCCCCCCACCCCAGCTTCAATACCAGCATGCAGAAACCAGAGTAAGCCTAGGCACAGCAGAAAACCACGTTCTGCTAAAACACACAAAACCCTTCCTGCTTTGCCATTTCCCCAGAAAACACCAAATCCCAGCCCTCTGTTCATGGAGGGGGGGTGTGGGGGAAGAAAAAAAAAATAGCATTCCATAGCAACCCAGAACGAGCTGTACCACAGCTCTCCTCAGAGAGAGTTTAGTGTTTTTTCAGCTGCAGAATCCTCACATGCAGCCGGCTGGGCTATTGAAGTTTTCCCCAGCACTGCAGAGGACCGAGGCACGGCTGGCAAAGCGCTGCGGCCGCCGCCGCTCCCGCCCTGTCCCTGTCCCTGCTCCCGAGCTGGAGGCTCTCCCCAGCCCGCCTGCAGAACACAAGGAGCTCCCCAAACCTTGCCGGCGGCACCAGGGCTGAGCATCCCCCCCGAGCATCCCCCGCGGCTCCGGGTACGCCGAGCGCTGCTTAAAAATAATCCCGTTCCTTGCTTACCCTACCCAGCGAGGTTGCGAGGATCCAGCTGCCGTGCAATACACCTCGTTTCTTTCAAATAGAAAGAAAAGCGCTCTTCCTCCTCCTCCTCCGCCCGTGATCTTCGAGCGCAGCCGGAGCTCAGCCTGCCTTCTCCTTTCATTAGCTGGACATGTGTCAGGTCCCGCACATCTGCGATTTCTCACTGCCTGGAGCCGCCTGTCCGATTCCAGGGAAACACAGATGGATCCCAGATGGGAAGGTCCTGCCAAACAGACCAGCTCTCCACCTTGCCAGAATACCCAGCTTAGAGGCACACACCCTCGGCTCCCTGCCTGCGCCGCGCTGCTGCCAGGCTGCTCGCCAGCTGATGTCACCAGGCACACACCTACCAGCGCCTCGCCGCCCGCCTGACATTAACTTGTTAAATACACGGAATTTGTTTATGGCCGGCAGGAACAGCGAGGCAGCGGCAGGAGCTGGAGAAGCTGCCACCCTCCCCAGAGCAGCCCTGCCTTGTGCGGCACCGGGGGCGCAGCAGCCTCTGCCTCAGCCCCGCGTTTGGAAATCGGGATGAGCTGTTGGGTAAACCGGCGGATTAATTTTCCGAAGGTTTCCCCATGCACGTAAATCTTCGCTGCAAACTCCCCCCACCAAGCCCAGCGCCAGAGTTTGCGGCGCTCGAGAGCGGGCATGTGTTAGCAATTAGAAGCAACAACAAGATAACAAGATACTGATGTTGCAAGGGTACCAAACGCGGGCTAGAAAATTCAAAGGAAGGGCAATTAAACCTGTAACATACTACCCGGCTCGAAGAGGAAGTGTTAAAGGAAAATGTAAACCCGAAATATTTTATACGGGGAGTAAACTCCACCGGAGATCTCAGAGCAGTGAGGGAGGCTGGGAGCAGGAACCCACTGGGCACGACCACATTTGGCCATTGCCCCCCTGCCATTAATGCACAGACGTGGCGGCTCTGCCACCTACAAACCTCCCGCTAATCCTGACAGGCTGCTCCCCGAGGTGCGGCGTGAACAACACGTATTAACTGGAGGCCCCTGACTAATCCCATCAGGCCGGCACCATTCACCGCCAGCCAGGCGCTGGGCAAACACGGATTTACACAACAGCATTCCCGGCCACGCCGCCGGCCGTCCCTGCCTGCCGGGGTCCTGCCCCGAGCAGGGGAAACCACCCCTCCAGACGGCCCGAACTACCCTGCTCCACACCATCCCACCGCCAGCTCCCCTCAAACCACGCCAGGAGGAGAAGCAATGTTTGCATTTTGCCCGCAGACCATGCACAGGCACATTTTGAGATCTTAAGAGTGATTCACTGCTCCAGTCCGTACGGCTGGGCAGGTTCAGGGCTTGATCCTTTCCTAATCTCTGAAGTCAACAACACTTCCTTCGCAGGCAACACCACCTTTCTCTCCAGCTACTTTTTTTGAGAACCAGGAACCTCAATACTTTCCCAGTTCAGCAAATTAAGAGCCTGCCACTGCCCAAGCTGGGGGATGCTGCTTTTTCACAAGTCCAAAAATTATACATGCCAAATTCTCCACAGTTGGTGTAGGCATGACAGGATAGTTACTTGTTCACAGGCAGCAAAATGCTCCTTTTTATGAAATTCCCAGTGCTCTGGCAGGCTACTGCTAACTGCTATGTCCATAAACCCTCTGGAGGTACTGCTTCCTGGCATCTCACCTAACCCCTCACCCTGGCTTCTCTGCTGCTTATTCCTAATTAGTTTAAGGTACCTCTGCTTCCCTTTGGGAGGGGAAGAGGCTGTAAAAGGGAGAAAACTGCTTTAAAGGAAGCGTTAAAAAGCATTCTGCAAGCAGGCATGGTATGGGTTCATGAACACAGGGGCCATGAACACCTCCTGCAGAGGACAGGCCTCCCAGTACTGGCAGGATGCTGTATGATAATGGAGGAGCAATTTGGGCAGGAGACCTTGGGATGCTGTAGGAGCACACGAAGTTGCTGCTTCCCTGGCTGGATAAACGCATCACTCTGAGAAGTGCAGCCTGGTTGCAGGCAGAGGGGGCACAGGTTTGCAGCAGCTCCCCCTCCTCCAAACCTCACCCAAGAGCAGCAATTCCACATGCTTCAGTTAGGAAAAAAGAAGTGCATCAAGTATCAGCACACAAACACCTGGAGCATCCCATGAGATGATGCTCAGGCAGCAAAACAGGTTGGGAACAGGCAGAGCCAACAACAGTGCCTCCCAACACGCCCTTCTTCCAGCAGCCCAGTCCCCACTGGAGGGGCTGCTGGCAAGGCACATCAATAAAACATTTAAGTTCAGAAAGTTCAGCTCGCTGGGGCTTCTGACACTTCTGATGGAGGTTGCGCAAAATACTGAAGCTCTCAATATTTCATAAGCTGAGATGGAAAAACCATCTCTAAATTACACAGACAATGAAGGGAGGCACAACCCAAGCAGCTCCACCAACACCAGAACTAATAAAGTTATTTTCCTATGGACTTGCATCTCATGGTGGGCTCCCTGGCACCTCACGCTATGAGGTCCCCAACAGGAGCTGTCCCCAGCTGGGTCGTGGTGACAGCAGTGGCTCTCATGTGGATTCTCTGATGTCTTCTAAGAAACAAGCTCAAGTTGCAGCTCTGTCCTCAGTGGAGATGGTACCAGGCAGATGGATGCAGCCCTGTGCTCCCAGCATTAAGAATCCAGCATCCAGCTCCCTGTCCAGCCCTGTCCCAACAGCCCCGAACCAGCCTGAAACCGGGCAGTGAACTCAACAGCTGACTCTGGTCTGAGGGTGACAGAGGGGGGGATGCTGTTCGAGGAACAGCAGATGCTCAAGAGATGCTGCCTGGTAGCAGGTCTGGCAGGTCTTTGGGTCAAAGGCATAAGAGAAGTACCCTCAGAAGGCACAGGGGACGTCCTGGGGGGTTTATGTGAAATTGGTAATCAGCACGAGGTGTTCCCTCGCCTGTTTTTTAATCTTATTTCAGCTCAAGGACCTGAACAGTTGGTAACACTTCACACACACAAAAGCTGTCCACGACTGTGTGCTAAATACCCTTTGTCAACTCATGGCCAAATAAATCTCTTCAATGTTTTTACAACCTAAGGCACTTTGAAATGTCAAGAACTCAGGTCACTGCAAGTATTTTAAGTATAGTTACGACGACTTAATAAACCTTCATGAAAAGGCACACAACTCTTTGTCACAGTGTCCACAGCCCAGTGTCTATCAAAACCCCACCATCCTCAGGGAAGACATCCCCATTTCTTGCTAGGGAGGCAGGAATATGCCAGACCTCATGGCTCACCATTAGAGTAGAGAAAGATGGATGTGTGCTTTTGAGTTCTCCAGGTACAAAATCTATGGACACCACGGTGCCATGAGAGGAAGTCATTGCCAAACCTCCTTTGAAAGGCTCATGGATTGTGTCATACACATGATCCACGTGCCTCAGCTCACCCAAACCACAACCTATCCCTAAGCTCACCCCAAAGCTCACCACTGGCAGAGGCACATCTGTGAAGTACAGAATGACAAAATCCCAGAGTGGTTTGGGTTGGAAGGGACTTTAAAGCTCATCTCATTCCACCCCCTGCCAGGGCAGGGGCACCTTCCACTGTCTCAGGCTGCTCCAAGCCCTGTCCAGCCTGGCCTTGGGCACTGCCAGGGATCCAGGGGCAGCCACAGCTTCTCTGGGCACCCTGTGCCAGGGCTCCAGGTTGCTCTAACCCCCGTTCAGCTGGGATGAGGAGTCTGTCCACGTCATCTACTGACCTCCCTCACTGTTCCCAAGAGGCTTGTCTGCTCCTAAATATGCATTAAAGCAGATTTTGTAGCCCAGACATCAGCAGCACAGCGTAAGGAAGCAGAACTGCAGGCAGCACAGGGAGAACTGGTTTCCCCAGCTCACCATGCTAATCTGCTTCTGCTTTCTTCTCCTGGGAATGTTCCATGGAAAGAACGATGCAAGCGAAGTTTGAACACTGGGAGCTATTGATACCTGCTGCTCAGTGTGGTTTCTGAGGAAAGTGAGGAAATCTGAAGAATTTTTCCAGTTTGCAGTGGAATTTTTATGCCTATCACAGCCCATTGCCACAGCGAGCACAAGAGGCCCAAACTGCTTCTGATTTCTCTGCTATTCCACAGATATTTCATGATGTGCCTCGGCTTTATTTTTTGCCTGCTGTGTTCTTACCTCAGAAAGAAGCTTCACTTGAATTCAAGACAACCCTGGAAAGCCTTTGCCTTTTTAAGCTGACCACTTTCCATTGCACAGAAAAATAAATCCAAATGCACTAAGGCAGCCAAAGCCATTTATCAGGCTAAGTAGAAACCGTAAATTCATGCTAACTGGAATCTGATGGAAACCAATTGGGATCCTCCTCCTCCTCCAGGCTCAGGTCTGGCAGGAAAATCAAACATTTTATTGCCTTCTTTATGCCTTACAAGACAGTGGAGCCAAGAAGGGACTGCTCCCTTTGAAGTGATGCTGGTGGGGTTGCAAGGGACACTCAGTGACTTGAGTTCAAGCTCAACCCCCCAAAACAGAGATTAGACCTCTCCATTCCTGGCACATTTAACAAACATCCTCTTCTCAATACATCCATTGTTTGAATTAGCACATGGCAGATTATGTTAACAAGCTTAATTTGTCACAGAATCATGGAGAAAGATTTGGGTTGGAAGGGATCTCAACGCTCATCTCGTTCCACTCCCTGCCAGGAACACCTTCCACTATCCCAGGGTGCTCCAAGCCCTGTCCAACCTGGCCTTGGACACTTCCAGGGATCCTGCCTGGGGCAGCCACAGCTTCTCTGGGCACCTGTGGCAGGTCCCACTGCCCTCAGAGGGCAGGGTTCCACCCTAATATCCTGCCAAGGCATACCCTCATCACTTCCAGACCTTTGTCCAAAGTCCCTCCCCAGTTCTCTTGGAGCCCTGTTAGGCTGGAAAGGGCTCTCAGGGCTCCCTGGAACTTTCTCATCTCCAGGCTGGGCACCCTCAGCATTCCCAGCCTCTCCCCAGAGCAGAAAAGCTCCAGCCCTCAACAAAACCCAAATCCAATCATGTTGCCTTCTTCAGGAGTGACCATGAGCAGTGTTTGGTTTTTGTGCCGTTTCAATCCTGCCCACAGAGGGGGAAAAGCACATTAAAAGTTGGTCGTAACTCAGCTGGAAGAATTGTACACGCAGAACATCTACAATCAGACATTGCCAAAAAATCCCCAAAACAATCAGGGGGAGCAAAGATGCAACAATGAATTGAACACAACCTGAGGAAGTTACTGAAACTACTCCTGGCCACCCATTAACAGAGAGGACACACATCACCTAAGCACGTGATGCTTTATTTCTGTGGCCACATATGTAAAGAAAAAACATGCAGTAACTGATGTCCTATGCAAAAATATCCCCTCCAAAACAACAAACCAATTCCTAAACCTAACACCCTTGCTCTGATTAGAAATCCAAGCTTCTGTAGCTGTCACGGGTATTTAAACCAAACACAGAAATATGGAAAAAATGAGTAATCCTATTTGGAGAGAGTAAAATCCAGCCTGCAGAGGATTAATTCTAGTCCAACAGCCCTGCAGCTTGACAGTATTTTCCAGATCAATAGCAGTGCCATTTGATTACAGAGATTTGTTCAAATACATACATCCACTCCCCTCCAATTGTCATTTAGGTGATTCTCAACTTCAGTTGCCCAACACCCAGACCAGGAGCATTCCTGGCACTGGAAGCTGTGTGGATGGAGCTCTGCTGCAGCTCCCAGCCACCTCTCCACTACTTTAGAAAACCCAATTTCCCATCTATATCTGACAGTTCTGCCCTACTCCCTTCAGGACCATCCTCTTCAACACCTGTTTATGGTGCAGACAAGCTCTGGAAGCCAAAATCCGCCCTTTTCCAGGTGAGGTGGAGGCTTTGAGAGCTGTGTCCTGGATCAGGCACCCTACTCCGTGCTCCCAGTGCTTCTCACTCATGCTCACAGATGTGGAAGACCATTTATAATTAAGAAAGGACAGGTTAAAGCCTAACGAAGCAGCAGAATTTCAATTTTTTTGCCTCATCCCAGGGACCACTGTGAGCAAGAAAATGCACAGGATGGATCCCACACCCCTTCCCTACAGCGGGCTCACTACATCCCAGTTTGCTTCCAGCACTTCCCTCCACTGGTGCCTTCCCTGCCACAAGCTCTGGCTCTTCCCCTGAGAATGGCTTTTCCTTCTTTATCTCAGGCTCTTTTAATAGAAGCCTTTTTTCCCAATTTCACCCTGAGCTTCCCTCCGCCCCAGGCTCTGGAACTGCACATCTGTGAGGGCTCTGCTCCTTTCCCAGTGCTTCAGAGGAGGAAAGTGGTATCTCCTCACCACACAGCCACCCAAGGAAGGTTCTTTTCTCATTAATTAGTTGTCACTAACCTGGTAACCTCGATTAAAAATATCCCAATTCCAGTCTCCCTTAAAAAAAAAAAATAAATCCCAAGTTGTTTTGTTCATTACACCCCGCAAAACCACCAGCTGAGGATTTTAAGCAAAACTTCCCAGTAGCATCCCAGTTTGTTGGCTTTGCAGGTTTAACACTGAGCAGGGCTCCCTTCCTTCCAGCCTCAACCAATCACAAAACACACATTTCAAACGTGGCTTTTGCTAGTTTTCCCTACATTTATTTTTTACCCATTTTTCTTTGCCAGCTCCCTTCTCCTGCTTCCCGCTGACCCTTTAGCCCTAACAAATGCTGGCTTTGGGGAGAGAAAAAAGAAGAAAGAGCCCAGCGCAGCCCTTTGCGCCTGGCCCGGCATTCCAGCGCTGCGCTCCCGGCTCCACAAAGTCTGATTTAGGAGCACTGCTGGGAGCTATTAGTTTACGAAAGGCCCAGCACGCCCACCCAGGCACAGGGACGGCGAGAGGCTCCCCTTTCACCGCTGCCATGTGCCTCCCATCCCGCCGCGGCTCGGCGAGGCTGCGGCCCGGCTGGGGCAGGGAGCCAAGGCAGAGCCGGCGCGGGCGGCGGGCACAGAGGTCAGGGGAGAGGGCTGGACATCGTCCACAGCCCCGTGCTGCCGCAGGAGAGGAGATTAATTAATGGGATGCTTATTAAGAGAGCTCAGCCTCCATCCAGACTCTCCTTTTATCCTGCCCCTTGCTTCTCGTTGCCACGTCCTGTAACCACTTCTTCCCTTTTTTGTATCCTTTTTCCGTTTCCACTGCCGTGCTTTTAATCTCTTCTTTTAATCTGCTTTTTTGCCTTATTTTTGCTTCCCTTCTCCATTCCCTGCTTTCACCATCTCCAGGCTCCTTGTCCACCTCCATCCCTTCCCTGACAGCACAGAGAAACCCCAGCAGCCCCAGCAGCAGCTGATCCTGAAAATCATCACTGTCCTCCCAACCACTGGAAGCCCATGGAATCTGCTGAGCAAGCTCAGCCACCTGCCCAGGTGTCTGCTACCTGAACCTGTTACCCTCCCAGAATTAAAGCATAAAATAACCTCCCAAAAATGTGTGGCATGGGGAACTCAATGGCAAGCCCTGCCAATAGCTGCCAGACTTTGGCCAGCTCATTATCCCAAAAATGCCTGGTGCGGATGTAAGACAGAGTTAACTCCCCAAAACTGAAGATCAGCTCAGTGGTGGGAGAGGCAGTGAGGAAGGAAAGGGGAAAACAAGCGATGAAGCATCATTTTGGAGTCATCAGGGTTTTGACATTCTCCAACTGGCTTCTATTAGCATTGCATCTGTGTTTGGGTGCCTGAAGGAGGAAAAAAAATAAAAGGAAATACTCATTTCCAGAGGTACAAAGCAATCAGCAGGTTCCCTGCCCTTCCACTGCCTCTGGAGTACTTGGATGCAGCTCAAGGAGAACCAGGCACAGTGAACAGGACCTGAAATTTTATTACCTTCCCCTGCTGCCGGAAGCAGAGCCTATTTGCAGATTTACAGCTCGTGTCAACAGGAAGTTCGTGTTTACAAGTTTCCTGGAAAAAAAGCCAGCATTCCTGTCCTCCACCACAGCCCGGTGGGAATGCTGCCTCATGGGGGAGTGCTCAGATGGGTATGGGAGACAGGAATGAGTTTTAGCCATGTAAAACACACAGACAAATAGATAAAGCTATGAAAAAAAAAAAAAAAAATGAAGGCCAGAAGGAGAACAGTAATTCAGCAATTTGGTGGAAAATGCACAGCAAGACAGCACAGCCGTGTCTGGAAAAATACTTTTGCAGCATCTGGGATTCACACTTCAAAGAAGCAGAAGAATTTTAAGAGGATGAAAAGCTATATTCAGGCTAACATGAATTTTTCTCCTCTGGCCCAACTCTCTTGTCATTTCCATTACACTGTTCCTCCAAGAGCCACAGCCAAGCTCAGCTGGTCACACTGGGTGGGCCCTCCTCTCCCAGTAAAGGCATGAATGGGACCACAGTGCCTGGTGGTGGTGCAGGATCCACCAGGATCCATCCAGCCCCAAGCTCAGCCCCAGATGGAGCTGAGGACATCGTTTATTGCCTTCACAAACTGGAGCCCTAGGCCTAAACAGCTCTATCTTGTGAAACCTGGATTTAAAATCTTCCCCTTTTATAAGGTTATATAAAAAAAAACCAAAAACCAAAACTGAAACCCAACAAAATAACTTCCAATATCTATTCCAAAATTACACAAAACAAGAGGACATGAGGACAGCCAAAGGCCAAGTAGCCAGAGCTCTACCAGGATGCCAAAGACCCAAACCAGTAAATATTTATTTAGGCTGTGCTGTACAGTTTAGGAAAGACAGATATGGAGAGCTTAGGGAGGTATCTGATCTCCTAAGAACACACTACTCCCAAGAAAAGTTTCTGTCTTGACAGATGGACATTTTCCAACAGAGGGATGATCCAATCACAGGATCCCTCTGAAACAAACTCATTCAACAACACACAACAGGTACAGGAAACCAAGTCTCAAAAAGCCAGCCTTAGCTTCTCCCTAGAGACAGAGCTGCAGAAAACCAAGCTGACAAAGCCCTCAACCCACCCAGCATTACCAACTTCCAGGTTTAACATGGAGAAGCTTGAAATAACTGAGCTGAAGAGGAAACTCAGAATGGGTGCAGGCATCAGCTCCTTCCCACATCACCACAGCTGTCCCCAACCCTTGGATGCACAGCTGTCCCCAGCACAGACTTGGGGTGCACATCTCCACCCAGAGCTGCACATCTCCACTCACTCCCCAGGTATTTGAGCTCTCTCCACATCAACCAGCAGCACTCAGAACAAAATTCCCAGTAGAATCAGAGAGATGAGAGAGTCACGCAAAAGTCCCCAAACTTGTTTTTGCACCCTAAGTCCTTAGCAGGAAGCCATTACTGAGGAGCTGCCTGCCCTGGATCCAAGCATTTCACATCCAGGTGTCACCATCCCTGTGCAGGAGGATGGAACTTCAAAGGGATGATTTTGCAATAGGCTGAAAGGAGCATTTGCTGAGAGCATCCCATCAAAGCAGGCAGGTGTCTTCTGCCCCACAGAGTGGACATAACATGTTCAGACAACTTCAAGAGCCAGAAGAACCTAAACATCTGCATGCAAATTTACATGCAAAGAGAGAAGAGAGGGAAAGCAAGAAAATAATTACCTTCAACCTAAACCTCAGATTTACTAAACATGAACCTTCAAAAGTCATCAGAATCTTAATTTTCTACACCATGAGTTACATTAAAAAAACCCCAAAACCTCGGGGAGAAGATTCAGATATCTTAACTTAAAAAACAGCAATAAAACCCTAGATCAGGAGATAATAAAGAGATAAATAATAAACTCCTCTAAGGTGGGGTTGGAGTTGATGGCAAAGGCAGTTAAATTGCAGCATTCTGGAAAGAGCTAATTTGATTTGGCTGTCACTACTGGGGGGAAAAAAACCCAACAAAACTAAAGCAGCTCAAACACACATTTACTTCCTCTTCATTCCATTAATCCTACCCAGGGCTGTGGCCCAGGTGAAGCTGAGTTTATTGCCCCCGAGCCTGCTCTGGGGTGTGCTCTGCCCAGGTGAGCCAGCACCTCCTGGGGCTGCTCTTAACTTCTCCCAGCTGTGTTTTTCCCAAGTCCCAAATGGCTCCACCTGGTTCTGCAGATGGAGCAGCTGCAGTTGAAGGCAAACACCTGGTGAGCCACAGCCCTGCCCTGCATTGCAGGGGGAGATCAGAGTTACAGCAGCTCCTGCCCTATTTAAGGCCTCAGGGTTGTAAGTGCTGTGTTTGTGGTTAATTATCTGCCTCCTTTGAGCCCAGGGAACCTGAAAAGCTCAGCTGGGCAGCTTTAGACTAACCAGCCACCAAAAACCTCCTGAAGATGTGGAAGGGAGTGCTAAATCCAGCACAGGTCCTACCCAGAGCAGACTACCACTGGATGCTCCAATGACTGTACCTCTGCACAACAGCTGGATTTAACACACCAGCTTTGGGCTGCACCCAACCAGCATGAGAGCTGCAGATGTGTCCAGGCTCCCTGATGGGCTCCAGGCTGCCAGGAGGCTCCTTTGGGATAGAGGAAGGAAGACCCTGGTTCTGTTCACAGCTGATGTCCGACCTGGTGAATACTTGGAAATTTACTTCTCTAGAAAAACATTTGATAAATATTCATCCTCTTGGGAATGTCATGATGAGCGGAGCAAGACAAGTACTAGGACTGTTTTTTAAGGGATTTTTCCAGCAGTCATGTCAAGTAACACCTCTCTTCAAGTCAATACTGCAGTCTGAACAGTTCATTCTTCCTGGAGACTCCTTACAACTAAGGGGTCATACAACTACCTGGTTAGCAGTGCTGCTTCAGCATTTCTTTGCACCATTTTCCTCCAAGTCCTTGGTGAGTGATGGCAATATTTATATTAAGAGCACAAAGGTATATAAGACTACAAACTGGAGAGGCAGACAGTGTATTAAAAAAAAAAAACCCAAACCCACTTCCCAACAGGCTCCAGACATTTATGGTCACCAACAAACAGCAAAAGAAGCTGTGTGTTACTTGGCAGTAATTTTCAAGTGACTTGAGCTGAACTCAGTATTGTAGTCACACAGGAAAAAAAAATCCATGAGAAATGCTCAAGGCCAGGTTGGAACGGGCTCTCAGTAACCTGTGATAGGGGAAGGTGTCCCTGCCCACGGCAGGGGTTTGGAACAGGATGATCTTTAAGGTCCCTTCCAACCCAGCCATTCTGGGAATCTATGTAATAAAATGTTGTGGGAAGGGAGATAATTTAAGGGTTAAATTAATCTTGCAAGGCTAAACTGACAGGAATCAGTTCCAGAAAGCCTGCAGGGTCAACTTGTATTGACTATAGAAGATTCTTGTGCAAATTAAAAGGTTTCCCTGCCTGTTTGTTTCGGCATATGGAAAAGCTGCAAATTCATTCCCTGAGGTTTGCACCGAGGAGGCTGTTAAATGCCAGGACGAGTCTCAGGACAGGGATGTTTGGATGGCAAGGAGTGCTGGAGGTGCAGCCTGCTGCCATTCTCCCACGTGTTCAGGAGTCAAGTCAAATCAAGGCGACATTTGTAAAGGCCCCTCCTGGGCCCCGTTTCCAAACACCTGCATCCCTGTGTCTCCTGGGTCCCCTGGCTCTCCTGGTTCTCAGTGCATCTCTGCAGGCAGGAGCAGCTCACTATGAAAATGCAGAGTGCCTGTCTTCCTCACCCATGCAGAACAGCTAATCCCAGCAGGATAATCCTGCTTTAATGAGAAAACTATAGGACCTTTGATAAAGCATATAAATCTTATAAAAGCCCTACTACAACATTCCTTAGTCTCTGGGACTGGATGACCGACCTCTAAAATGAATTTTACATGTGGCTGTCTCAAGCTGTGGAAGGTAACACGTGGCAGGGAGAGCAAACTGCTCCCTCTTGTTTGCAAGACACCATAAAATTTGTAACAGTGCTGGAGGCAAATTTCCCATGCCTCTGGACATGTGTGCCTCTCCATCAACAAAACACCTCATCCTCTGCCTGCCACAGGAGCCAGAGGACACCATCATCTCCCACTCCTGTTCTCCAACTCACAGCACACTTCCCCAAATGGGAATGGCCACGATATGGCTGACCTGCCCCAAGTCAGTGGCTCCAAAGGTCCAGTAATTTCCTACAGCCCAACAAAGAGCTGGGAGATGGCAGGAACTGTGTCAGAGCCAACCTGGGCTACAGCACAGCTGCTGAGCTCCAAGATAAACTTTGGAGCCTCTGCCAAACTGGGAATCTGTGTCAGGTTTTGTATGACAAAAAAAAAAAGATTTGAGAACAATTCCTGATTATAACTTAGGTGCAGAAATCCACAGACACTTTTTTCTGACCTCACAAGACCTTGCTCCAGCACCGGAGAAGAACCCAATGAACCGACATTTCAACACTTTCTTTTCCCCTCAAGTACAAACACACAACTGCTGAGAAAAAGCAGTGATGCTCTGACCTGACAGGACCAGTCGTGTTGAGGGATAATTCCTGTGCTGTATCAGTGACTGGAATTACCAGGGCTTTGCCAACAGTTTAATGAGATGGAAACTCACGCTCCCACTGCCAGAATTTGTTTGTCGGGCCATAAACTATTTAGATGCCCTGAATATTTTGCTCCTGTGTTATAAAACAGGTGTGAAGAGGTGCATCTCCATTCACGGAGCTGCTGCTTGGAGCAGCACAGCCTTTTGGACAGATCTAAATTCCTGATGTGCTGCAAGTACACGGGGAGAGCTGTCCATTGGCTTTCCCTCCACCAAAAGGGGCTCTCAGAGCCTGGATGGGGACTGGGTCCCACCTGCCCAGAGCCCACCTGAAGCTGGACCAGCTCCGAGTGGTGCTGCCAGGTTCTCCAGGGCTTCCCAGGCCACCTCAGACCAGCAGGAGCAGCAGCAGGACAGGAAAAGTGCAGTGCTGGTGGAAACTGAGGCAATCCTTACACATGCACAAGGGAAAAGGGGAGATTCTGTGCCAGCCAAGCTATCTTGTTTGAGGTTAAAGGCAAGAATTCCTGCATGGATCAGGTCCTGCTATTTGGTGTTCAACTGTTGTTGGGGGTTAAGTTTGTNAGCACTGATGGAGGACCAAGATGTGGTAAACAATGTCCAGGAGCAGTGACTGAGCCTACAAGTGTTTTTTCTGAGCATATTTTACCATAAAAACATAACGAATTTCCTTCCATTAATTTTATCTCAAACTTAGCTTTCTTAATTAGAGGCACAGAGCTCGAGGGAAACTGCTGTAATTATTAAATGGGCAATAAAACATGATGAACACAGTAACAGCAGTGACTGAAAATTTAAATAAAACTGGTAGAGGACAAATCAAGAAATATCTAAAAATCACCTGCTCAACTGTGTGCTCTGATAGTTATTTACCTATTCACACGCACAGAGGTTTTATTCTCCCTCTTGCTAATATCAATATTAGATGGGAAAAAAAAGAGTTGTTCAACAAGACAAATATATTCAAGAATAAAACAGTCAGACAAGCACCTGGGAATGTTTTTGGAGTGCAAAACCAAGAGCAGTGCAAAACCAAGACTCTCCCTCAGAAGATTCCATCAAATTAACTTCTAGGTGCTCAACATGCCTAGATAAAGAGGGAAAACCAAGCCTTCGTGGAAAAAAATCATCCCCTGGGGGATAACAGGACACCAGCAGTGTATTCTGGAATGTGGAAACTCAGGTGGGCCAGGGGCAGTAATGTGAAGTCGGGTGTTTTGCAGCAGAGGGGTGAATAAACACCAGTAAATGGATGTGGGAGATCCACCCACAATGGCAGTGCGAGCTGATTTGCAGTCGCTGATACGGGAGCCACAAGAACAAGCCGCTGCCTGTGTGCCACAGTTCCTGACCCGTGCTGCTTCAGGAGAGGCAATGCCTCTCTGGAAGAACATTCCTGAGGACGACACAGTTTTCCAGCACCACGTAAAGTACAGCGTGTCTCCTTACTCACCACGGAAGGTGATCCATCAGCATCTGTAGTGTGAAGAGGGAAGCAAACAGCAGAAGGAAAGCAAAGTGCTAGAAAGAATTCCTGGCTAGAATTTGCTGCTTTAAATCTTCCCATGAACATGGGCTGTGAGCTGCAGAATGACACGCTCACACCGGGGAAGCAAAATGGGTACAAGGCTCCCATCCAACTCAGATTTAATGGCAGAGAAGATAGATCTGCTCTTTGAGAAAAATCCCAATTGTTGATTTCTATTTTGTCTGGCGGTGGAGCACAGTATTCCTCCTTCCTTCCTGCCAAAAGTGGTGGAAGTACGATGTGCTTTAAAGTAATTACAGCAGCTTATCCCAGAAGTGGCTGCATTTCAAACGAGGCAGGAGATGCACAAGCGGGGAGTGGCTGCTCCCAGCTGAATGTTGAACCTGCCTTCAGACCTGGGGATGAAAAGGTTCTCTCCAAAACAAACCACCACATTTGCTTCCAATACCCATCCAGTATGTCCCCTTCTGGTCTGCCTAACCCTGCTGCACCTCCATGGATGGCTGGAAAACCCAGGCAGCAACGTGGCACCCACAGGCAGGACGTGCCTTCCTACAGGGACTGAGCTTGGTCCAAATGTGTGGCTGGCAAACATTTGGCTGTTCCAACCCTGTACCTGTTCTAAACGCTGCAGTATTTGGAAGTGTGCAGTATTTTCATTATTGGTAGAACAGCCATAATTATCCAAATAAAACTATTACTATACTGGGCGTTTGATCATAAATAGAACTTAATGGATTTTATTACATCCCAGGAAGCGAGAGCTACAGAAGGAAAAGTATTGCTAAATGTGCTTTTCTACTACCTATCAATTTCTCCTAAACACTCAGCACTTAAGAAATACCCAAAGAAACACACTGCTCTCACTGCATAACCATTGCAAGTTCCCCTCTGAGCTCTTCCCCTTTAGCCAGCTTGTAGGGGACGTTTCAGCAGCTGAAAATTAAAGGGTCACAATATTGAGCCTTCAGGTATCAAGTTCACAATGGAAATAGCAGCTGACACAGAAAGGGCTCCGCTGAGCACGGCGGTGATAATTCTGTTGCCTCAGAGCTGGAAGCAGCTCACTTACACAAAGTTTGTTATTTAACTCAGCGAGGAACAAAGTAAAATGCCACAGCCACGGCTTTATTCCTTACACAGCCTCTT
The DNA here is from genome assembly GCA_013397195.1 of Hylia prasina. Classification (NCBI taxonomy): domain Eukaryota; kingdom Metazoa; phylum Chordata; class Aves; order Passeriformes; family Sylviidae; genus Hylia; species Hylia prasina. Next base: position 232,835 of record VYXD01012655.1, read on the forward strand.
TCAAATCATACAACACACCAAAGACGCGCTAGCAGTGAGTCTTTAACTCCGGCTGCAGTGTCCTCTTAAATCCAAGTAATTCCCTGTCAAGTGCCGGGGAAGGCAGTGATGCAGTGATGGGTTCAGCAAAGGCTGCTCGTCCTGCAAACTCTTCTTTGCAGCCCATCTTCCACAAAACTTCACAGGAGCCAAACACCACCAGATAGCACAGGTCCCTGTGCTGTTGAGCAAGTCACAACAATGGGTAGCTAATCACGAAGAAGGAGGAGGATGTCCAACAGCCACCAGTCCAAGTGGCCTCATGGAGAAGGGCAGGAAGAAGGACTTCAGTGGGGTGGTCAGATATGCCAACTTCCCACTTGCCCCTGCTCACATAATCCAGGAAAAGCCATCTTGCCACCCCCGGGGACTCCCCACCTGGCCCTGCTCCGCGGTGACAGCCCAGGCCTGCTGCTATCTCCCAAACAGATGCATTTATTCTCCTGAGAGCCTCCCACGTCTTATCTAGCTGGCAGTTTCCAAACGTCGAGCGCCAAGTCCGGCTAAAACCACTTTAAGCTCTTTTAGGCAACAATTCCTGAAAGCGTTTTGGCAGGGGAGCGAGGGAGGCGGGACAGCAGCCCTGCCGCGGGGTCCCCCCGCGCTGTCCCACCGGGATGGGCACGGAAAGCAACCCCTGCACCCCGCTTGGAGATGCTGTAAACAGGACCTGGCACAGCAATGGATGTATAGTTTACAGAGATGCCTTGCTTCAAGCAAATTCGCCTCTCAACACATGGCCAAACTCTCACGCAATAAATTAACTATTTGGCAGCCACCGAACTAGCGCTGGAGCCAAACCAATTAGGGTTTAATGTGATCCCAATTTCCTATTTCTGAGATGGGGGTCGGGGAGGCAGGGGGAGAAGGGGGAAGAGGAGGGAGGGAGAGCAAAGTAAATCCCCTCCTGGTTTATAAATCCTTGCCAATCATCCCAGATAAACCTGTCACCCACAGCTCTAAATCTGTATTTGCACTCGCGTGCTCCGAGGGACGCGGTGGGAAAAGGCGCATCGGATGCAGCCAGCCTGACTCCTGACATGTGTTTTCCATACTTGGGAAATTCAATCATTTAAAAAATATTTACCAAGCTTTGTCTTTAATTAGAAAAACATGACGACGGATAAGGCGAGTTATTGTTTCTAAGCTAGAAATGTCAGAGATCCTCATGATGTCAGAAGATAAACCCCATCGGCGACCCGCGGACCCGCTGCCAGGGCCGCAAATGCTTCAAGAGATTTTTTTCATCTCCCCTCAAAGTTCAGCACTTTCCAGTCTCAATTCATCGGTGGCTTCTTGGCCCCCAAAGCTAATCACGAAGAAGGAGGAGGAGGAGGAGATGGAGGGAAGGCTCCTGCAGCAGATCTGCCAGACGGGTGTTTGAATGCAAACGAGCTCGCACAACGGGGGAGGAACAGAGGAACATTTGACTTCTTTGTGTTTTAACATCCTGACTCTGGTACCTCCCCTACACAAGTAATTACCTGCCCTCAACAAAGATAAGCAAATTAATCTCATCTGCACCTGGAAACGCCGCAGGCTGAGCTGTCCCCACACTTTGAAAAAGTGTGAAATTAAGTTTCTGCTTAGCCAAGACCCAGGGAAATGCTCGATCTCGGGAATACAGCCACAAAATATTGTAGCCCACAATACCCACCTAAGAAAAGGAAGCTGCCTGTGCTCCAAGCAGACAAGCAGGAGTTCTGCCTGCCCAGGACCATGTGTGACCCTACAGCTGTACCCCACACTACAGCCCCTGTTCCACCTCTGATCCAACACCTGCAGCCAGATCCGGAGAGGCTCCGCACGCAGGATGCACAACCTTAAAGTATAAAGCAAATATCTGCTGGCCAACAAACAAAAGATAGCCGGGCTGTGATGAGCTGTCAGGGCCATTTCTCTGCTCACCACTCCTGTTACCACCCCACACCAGCCCAGCCCGCTCCCACACACCCAAACAATACAGCCTCCCTGCTCTATCTCTAGGGCTTTATCCCTCCCCCTCCTCCCCCTGTTGCCTCTGCTGGCAGAAAAGGCGGGATCAAACACACACAAAGGCCAGGTGGGAGCGTGTCAGGTGACACATTTGGAGGAACTGCCTGCTGCAGCTGCCAGGTGCACTACTAGGAAGTGAAAGCCAACTCCCAAGAGATCATGGGGATTAAAAAGCACGGATAAGCAGGGAGAAGCTGGTATTGATGCAAACAAACTGGTGTGTCTATCGAGTCCAATCTTACAGCAGTAAGTCTGCAAGCATTCACTAAGTATTTGTCAGATTATTTTATATCCACAGGCAAAAAAAAAAGGGTAATCCTCCATTTTCCATTTAAAACCACACCAGTAATGAGAGAATTCTTTAATATTTTCAAAATATTTTTTAGTGAGCTCTGAAGTGTCACCTATGTCCCCAAAGCCAGACCAAGAGCATGCCATATATCTTGTGAAAATACCCTTGCAACCCAAGGCTGAGGGCTACTAGCAATGACCACCATAAATACCAACAGAAATCTACACTGGAGAAAATCCCTGCCTGAACAGTCTCCTCCTTTAAATTATCCCAAGTGTGTAAAGCACACCTGGGATGTCACTGAGGAAAACGTGCAGAACTGCATCTCCAAGTCTGAGTGCCAGAAAAGTTGCTACCTGTAGAAGTTAGTGCTGCTCTCTCATGAAATGGAGCAAAGCACATTTTAATTGACTTCCAAGGTCAGGATTGATTAACCTGGAGTGCACAAATACAGCCAAAATGGTGTCCAGGATAGCTCTGTAGCTGAACCAAACAAGAGTGTGCACACACTCAGGATGTGGCACAAAGGGATGGGAAGGTGACAGGGACACAAGAGAAGTTTTAAGCCCCAGACACTGGTGGACAAACACCCTCAGGAAGGTGGTTTTCTGGAAGAGTTCCAGGTAAATTGCCAATTGGGTGGGAACCCTTCCCCTGGGACTTTTTACATCACAGGGGGAGAGGTGGATTCACTTCTCACCTTTTTGAGTCTTACAGCCACCTACTACTTCTGAAGGGGAAGAGTTCACCTCTGATTCTTGCCAGCAAGAGGGAAACCTGAGCAGCTCCCCCGCCTCCAGTGGCTCATGGCAGCCTCTCGAGGTGCCTGTGACTCCTTGGCAGCTCAGGACGATGGAAAGCACTCAGCTCACTATTCCACTCCAGTCCTGCTTCCAACAGAGTCCACTCCACAAGCCCTTCCCCAAGTACAAGAGCGCCTGCAAATCAAAAAACTATTTTTTTTTTCTCTGACTGCTTAAAAATGCCGATTTATTTCACTCTCCTGAACACTGGCAGAAAGGAAGAGGAACACCTAAAGCCTTTCACTTTACAGCATATGAAAATCAAGACTAAGTCCCTGAATGATCCATTTCAATTTCTGGCCATTGGAAATATCCATGTAAGAAGAGCATATTCGTGAGAACCAGTATGTACCTTAAATGAACATGGAACATCCCAAAGTTTCAAAGCAGTCCTGCATTTCTTCTTTCTTTCCCCATTGCTAGTTTCACACTGAGCACTGATCCACTTCTCTATAACACACACCCAAAGGTATCAAGCAACCTCCAGATATTGCCAGGATCTATAAAATACAGCAGAAATCATTGGGCTGTGCAGATAAGTAGATGTATAAAAATTATGAGTCTACAGCTGATTATTCACTTTCTTGAGACCAAAGATAAACCCCAGCAATGTTCTTGGACTGACACTGCGCCCAAGAACTGAGTGATGTCGTGTGCAAGTGTTCACACTGTTCAATAGCTGGCACTAACAGGGCATCCTTACCTGATGTAGCTACAAAGGTGCTGATAACTACAGCACATATCTGTGGGCTTATCTTTATAAAACAGCTGCACAGCTCACCAGGTTTATCCTCAGCATTCCCAGTGGATGCTGGGACACATTAAACTGAATAAAAAATAACACTTTAGCTCCCACTGAGTCACTCCAAGCATTCCAGGTGCCCTCACCCTCCCCTGCCAGGGGCTATGGCCTTGCTGTCCCTGCTGCCATAGGGTCAGTGACTGCTTGCTCAGTTCTGTCAGCAGGACCCAGATGAAAAGCCCTAATCACAGATTGGTTTGGGCTGCAAGAAACCTGAAAGACCACCTTGTTTCACCCCCTGCCATGGGCAGGGACACCTTCCACTATCCCAGAATGTTCCAAGCCCTGTCCAACCTGGCCTTGGACACTTCCAGAGATCCAGGGGCAGCCACAGTTTCTCTGGACACCCTGTGCCAGGGCCTTCCCACCCTCACAGGAAGGAATTTCTTCCTGATTTCAGACATGGTTTAATATTGCAAAACTCAACAGCCACATCAACATCCATACGTTCCTGCCACAATCCAATACAATATTCAAACAACTTGCAGAAAGTGTCACAGCTGAGAGGAAACGGTTTCACATACTGACCCTGAAGCTGTGACAGAGGAACAAGATCCCTGTCTCCCTTAGCTTCAAATAGTTAGCAAAATTTCAAAGGTCTGACTCTCCTCCCTGTGCTCAGTCTGAGGCAAGCAGGGAATCTGAGCAGTCTCTGCATACACCACTGAGCTGCACCACGAGCAGACACACTGGGTGGGATTTGCTTCATCCAGCTCCTCACTGCCAAAGCCTAAGCCAGCTCTCCTGGACTCCCCTTGCAGCCAGTGAAAAAGCCCAGGCACCTCCAGTGCAGAATTTGTCTCGTTCAGAGAGAGGTGTCCAAGACTGCAGACATGAATCACCCTCAGCAGCGCCTGCTTCTCCGATGTGACTTCAAAGGGAGCTTGGGGAAAGGAGATTGGGCACAGACTTTGAACAGCAGCGTTAAAGCACATGATCTCACCCGAGCTCCTTCTGTGGGGCCTTTTCTTCAGGGCTGACACAATGAAGGTTAGGAGCCAGGTGCCAGGGCTCTCCAAAGCCACGTGGATGTGGACACGGCTCTCCCACCACGGTGCTCCCCAGGCACCTGGGACACCGGCTGGGTAAAATCCACATGCCTTGACAGACTCACATATTTCTAACTGCCTGAGGGGGTCACAGCCTCACCCCAACATCTCACACATTCTGCCCTAAGCAGCACAATAAAGTATAAAATCACCCTCTGCAACTTCTTTCACTTGGTAATTCCTTCTCCATGCAGCTTTCAGAGTGGTTTCCACATTAGCATCAGCATCTATCTTTACACTGCTTCCCTATGAGCAATCACACTTCATTTTAGAATTCCTGAATTTCCGGAGCCTTGGGATATGCTTTTAACTGCTTTTCTCCCTTTCCTGAGCAATGAGTTATCCACAGAGTCACCTTGAGGCCATGATCCAGCCCACGTGCAATGGACATGGCCACACACAGACATCCCGGCTCCCTCCCGCACCTCACTCCTCATCCCGGGACGGCTCCGTTTCCATTCCCAATTGTGGACAAACGAGCACAGGCCACAGAAACTCTCAGGAGGCTGAAATATGGTGAGAGGCGCCACGTGCTCTCCTGCCAACCTCACGGCTTCCAGAGGGCACACAACACTTCTGGCAACAAACCCAGGATCCTGGGGAAATCAATGCAAGTGGAGCTGAAGATCTCCACGTCCCCAGCTCCACGCAGGACAGGGAGGGTGCTGCTACACGCAGGATTTATGCCCACAGGACTCTCACAGGTGCCAGGTCGCTGCCCACAGGAGCGCCTGCGGTTTGCAGGAGGGGAAACACCCGCGCCCAGCTCCGGCGTGGCTGCTTCCCTGTCCAGCACTCCCCGGGACACTTTAGGGACGTGTTTTAGTGCTGGGCTGGGCATGTGGCAAGCGCCGGGAGGGCGCAAACCCGCTGTGGCTGCAGCACCCGGGGGCTGGCACTGCCGGCCCCAGCCCCGCGGGCTGCGCCCCCTGTTCCAGAGCCCCTCCAGCCTGGAAATCCCGCGGAAACCCGGGCCGTGCCGGGCTGGGCGTGCGGGTGGGGGTCCCCGAGGCCCACCCACACTTCGGGGCGATGCACCCGCGCGCAGAGAAACGCACATTAGCCAAAGGCACAGCTCCAGACTGCGATACAAAGCCGTGTGCCCCTGCCGCGCCCCGCTCCCCCCGCCCGGCCCGCGCC
>VYXD01012655.1:239104-262336 GCA_013397195.1 Hylia prasina
CAATGCCTGTACACACACCCACAAAGTGTTAAAATACCTGTACACCCCCAAAAGGTGCTACAATACCTGTATATACACACCCAAAGTGTTACAATACCTGTACACAGCCCCAAAGGTGCTACAATACCTGTACATACACACCCAAATGATGCTACAATACCTGTACCTGCAAAAGGTGTTACAATACCTGTAGACACATCCCAAAAGGTGTTACAATACCTGTACATCCCACATGTGTTTAAATATCTGTATACAACCCCCCCAAAATGTTACAACACCTGTCTGCAACACCAAAGGTGCTCTAATACCTGTACACCCAAAAGATGTTAAAATTACCTGCACACATCCCCAAAGGTTTTACAATAGCTGTAATACCTGAGGACGGATAGGTTTATCCCCAGCCCAGCCCCAGTGCCTCAGATGTTGTAACCAAATTGGTTTTGCTCCCTCCTGGCACTTCCCACATGCCAGGCCCACCTCTAAACGTCATCCACAAAGTGTCCCAGGGAGTCTTGCTGCAGTCAGATATCCTTGGCAAAAGTCAGATGTGTTTCCACTCCTGCAAGCTAAAGCTTTCACTGCATAGGTACCTAGAAATGTCAGTTTGGGGTCATGAGAGGTTCACTGATAGCCTGAGACTCCTATTCAGGGTTTGTCAAGGCTACAGCCTCATAGAATCCTGGAATATCCATGAGCTGGAAGAGATTCACAAGGATCATCCAGGCCAACCCTGTCCCTGCACAGACACCCCAACAACCCCATCCAGGGCATCCCTGGCAGTGCTGTCCAAAGGCTCCTGGAGCTCTGGCAGCCTTGGGGCCGTGCCCATTCCCTGGGCAGCCTGGGCAGTGCCAGCACCCTCTGGGGAAGAACCTTTATACCAGAGTCCACTTGGCATCCGAAGATGAAGCACAGCTTCAAATCCTGGAGGGATTTGCCATTTTAGGTGTTCTCTGGTAAGCTGAAAATATGCCAGCTAGGTGAGGAATGTCCCAAAAGACTTGGGAGTAGCTGCAGGAGGAAGATATGTGCCTGCAAATTGGGTTATAGCTGGGGTTTCCCTTCCCAGCAATAAAATATATATGTGGTTCTGGAAGCAGGACCAGCACCCAGTCTCCTGCCCTAGGGAGGTGTCCTTACCAGTTACCAAGTCATGTTGTACCAGCGTGGCTATGGATGCTGTGTTTCAGCCTAGGAAGAGCTCACTTCAGTGACAGAGAGCTCCTGGGACGTGGCAGGAGATCCAAACTGGCTGCCCTCAGGCACTGTCCATGCCCTCAGGTCACTGCCCGTATGATCGAGGCAGTGGGATCTGTGAGCCCTCCTCGGGTACTAAGGGGCACACGGGTCAGGGCTGCTGTTTCCAGTAGGACCAGGCTCCCAGCAAACTGGGGTTGACCTGCCCTCGTTCTGGGCTGGTGGTTGCTGGCAGCAGCCCCTGCCCAGCCCAGCCCTGCAGCTCAGCAGTGTTTCACTCCTGATGCTCAGTGAGGCTCAGGCTCCGCTGGAGTTTGCTGGCAAGGAACAGGCATCTCTTGGGCCCAGATATCCCAGGATGGAGCAGATCCAAATTTGCACTAAAACGACAGGACCATCCATCCAGTCCCATTGTCTTGGTTTTAACTTCGTGGCTTTGTCTCCTCCCTGGCCCCTCTCTGCCAGAGCCCACATCCCCCGCGCCACTCTTATCTCCTGCCTCGCTGGCTGCAGCTTGGCTCTGGCCTGTGTTTGCCACCACTTCATTTCTGTGTCATCTACAGCCTCCCTGGAGCCAATTTGACACTGGTGAAGCAGAAAGAACCATTGTGTGGGGCACTGATAAGGGCTTTGTTTTTGTTTAGCTGGTCCTTAAAGCCTCTGAAGCTCCTTGGAGAGTGGCTGGACTCCATCAGAGCCTACCATGACGGGAGCAGCTTCCCAAGACACCACGTCACAGCCTGGCAGCTCCTTGAGGCTCACTCAGGCTGGAGCCCACTCTGTGCTGAGGGCACACAAGATGGAACTGCTGTGGTGACAGTGTGGGACTGTTGCTGCCCTGCTCCGTGTCCTGTCCCTCCAGAGCACCACAACCTTGAGAGATGAGCCCTGGCGTGAAGTGTCACTCCTCAGATTGAGGAGAGGGTGATGAAGACTGGGAGAGCAAAGTGGAGCACTGGGATGTGCTGGGGAAAGCTTTGAAAGAACAGCAAATCTGTTTTCACCTTCCTTTCTCTTCCACAGCTTTGATGGTGCCCAAGGTGAAGCCATGGTGGGCACAGGGTCTGCATTGCTGCTTGGTTTCTGAAGATGGAACAGCTGCTTTGGAAATCCCAAAGAGGAGAGGACTGTCAAGTAATACCAGGAAAAGGTGCAAACAAAGCTTGGTCTGGCAGGCCTCAATGCTCATGAAGGGTGTAGCTGTTCATGACAGCAGTTTTGGGGACATTTCCATAGATTTATGTGACTTCCCCACAGAGGCAGCATCATGTTTGAAAGGTGGCCATCCTGCTGCTCCTCCAGCAAGTGTCTTCTAGGGAGGGGAAGAGGTGTGAGCAGGGAATGGGCTCTCTGTGCTCTCAGATGTGAGATGAGTAGTGTCAGGGTGGTGGGTGAGATGTGGGCATGGTCTTGGAGGGAGAATGAGCTCCAGACCCTGATGTGCTGTGAGCAAGGGGTGCATGTCATGTGGAGATACCCTCTGCCACAGCCTGTCCCACAGGCTCCTTCCCCATCTCCACCTCCCCAGATTTTAAGCCACGCAGTGAGCTGAGCTTGTCTTGTGCTCTGTGGAACAACAACCATCAAATGGATGTGTCAGATGCAATTTTTCCTCTGCTGGTGCATTGGTAGACAGAACAGAGTTTATCTGCTCCAAGAGAAAAAACCCACCCAGCCTTTATGAGTCTGGATTTCTGTGCTGCATCCAACCGAGCAACACCTGTTCACTCAGCTGATGCTGCTGCATGTCCTTGAAACAGGCTGGTGGATGAGAGAGACTCTACAGGCATGTGGACTTCATTTGGAACCCTTTTCTTTCTATCACTTGAACACATCATGCATTTAGGACAAAAAAAAAAAGGCTTCTCAGCCCAGTGCAGTGTGTGGGGACACACATGCTGGAGAGGTAGATATATATATCTCAGTATTTACATACATCTATCATATCCAAGTAAACAGCCACAGTTTTGCAAACAGCATTTTTAGGACTATAAACACACAGCCACTACATAGGGTATATATCTATGGCCAGTAAACCACCAAAATATTCATACATGCCCTCCAAAAGTCAAGAGATGCTCCCAGCATCTTTAGAACATTTAATTGGATATCAGGCAGTCACGTCACAGACACTTTTTCTGTGGTGAATTCTCTATCAGGTGCACAGGGAATGGTGTTTGCTGTATGAGCAGGTGCTTGGGCTCTGCTCTGGTTATTTGCTGCCATCCCAGAGCTCAGCTCATGCCATGCTGAGTGAGCTGTGCTCTGAAAATGGGGTTTTCTTTCAGTTCTGTTTGCTGTCCTGCCACATCCCTACCCCGACCTGAGCACTGATGTGAAGCACCATTCTGGGTTTGGCCCCATCCTGAAGGAACATGCTCCTTCAGCTCATGCAGAAGTTCTACCAAAGGGAACAGGATGGACAGCAGGGACATGGAGCTGTTGGAGTGAGTCCAGAGCAGGCACTGAGGTGATCAGAGGGATGGAGCAGCTCTGCTGGGAGGAAAGGCTGAGAGAATTGGGATTGTTCAGCCTGGAGAAGAAAAGGCTTCAGAGTGAGCTAAATGTGGCCTTTCAGTACCTGAAGGGAGCCTGCAAGAAATATGAAGAGAGACTCTTTACAAGGGCTTGGAGGGACAGGACAAGGAGGAATGGCTTCAAACTGAAAGAGAATAGGTTTAGATTGGGATATTGGGAAAAAAAATCTGCCCTTTGAGACTGGGAAGGCCCTGGCACAGGGTGTCCAGAGAAGCTGTGCCTCCCCCTGGATCCCTGGAAGGAAGAGTCCAAGGCCAGGCTGGATGAGGCTCGGAGCTCCCTGGGATAGTGGAAGATGTCCCTGCCCATGATGAGAACAAGATGATCTTTAGGGTCCCTCCAACCCAACCCTTCTCTGATTCTGTCATTGTATGAGCCCTCATAGCCTGGAGTCCCCATCTGAATAAAACCAAGATGACAGAGTTGTTTGCAGGGTGCTGAGCTGGAGGGAGGGAAGGTCTCAGCTGATGTCTGTGGCTGGGTAGAATAAGCTCTCAGGCAAAGATGTATGGCCAGCCTTGCTCCCCACAGCCTTGTCCTGCCTCTTCCTCACCCCTTTGCTGCCTCCTCCCAGTTCCCACACCAGCTCAGTCCTTTCATTTCCTCTACAGTGAGGGAAGATCTGGTGGCAAGGATTAATGGCTTTGATCAAAGAACAGCAAACACAAAAGCAAGAGGGAATGTTGTTTGGAAACCTCTCATGTCACAGGTATTTGTAGGTCTAAAAATGCTGAAAAAAGGACATTACTGTAATAGAATGAGTGGGAAATGAGATAAAGGATTTCTCTCACAGGGCAGGCCAGAGTACCCTGCCTGCTTCCTTCACTGGGAACTGGTTTTCCAAACAAGGAAAACAGAAAGTTTAAGTACAGGCGTCATTAACAAGGGTGAGAACTGAGTGAAAGGAGAGTGAGGCAGATGGTGCCAGAAGGGAGGTCTGGAGGTCGGTGGAGATTCCCAAGGTCAGTCCTGGTGTCTGGTCAGAGTTTCTCCTGGCACAGTGTGAATGGTCAGCATTGCCTGGAAAGGCAGTGTGTCCAGGGGGAGGGGATGGGATCTCATAGAGCAAAACCTTCTGGAGGAGGGGATGGGTGGGATGAGACCCCTTCAGCAGGTGGGAGGCAGAGCACACAGCGGCTGTCAAGGCCAAACAGGCAATAATTCTGTGATAAAATCTTGGGACATTATTTATCATGCAGGTCCCTTTCTTCCAACACAAGTGTTTGAGCATGAGGGCGTCCAGCCCAGCTTAGAAGCTGTCCCTGAAACCATCTCGGATCTTCCTCATTTGTATATTCAAGCTGATGGGTGCCTGCTGCAGCCATAAAGAGCCTGATACTGTTTTGAATATCTTATTTGTTTCCCAGAGGCCATCTGGCTGCATTTCTTCATTGTTTGAGAAAGCAGTGACACTGTCAGTGCTGCATTACCCAAAAAATGCCCTGTGCTGGGAGAGTGACTGCAAAGGCAGAAAAGAGATGTGTGAGCACTCAGCAGTCGGAGCTGCACAGCAGGGCTGTGAGATCACTTTATGAGATCTCTCACAATTCACTGGGAGGAACAAACTCACTGTTCAGAACTGCAGAAGCCAGTGAGCAGCTCCTGTGCCATGTCATCAACTCCTGTGCCATGTCACCAGCTCCTCTGCAATGTCATCAGCTCGTCCACATCACGGGCTGGCCAGGCACCCCCAGCTTGTGCAGCTCAGGGTTTCAGCTCTGGGTGTCCCACCCAGTGCATGCAAACTGGGATAGCTGCTGGGAGCCACAGATCTGCTCCCTAGGAGCAGTGAGGGAGCTCAGTGCCAGGCAGGATCAGGCCAAGGTGATCAGACTCCAGTGCCTGGCAAGAGCTGAGGAAAGCCCAGCCCTTGCACTGGTCTGGACTCGTCAGAGGATGATTCCCTGCTTGCCTGGTTTTTGGTTGTCTGGGGGCAGGGACACCACCCAGCCTTGAGGACACAAACCCACAGGGTGTTTTGGTGTCATTCGGGAACCTGCAGCCACAAAACTCAAACTTTTAACTTTGCAGCCTCAACCCAGCCCCTTGTCACGCTCGGAGCAGCCCTGATCTGAGCCCTGCCTGGCCGTGCAGGCTGCCTGCCATCTGGCACAAGCAGGGCCAAGGAGAGTTAAATAAATGTTAAATACACACTAATGCCATGTGACACCAGCAAAAGGCAGTGAGTTCAAGCTCCAAGAGTCTGCTTATGTAAACAGCATCCTGAAATTAATATTTACCTTTTAAAACAAACAGATATTTGGGGTGTTTCACAGCCTTTCTGCCTAGCAGATGCCAAGAACAACAGCTTGGTACTGCAGGGAATTGGCTTGACAGCTCAGGGGACAGAAAACTCCCCACCAGTCTCCAGACTGCGAGGTCAGAGCCAGTCCCTCTCTTTTCAAGCAGATAAATTCGCACAAGTGCCAGATTAATCTTTGCTCAAGGGCTGCGACCTCTAATGAGGAGTGGGAGCCACCCCGAGTCGCAGCCGGGGAGCGGGATTGGAGCGGCAGATGGGCGGGGGATGAAGGATTTGGGGATGCTCGGAGCGGCCCCTTGTCCAGAGGGGCCCTGGGGGGCAGAAGGGCTGTCCCGTGGTGGCTCCTCGGGTGGCAGCACCGCCGCCAGCCTGGCTGCTGTGCTCCCCTTCCAGCCGGACCCGCACCTGTGGGGTAAATCCCGTCATTTCCCTAAGGAGTCATCGGTTTGCAAATCACGAGGCAGCCCCTGTCAGAGCACAGCCAGGCTTGGGGGTGTTGCTCACACACCCCGGCTTCTGCTGCTCCTCCATGAAGGCATCGTGGCCATCCCCATCCTCATGCGAGCACCCAGCACTTTTGGGGGGTTGTTATGTTATTTTAAAACATTTTTTTATCATTTTCCAGCAACGGGATGTGAGTGGCCACAGACACAAAGCAAAAGTCAGCTGCCACAGTGGAGGTGTTTGGCAGTAAACAGCAAATGAGTAGAGGCTGGGGTAGGAGCCTGGTTTTGGGTTTAATAGGATTTTTTTTTTTGCAGATGTCTGAAGCAGAAGGTATTTTTGGTGTATTTTGCAGCTCATGACTTCTACCATCACCCTCTGTTGGATTTTATTTCAGCTCTCTGTTCCTAACACACCTTTATCCCTGTCACTGTGCTTCCATCCTCGTCCTCCCAGCTCGGGATGACTCTTCCCTCTTGGCTGTGGTGCTGATCCCCTCACAACCCTGCTCTGGCTCTGGGTGCACTTTTCCCAGAGGATTTTGGGGTGGCGTGGCTGTGCAGGGTCCATGCTCACAGCCACCATGTGCCTGTCCTGGTGCTCAGCTGGCTCCTACTTTGGATTTTCAGCTCCCTCCAGCAGATTCTTGATGATTTTTCAACCTCCCATGGAAGGGGAGAAAGGAGACATGGGATGCTGATGGGCCAGGGAAGCACCAGGGCTGGGAGCAGAGCTGGGAATCCCAAATCCATCCCTCCAGAAGCACACGCATCCCACAAACACTGCACCCGCCGTGGGATGACAAAGTGACAGCACCTTTGGGGGCGGTTACCTGCCAGGCAGGGCAAAGCAAAGCCACTGAGAGCGGCAGTGCGTGGGAGGGAGGATGTGGGGAGGCTCTGTTCCCCCTGCAAAACAAAAACCAGCAACGCCACCAGCCTGGCTGCGATGGGGCCCGTCACAGGCACGGGGGTGATGGGCACTGATCAAACAGATGACACCCCAAAAGTGACGGCAAGGCAAGCTGAGCTCACTAATCCAGTGAAGTATCGGATGCTCGGGTGCCAGGGAAGGGCTGTGCCCAGCCTGGGGGGCTCAGCGTTTCCAGAGTGGCTGCGCCGGAAAAACAGAAAACCGAGTGTGTTTGTGTACAAAACCGCGTGTGTTTGTGTACAAAACCGAGTGTGTTTGTGCACGGGTTCGTGCTGAATACCTCTTTCTTTTGAAACCTAATCCTCTTTGCATTGAAACTGCTGACAGTGCTTGTCAGGGCTTGTAGTCACGGTGATTTAAAAGGTGATAGCGAGCGGTGAGAAATCCATCTGCCCCGCCGAAGTCACACTGCGGCTCAGCGCTGGGGAGCGGGGCTGTGATGCCACCAACACGCTGCGACAGCCGTCACCCCGGCAGGAAGGGCCGCTGGGCTGCTCCCCGACTACCCCTGCTACAATTAGTTCCGTTTGCTGATGAGGTCAGCCAAAGTTGAGCTGGAGAAAGAGGGGGAGTTTTCTACTGAGCGACAGCTTCAGGATAAAACTGGGGGGATGTGATCGAGTCGCTGGCAGATCTGTGGGGACATGGGGACAGGACGCCACGGGTGGGTCTGGGGAATGCCATCAGCCCTCCTGCTTCCCAGGTCCAGCTCCAGAGGGGGTGTGCAAAACACTCTTCTGTCTGCACCGCACCTCAGCACCCCTTTACAAATAAAATTCAACTTAATTATGATGTTTAGTGCATGGTAATGGGGTGCCAATTTTCCCTAAGTAGTGGCTGATATATATGACAGACCCGTAATCTCTGCTATTAAAATGAATGGGTAAATTGCATTTTACATGAAAGCCTAAAAATCAAGGCTGCAAATAGGCAGATACAAATAATCCTCCCTGAACTGAAAAAAAGAAATACTGGAGTTTTGAGGAAGAGCCATGCCCCATATAAACAGGGATGTTTTCAGAACTGGCAGGGAGCAGGACTCCATATTTCTTCATGGAATTAACCACGGAGCTTAGTTAGGAGTGATGGATTAGAGGAAGGTTTCCTGCCTGCTGATTTTGACCATGGACTTCAGTCACCTTGCCCTGCCCGTGTCTAGCTTCACCAAGGGTTTTGTGTGAGGATTTGTGCACTCTGGGATTTCCAAGGAATATTTTTATACTACAGAAGAATACTATAAAGGAAATCTTTATATATAAGAATATAAACCATTTAAATATGAATATATAATTTATGTAGACTGTATATATATATGAGAGATTTAATTTCTTATCCGAACCAAACCAGAGAGCAGCAATTCTGTCACAGGCAGCGAGGGCTGAAAACGATGGAGCTGAGGGAGGGGTTTTGCCGAGGGTGATGAGTCGGACATGATCCCCCCAGGCCGTTCCCTTGCACTTGCAAGCACCTCTGCCCAGCCTCCCCTGTGCCCCCGGACACAGGAGGGCACGGGGCAGCTGCTGTCCTGGCTGGGGTTCCCGGACCACCCGCAGTAGCCGCCGTCTGTCGGCGCAGCCGAAGGAGCGGTGGGAGCGTTTCCAGGCTGCGGAGGTGCCCTGCAGAGGGGCACGGCAGCTCGTGGATGCTCTGCCCGGCGCTTGGCACGTCCCGTGGCCGCAGCTCCAGGCCTGGCCTCCTTCCCACCGAGATGGCTTTCCTAGAAAGCTCTGCCGGCTGCCGGCCGGCCGCTCCCGGAGCACTCGCCGCGCCCTGGCCCCCTCACCAGAGATGCCATCAGCCTGAAGGGGAGCGGGGAGGAGGCCCAGCAGTGCCAGGGCTCCCTCCATCCTGCCCAGGGGCTGATGATCCGGAAATAAGATCCGCTGGAGCGCCCAGCTGTGTTTGGGTTTGAGTGTGAAAGGACACGTGGGTGTGCCCGTCCTGCCCTGCAACATCACCTGGCGCTGCCAAAGGGCTTCAGCTGATGAGGGAATATGCACAATGCAGTTTGGTTATCACTTCTTTTTTAATAGCTTTTAGGGAAAAAAATAATTCAGGCCCACAAAGGAATTAACAAGAGTGGTAATAGCTGAGCCTTGAAGGCTTCTCTCCCAGCCTTCTCCTGCCCTGGGTCCTCTGGGCTGGGGCTCACTCACCCCGGCCATGTGGCACAGGGTGGTTTCAGCTGGAGCAAGGGGACATTCCAGCTGGGCAATGCCCTGTGTTAATTTGGATGGAAGTTCATTTTGGAAAAGAAGAGTGAACAAGCGTGTGACATTTTCGTTCCAAACTCAGGCTTCGCTTTATGCGCTAAACCCTGGAGTTGGAGATCAGCAAAAATTGAAATAATGAATTTCACTGTTACTGACTTTAAAAAAAAAATCCATTAACTGGCAAATTCTGAAATGTCATGATTTTTCCGGCTGTTCAGCACAAAACCCAATCTGGAAGTGTCAGTATCCGAGCCCCCAGCAGCCCCGTGACCCTGACTGGCTCCAGAGGCTCTGGTGGATCCTGGACGGGCCCCTGTTTGCTTTGGCTTCCTCAGGGAGGCCCCATGGCTGCACCCCACTTCTTTTGCAGAAGGACATCAGCCTTGCTGCCATCTCCCAATGGCATCTGGGGCTGCCCATAGCACCAGGAGGGTGAGGGGGTTTTTGGGAGTTCTCCTGGCTGGACCACCCTCCAGATCAGCGATGCAGTACCTGCCCTGGGATCACACCTTTCCTGGCTGGAGCCGGGCCCAAGGGCAGAGCAGGGTGCCCTGGGAGCAGCCAGCTCCACCCGGGAGTGGTGGGGAGCACAAAGCCCATATCAGCAATGATTTCCTGACAAACAGTGCGGCTCATTGTCTGTTCTCATTTATAAACTGCTCCACACCAGCCATCTGATATCCATTATTACAATTACAAACAACCCACAGTAACTCTCCAGCTGGTCAGCTCCATCCTAACAGCACTGCAGCCATTCAAGGATGCCATATGGTACCAGAGTTTCCAAAGCAGCATTGTCAATCAGCCTTATTAATTTCTGAGTTCATTTCTTTTCCTTATAGGGATATATTTTTTCCTTTCTTTCTATATAAGACAGAGACACTTCTCTGGCCTCAATTTGGAATATACAGCTTGACAGAATAATTGAAACATCTACATCTCTGAGGCAGCTGGCAGGGAAAGGAAGAGCCTGAACTCTGTGAGCAGCCCCCCGAGTACTGGTGCTCATGCAAGACCTCCAAGTGTCTCTTCCCATCTATACCCCAGTGTGTGCCACAAGAATATTAAAAACCCATTAGATCCAGAGTGCCGGACATGGCTGGCTCTTTACTGCAGATGGAGGGTTGCTAATGGCCATTTCCCTTCGATCTCTGAGTCTCCTTTGAGCTATATTTATTTTTTCCCCAACATTTTGGAGCCTACGGGTGGTGTCATTGGAGCCGGTTGGAGATGCTGAGATGCTGCCGGCTCTGCTCGTGCCCGTCCTGTGGTGAGCAGGAGTTTGGGAGAATCCCAAGGTGATTCCCAACTGGATGGACTCTTCCTTTGGGGTGATTTCTGGGTGATTTCTGGTGATTTTGTGCCTGGCCTCTTCCATGTGGCACCACTGTATGGTGTATCTGTCACAGTGTCACTGTGGACAGTGCTGGAAAGGGCTGTGCTGGATATGCCATTCCCAGCCCTGCAAACACAGCCAGGCACTGCACCACAGCCAAAAAGAAGGTATTTATTTGATTATAAAAGCAAATCAATGAAATGTTGGATGTGACAGTAAACATCATGCACATGGAATTTACAAGTGTTCCAAATGAAAAAAAGTCTTTGACAAACTTTTGCATTTACAGGAGAAAACTGAATATGAAAATTAAACTATCTTGTAATTATAGATCATTTTTAATGTTTCAGGAATTGTGTAATTTTGCTTTAATATTTCATTCAAAATTTAAAAGGTGATTTCAATTATGCCAATAATTTAGAAACAGAAGTATAATTGTGTCTTCAAGTCAGTAGTATCTATCTATGTTGATAAGCATTATATCCAACGAAATCTGCTGCAGGGACGACTGGGCCTTAATTTTTGATTTGCTTTTGTATTTTTAAGCAAAATCAGCTATCACTCAGAGGTGATTTGTTCCCTCTCTCGGCAGCAGGATTTTGTGGCTCTGAAATGCTTGGCTCCAGCTATAGCTCAACACCTGAGCTCCAGCAGGATTTTTTTTCCCTGGCAGTGGGATAGAAGTGATGGGGGGAGTGGAGGTGGAGACCTTTCAGGATGAGCCATGGGTACCCTCAGAGTGTCCCTGTGAAAATGTCTCTGCACACTTTCATGGTTTTTCTCTCCCCAGCTGACTGTGTGGTGTTCACAGCTGGAGCAAAAGCTTTCTGTTGGGATGTGGGTGGCTCCAGCAGCACCCCAAACATGCTGGGCTGTGGGTACCCACACCTGGGGGCTGCTCAGCTCAGGATTTCACTGCTGGCAGTGATACATCACTAGGGAAGAGGAATCAGGCTGAGAAGAGAGAGGAACATCCAGTGGCTCCTTGCGCCGTGGCAGGTGAGAGCAGCAGCTTTTGGGGCCATGCATTATGCAGATCATGTGGGATTATGTAAAACCTCTTTGTTCATCTTCCCTGTCAAGGGCAAAGAGCTCTGTGGGGCCAGGACAGTTTGGGGGGGAAATCTGCAGCAGCACAGATGGTGACACTGGGGCTCCAGCCACCGGAGGAGGACACCCCCTGACTCCCTGTCCCACAGTCCCTATGGGCATTTCCTCATTGCTTTTAGCTCTTGGGAGCCCAGCAAGGACCCAGCAAAAAGCCAAAGCTTAGCCAAGCTCTGCCAGGGGCCTTGCTCCTTCCCAGAGCTGTGGGCAGTGCCCACCTGGGGAAGGAAGCACTGGGAATGTGTCAAACCTCTGGAGCAGCATCCCTTCAATGGCAGCAGTCACTGTGCAGTACCACCACTGCAGTGCCTCCACCCACCAGGTTATGGTGCTTGCACCTGTGCTTGCCCTGGCCGTGGCCTGGGAGCCTCTCTGACACAGCTATTCCTTGCTGCCATCATTTTTGTCTGGTGCAGTGCACACGCTTTGAAGGGTGGATTGTTTGATTTATCTGCGGTAACAGAATAACATTTTTTTGTTCCTGTTTCCCACTTGTTTGGCTCCCAGCACAGAATCCCTGTTCCCACCTGGGTCTCTTCAGCCATGGTTTGGTGCCCAGCTCGCAGTCCCATGGGGATGCTGCCAGACATGAGGTGCTGTCCCAGAGGCCAGGGGAGGTTGTGTCTCCATGGATGAATTCCCATCCCCAGCTGTGCCCTGATCTCACCTGCTGTGGCTCATGGTGGTGCTGTGATGGGGCAGAAGCCTGAGGCCCTGCTGGTACCTGTAGTACCCACGTGGGCTGGGTTTATGTTGAGTTTCCATCAGGCTTTTCCCTACCCTCTGGCTCTCTCAAGTGTGCAGGGGAAGGTTTCACAGCCCTGTTTACATGGACACCCAGTCAAAGTTCACTCTGCTGCCGTTTCTCTGCTGCTTAGAGTGTGGCTCTGTCATTTCCTTGCATTTTTACCAGGACTACATCCCAGCCTTTGATCCCAGCTCCCCTCCCTGGCCAGGTGTCTGGGCCTTTCCAGGAGGGCTGAAAGGCTGGGGTTGGTTTTGATCCCCAGCAGTGATGGGCAGCACCCCTCTCCCCAGTCCCACCATCCAGCACTGTCCTCCCTGAGCTTCTTTTCCCCTCTCAACACCTCCCCACAGGACACACAGACCTCCCTTTCCTTTGAGCTTCTGAATTTTGCTTGATTTTCCCCCTCTTTCCCCTCTGGCTCCCAGTGAACCACCCCGTGCCTTCTGCAGAAGGCTCCTCACTTGCTCTGCATCTCTCTTGCCGTGGGGATGTTGGAGCCTCTCCTGGCTCAGCCCCTGCCCTGTCCCTCCTGCTAAAGTGGCACAGATGATTCTGTCCCTCACGATGTGACAGTGCATGACCCAGGCACTTACAGAGCCTGGCCTTGGGCAGCTCTATTGTTTCCCCAGATTCTCTGTGACACTTGTCCAGAGGAGTCCTCGTGCCTGTGACACTTCCCACGGGTTGGGAATGCATTGGGAGAACCTCTGGGATCTCCTGTGTGTCCCTCCAGCACACTGCAGTGGGGCCATGTGGTGCCCTGTGACTGTCCCACGGCACAGAGCCACTGCCCCAGGGTTGGTTTCCCTTTTCCCCATCCCTGATGCAATCCTGCAGTTATCCCTTTGCTCCCTGAAATGTGGCCAGTTGCTGAACCTCTTCTCCTTCATGACTCTGCCCAGCACCGAGGCTTCAGGATCCGCAGTTGCTTTTGCTTGAAGGTTGTTTGGGATATTTTTCCCCCACAATTTTCTTTTTTTTCTGTGGGATTTTGCTGTTTTCTCAGCATTCTCCAATTATGATTTCACATACCTCCAGGAGCTGACTCACTGCTGACACCATCTTTTCTGAGGATGTGAGGGAAAGCCAAGCCAACATGACTTTCTGGTCTCATTCCTTGGTTCGTTCTTCTGCTCTAGCCCTTCCTGACAGGTATGGCTGCCTGTGTGCCAGTGTTTCCTTGGGAGCACCTCACCATAGCACGGAGCACACCTTGGTTCATGCACCACGTGGCTGTGGTGCTCTGGGTCAGTCCTGGCATCACCTGCATCCAACTTTCCAAAGGGCTTGGAGCACAGGCTGGGCAGGGGAAGCTCCACAGTATCACCCCCCACCCCCCGACTGTGATTGCAATTTATGCTCAGATCAACAGAGGAGAGAATATTTCCCTTTTTCTCCCCAAGATCTTGAGGAGAAGAGAAAAAAGGCTGCTCTGCCAGCTGCTCTGCCTGGAGCTTCCTGCACCAGGGATGGGGAGACAAGTGGGCAAGGGCATGATGCCAAGGTCAGCGTTTGCTCCAGTGCCTGCCCCACACCAGCTTTCCAAGAAACTCTGCAGCAGGAAAGGAAAAAAAAAATCAACAAAAACCACAACCTAATTTTTTCATTTGCAGCTGGAGCAAGGCCAGATTTTACAGCAGAACATTTTTTGGTGAAAATGGAGCTGTTGTCTTCTGGCCAGCACTTGTTGAATGGCCCCTGCCCGGACACCACTGGGGAAAGGCAGAGCCAGGGCTGGGACATTGAGCTGAGAGGCAGCAGCCACTGCCTGCTGGCTTTTGGGGCTGAGCCTGGGCCCCAGAGGGTCCCCTGTGAGGTGCCACCAGAGGGGACCGGCCGCCCCTGCTGCGGGCTGCGATCACAACCCCGCTTTGAAAAGTCTCCAGTGCTTTGTTCTCCCCCTGATACAATCCATTTGGAGCAAATGTAGTCTCAGAGCATCCTGCCAAGCCTGCAAGCTTTGGGGAGGGAGGCTGCTGTGAAGCATTAGCAGCAGATAAGGCCTCCTCGGGGATGGCTGGCTGGGGAGGGAGGGGAGGTGGGGGAGTCTCGTCTTGTCCTGGCCCGGGGACTTTGCTGACGGGGCAGCCAGGGAATGCCAGCCTCTGCCTCGGCTCCTTCACTGAATTCATCCTGTCACTCTCCTGCACCTTCACCTATCATGCTCCCGGGCCTGACCTGCTGCTCCTCACATCCCATCCCCAATGCTCCCCTGCTTGCCGGGCACCCTCGGGTGCTGCAGCATCCCCCACTTCCCTTGGGAGCTCAGTGCTGCACCAAACAAGGGGCAGAGAGATGTGGTTCAGAGGCAGAGTTTGGGATGGAGCCCCTGCGCTGGTCCTGAGCCCCAGGCCTGGGCTCAGCCCACCTGCAGTCACAGGTGTGCAGGAATTTTTTAAGCCTCTGCAGGCAAATTCCTCGTCCTGCCTTGTCCTGCCCGACGGAGGAGGTTGGAGGTGCAGGAAGGGATGCCCGGGATACCCTCGGGCAGGGTCAGAGGTGCAGCCAGGGATCCTCGGGTCCCGGGGAGGTGCCGGGGGGGGGCTGAGGGATGTGATACGCCCCTGTGGGATGCAGTCTGTCCCAGCCTGGGGACCTGGGGCACTCGGTGACAGTTGAGGGGGTGGGAGCAGGGCAGGGCGAGGTTAATGCCGTTATCAGCCGGGGCAGGGGGTCTCCAACAGCCGAGCCCTCGCCGGCCAGATGGGGAGACTCGTCTGCCGCTCGCCGGGGCCACAAAGGAGGGTCCCCTGGCAGCAGCTGGTCCCAAGGAAGAGGTTAAGGTGACACGTGTCAGGGCAAAGCCCAAGGGTGGCAGACGCGGCCCAGGCCTTTGCAGGGGTCACCTCCCATCTGACGGGGAGCAGGTGGGGTGGGAGCCGCGGGGACCCGGGGCGGGAGGGGCGGCGGGATGGCTCCATCACGGTCCTGCCGGGCGGTGGCATCGCCTGCGACAGCCACTCGCCGTCTGCCTTTGAGCTTTTGTAGATAATGAAGCTTTTTTTACCCCCTTTTTTTCTCCCAGAAAGAATGGCAATGGCCTCACGGCAGGAGATGCTGATGGAGGTTACTGCGTGCCCTGGCCTGGAGCTGGGGACAAGACAGGGGATAATGACAGGGTCAATGACTGGAGAGCCAGGGCAGGGGCTGGCCGGGCATCCTCTCAGTCTGACTGACAACAGGATGGGCGTCCCTCCTGCTGCCCAGTTTTGTACAATTGGACAAACCACGGGCAATGCTTCATCCCTGTGGGCACTGCTGGCCCCGGGATCTGCTCTGGAGCCAGGATCCAGCCAGGGGTCAGGGCTCACGCCTGCCACAGCTCAGCCCTTCACTCAGCTCGGCCCCCCCGGCCCCTCGGCTCCCCCTCACTGCAGGGCTAATTTCAATTATCTTCTCCAGGCCATATGAATTCTATTAATATCAAAGTAATGAGGTAGTTACTGCGATTCGGAGGAACGGCTGGGGAATTGCTCGGGATAGGGTTTC
This sequence comes from Hylia prasina, assembly GCA_013397195.1. Classification (NCBI taxonomy): domain Eukaryota; kingdom Metazoa; phylum Chordata; class Aves; order Passeriformes; family Sylviidae; genus Hylia; species Hylia prasina. Next base: position 255,373 of record VYXD01012655.1, read on the forward strand.
GCCAGCCAAGAGGGTAAATTAAAACCTCCCTCTGGAGAGGAGCAAAGGGCTTAGCAGAGGTGAGTGGGGGCCAGCCTGGGGCAGGGGGGATGGTCACGGGTGTCCTTCCCCTGGGGGGCCGCTGCTGCTGCCATCCCTGACATCGCTCTCATGCCGAGGGGCTCCTTTGGAGATGCCATGAGCTGGATGGGGAGCTCACAGCAGGGATGCTGCCCACCATTCTCTTTCTGCAGCCCCTCCAGCCCCTGTAAAAGCCCCCTAAGGATCGTTCCTGGAGCATCCACCCTGGAATACAGAGGGATGCACCCCCCTGCTCAGCCCTCCTGGAGCCTTGTGGGTTCAAGCTGCTGGTGTTTGGTTTAGGGTACCCCTCAAAGAAGCACTGAAATGGGCAGTGTGTGTCCTGTGGGCAGCAGCAGCACCCCAGGGCTCGGGACTCTGGTGGGGCTCCCTCAAGGCACGTGGGGTCCAGCAGCCTGGGAGAGGATGGGGAGTGATCACAGACCCTTCCTGGCACCCAAATCCAAGGAACTGAGGCTTTTCCAGGACCAGCACCCTTCCCTGACCATCCCTGACCAAAAAGACCTGGTAAAGCTGCCAGCACTGCTCCCCTGGGCAGCCCTGAGCTCACTTAGGAGACCTGAGAAGACCATGAGGAAGGGGAAAATAGCAGGGAGGGAGCGGGAAATAGCAGGAACCATATATATATGTGTGTACATCCTCCTATAAAACAAGTTCCAGCTACTTGTCGGGTTGGAAAAAGAGCTCTTTGTGGGGCAGTGGATGGGCTCCTCCTGCATCCCCCTGGGCTGCAGGGTGCTTGGGGACACAAGCAGAGGCTGATGCCAGCTGCAGCGGGGACCCAGCCAGGAGCTGGGGACACGGGGAGCGCACGAGGCTGAGCTGGGGGAGCATGAATATTTCAAGGGTAAAAATAGCTCTTGTTGTGGAGCAGGGGTGTCACACACGCCTGCCAAGCTGGGAGGGAGCAGCAGGTGCCTCCCGAGTCCTTAGGAGAGGAACTGGGTGAGGAAGAGGAGGGTGGGTTAAGAGGAGGGTGGGGTTTGTGGCCTGGCGCTGAGCAGAAAGTCAGGACACTTGGGAGGACCCTGTTGGACACCGCCCCCTAAAAACCGGAGCTGGGCGCAGCCCAGAGCCCAGAATAACTGGGCCGTGAGAAGAGGCGAGGATTCCTCCCCAGTGCCCTCTTAGCCCAGATAAAGAGGGAATATCTTTACAATGACGGTGGTAATACGCAGGACGGGGTTTCCCAGAGAAGATGTGGATGCCCCAGAGTTGGGACATCGAGGCCAGGTTGGATAGGGTTTCCAAAAAACCTGGTTTACCGGAGGCGTTCCTGCTATGGCAGGGGGGTTGGATTAGATGGTTTTTAAGGTCCCTTCCAACCAAACCACTCTGTGACTCTCATAACCAGCAGGCTGAGCGGGCAGCAGCAGCGTGTCCCCTGCCCGCCGTGTGGCACCAAGCCATCCGTGGTGACACGAGCCAGAGGGTCATCCCGTCCCGTTCCTCTGGCTGGTGCCACCGGTCCTGCAGCAGCCGCAGATGCTACAATTCGTGAGCTGAGCGTGGGGGTTCTCAGCTGCTGGAAAAGCCCCCCCGGACCCCCGCAAGGCTTTGTCCCTGGGCAGGCAGCGCCCAGCCGGAATGCGGGGTGGGGGCAGGAGGTGCCCCAGCGCTCAGGGTGGGGGTCCCCGGCCACCCCCAGCCCGCGGCAGCGCCGGTGGCTGCAGAGCGGCTCTTTGCTGGCATCTGCTGACGGCGGGAGATCCTGCAGCTCTTCCCAGGGAGCGACGCTGAAACTCGGCCCGGAGATGGCCCTCGCCCCGCTCCTGGGAAGGAGCAGGTCCCTGGCAGCGTGGGTCTGTCAGCCTGCCAGGAGCGCCCCGCAGGGATGTGGCTCTTGCAGGGAAGGTAAAACCCACAGAGGGATGCACTTAACTCAAACCCCTGCTGCTGAAGGTGGCTTTCCAGCTAGAAGTGGGAAAACATCTCTAGGGCTTCAAACACAGTCTTTTCCTGGGATGCAAGGCTCTTCCATCCCTCCTGTGCCTCTGTTACGGGCTTAGCACAGGAAGCTCTTCTTGCAACGTCCCCTGAGTCAGGGAATGAAATCACATCCATCAAGGTCTCCTTGTGCCCCAGACAATCTCTTGGAATCATAAATCATAGAATGGTTTGGGTTGGAAGGGACCTTAAAATTCACCCAGTTCCAACCCCCCTGCCATGAGCAGGGACACCTTCCACCAGAGCAGGCTGGCTGCTCCAAGCCCCATCCAAGCTGGCCTTGCACACTTCTGGGGATGAGGTGTCCACAACCTCTGTGGTGTCACATTGACAGGCCATCAGAGAGAGGTGACAGCAGTGGAGAGAATTTATCATTGCCATTTATCAAAGCTCTACCTGTTGAGTTATAAAAACTCCAGGAGAGCTGCAGAATCCAGAATCGTGGGCAGTGTATCCCACCCAGTCCAAGAGATGCTTATTCCCAGTGCCAGGCAGGAAGGAAACAGCATTTTCATTTGCAATTAACTACGAATTAACTGGAAAATGGCCCAGTTGAACTGCAAACATGAGGGTGGATTTTACAATCTGCAGCTCATGTGCTGATTTTATTAATTTATGTCTATTATCTGACTGAAACCCCTGCCACTGATACCACTGGGTCTTAGAGCATCAGAGAGCCAGAGCTGTAGGAGGTAGTGATCGGGCTTTAATGTGTGACAACTTTCCCAAATTATTTTAGCTTCTGGGTGCTGCTTTCTCCCCTCCAATCCCTTGTTCCTTGATTAAATGATCCTGCCCTGATAACATATGAACTGCCGTGCAGTTTTCCCACTGTGAAAGCCCAGCTGACTGTGGTTATGTTACAGGGATCCGTAAGAGAAGAGCCTGCATGGGATGGAAGAAACTTTATAGGGACTAATTATGTCCCAAAGCATATAGAAACGTTCTAAAGGACTTGGAGATCCCAGTGATTCCAAAGTCAGATACACTTTTTTGCTGTGTTTCCTGCATAATGAATGAATCCATCTGTTAAGTACGTATTGCATATCTAAATCTGTTAATATCAAGACTAAAATCTACCTAGATAATAAAAGCTATTTCCCTTCCATCCCTTGCATGGTTTCACAAGTCTCAGTCCTGCAGGGCAGGGTTGGTGTCATCCCCTTCCATGAATTCCCAGGAACACTGAGCAGAGCAGCCCTTCCCTGGTGCTGAGGGCTAAGGATTGTCAGGGCATCCTGTGGCCTGAGATGCTGCCTGGATCCCCACAGTTTGGGAATGTTATCCCAGGGACTAAACTTGAGCTCTTCAAGTCTTTTCTTCAGAGGGGATTAATTCAATTAACACACGTAACAAAACAGCTCACAGCACTCTATAAATAGACTGGTGGGCTCTGACACAGCTCCTGGCTATGCCAAGAAATGGGACTAATAATAGCTGCTTAACGACAGGGTTCAGGGGGCTGGAAAGAATAGGCAGAGAAAATGCCAGGATGGCTTAAACCTGCCATGAAAATCAGCTGGGGAAGTGTGGAATCCCAGAATCCCAGAATGGTCTGGTTTGGAAGGAACCTTAAAGGAAGGAACCTCATCCCATCCTCTGCCATGGGCAGGGACAGCTTCCACTATCCCAAGGTGCACCAAACCCTGTCCAGCCTGGCTTTGGACACTGCCAGGGATCCAGGGGCAGCCACAGCTTTTCTGGGCACCCTGTGCCAGGGCCTCAGCACTCTGCAGTATCCCAACAGCCACGGAGGAAGCTCTGCTGGAGGGGATGGCTCAGTGGGAGGCACGGAGCCCATCACTGCCACACTGCCAGGTCCTGCTCCTGGGGACAGTCTGGAGGATGATGGAGCCAAGAGATGCTTTTTTCCAGCCAAAAAGCAGCAATTTCCCTCAGGGCCGAGGTCAGGGCCCTGGCAGCACCCCCAGTCCTGCACCTCCGCCTCCCGCACTCCCCAGCCCCTTCCCCTCCCACTGCTCCTGCTGCCAGGAGAAATTCCCAGCTGGGCTTTTGTCACCGACGCACGCGTGTTTCTGCGGGAAGTTTCTATTTCTGTGAATAGCAATTTTTCAAGCAGCTCCTCCCCCGCCTGCTTGCTTTCACAGGAGCCCTGACGAACGCCGCTGGCATGCCTGGAAGCTGCGGCTCACTCCTGCGTGCCAGCCCCGGCCCGAGCCTCCGCCCTCCCATCGCAGCGCCTGTCCCAAGCTCCGCGGCACGGGGGTTACGCTCATGGTACCTTGGGAGGGTCAAATGGAGCTGGGACCACCCCGTGCGCTGGGCTCCCGGTGCTCACCGTGCGCCCTGCGACAGGAAAGGGCTAAAAAGTAGTGGGGAAGTCTGAGGAGGAGCCAAGCCTATGGGAAAAACCCAAAACGGCGGCACTGCTGCTTAGGGGACACTGAAACCTCCAAGAACATCCTGGTGTGTCCCGATTTCTCAGGCCACAGCTCTTGCCAGGCCCAGCTGTGCAGAGGAGCCAGCAAATGATTTCTGTATTTGATTAAGCCTAGAGCCAAGCCCCCCAGTGCTGGAGCCAAGCCCCCAGTACTTCACCAGTCTGTCAGCCCTATTTGTCTCCTCCTGATGGACCCCCTGCTCAGGGTGAGCCTCTCTGCTTGGGACCAGAGTCTTAAGGGCACTTTGGATTCCCTGTTTCCATTAGAGAACACTACTTGGAGTACTTGCCTGGGGTCTCTACCCCACCTAAGCTGTCATAGGAATATTAATTACTGAAGCAGGGGGTCCCACAGCCAGGCAGAACTGGTGGCTGTGGGACGTGCTCTGGGGGTCACTGAGCATTGGCCTCACTGCACTCACAGGGTGAGGCTGTTTCCCCACAGGAGGTGAAGTCAGAGTGCTGTGACCTGGATCCAAGGACCATGGTGCTCTCTCCATCTCTGCAGCAGGACAGGGAAAGGCACTGGAACCATCTGGGTGGCTTCCAGGCATCCAGGCCGTGTTTATCAGCATCTGCGCCTCTGGGCACAGAGCTGAGAAATGAAAGGGAACAACCCAAACGGTGCCCGTTCTGCCGCACTGAGAGCAGTGTTCAGTGATCCCACTGCTGGCTCAGATGGGAATGGGCCCTTAGAGGCTGGAATTATCAAAAGCAGCTCTTGGGAATGAAAAAAAAATGCTGGACAAATTGCTGATTGCAGCTGCCTGGCTGGAAAATGGAGTGCTCCCAGGGCATGTGGCACAGGGGGAATGAGCTCTGTGTCCACTTGAGGATGGAAAGACTAAATTCCCATTGCTGTTCCCAAACTGAGACACTGGCAGCCAGAGTGGGGCTGGACAGGGAATGGGCTCAGAGGGGAATATCCTTAGGGTGGTGTAGAAGTGCTTGCCACAGTGAGCAGCACTCTACTGTAAATGCAAAGTGTCACTTAAACCCTGGACATTTTAGCAAAGAGAAAATCAGGAATACTTAAAGCGTCTGTTTTGTAAAGGAATAACCTTCAGGGTTTCCTCTGCTGCAACCTCAAGAAATTCCACAGCTGCTACTGCGTGGGAGGGAGCCTGGGGAGCATTTTTCTCCCCTGCATGAAGCTGATGTTCTGGGCTGGCTGCAGCCCCTGGCCAGGAAGGGCTGTGCTGAGCAGCACATGTTGCAGCCCCCCTGCCTCAGGTGCCCAGAGCCTCCTTCCATCCCCTTCCCAGCCAGCCATAAATGTTACAGAATTCTTATAAATCCTTGTGCTTTCCAGAGGGGCTGAGACCTTAGTAGTCCTGTCCCAGAGGCTCCTGGAGCTGCTTGAAGCACCCGGCAAGGGGCAGAGGGGATGTGCCAAGAGTGATTTGCTACTCCTGGAGGTATTTTCTTCTAATTAATGCAGTAAAAATGGGTGTCTACCAAGGAAATAGAAATATTCCTGTTTTCAAGATCTGGAGCAAGTAAGGAAAAAGCAATGCAGACTCTTCTGAATGTCTGTAGACACCATCTCCCCCTGCCCAGCTCCTGTTGAAGCCCTATTGGGACTGTTGGGAGATTCCTGCCTTGGATGTGGCTGCTGGGATGAGCCACAGCACTGTGCCCAGCTCCCACTGCTCCTCCTGTGACAGCCCAGCACAGGGACACCCAGAATGTCCGAGGCCAGGCCTGGGACAAGCAACAGAGTACTGGGGGCCTGTGTCTTTCCCCATGCCGGTCCCAGGATGGAGTGGGAGCACTGGGAAGCAGCAAATCCTCCTGGTGCACTGCGTCAGGCCAGGACAAGGAGCACCAGGGAGCACTGGGGAGCTCTGTCCCTGCTGGTGCCCCATCCTAGGATAGAGAGGGGAGAACCAGGTTCTTCCAGAGTCCCATCCCAGGATGGAGCCGGGCCCAGGTCCTGGTGTCCTGGTCTCTCCCCATGCTCCATTCAGACCAGAGCTGTGTCTCTCCTGTTGCCCCATCCCAGGCTGGAATGGTGAGAGCTAAGGAGCGCTGGGCCTTCCCGGTGCTGAGCCCTCCAGGGCCCTCCACTGTCCTAGGATGCAGTGGGGAGCCGTGTCCCATCCCAGGATGGAGAGGAGAGTGGTGTCCCTCGTGGGCAGGCATGGGGAGCACTGGAGAGGACCGTGTCCCTCTGGTGTCCCTCCATCCAGGCTGGAGAAGGGAGTACTGGGAAGCATCCTGTCCTCCCGGTGCCTGTCCCAGGATGGAGGGGGGAGCACCGGGGAGCCCTGCTTTTCCCTGTGCCCCATTCCATGATGGGGAGCACAGGAGAGCCGTCTCCCTTCCCGGTGCCCCGTCCAGGGTTGGTGCCTTGCGTCCCGCTGCCCCATCCCGGGAGGGAATGGGGTGGGGCCGAGGTCCCGGTCTCTCCCAGGGCTCTGTCCCGGTCCGGCGGGGCGGTGCGTGGTGGGACGCGGTGCGGGGGCGCTGAGGCGGTGCGGGGCGGTGCGCGGAGAAGCTGTGCCGGGTGTGGAGAGGCGCTGCGGGGCAGTG
>VYXD01012655.1:273351-287450 GCA_013397195.1 Hylia prasina
GCTGTGCTGGGGCAGGGCGGAATGTGAAGCGGGGCTTGAGCTGTGTGAGGAGCGCTGCTGAGGTGCGGTGCTGAGGCGATGCGGTTCTGACGGGCAGTGCTGCTGCTGGGGTGTTGCTGTGTGTGGTGCCGGGGCGGTGCAGTGCTGCTGCAGGGGTGTTGCGGCGCAAGGATGCAGCGCTCGGGCGGTGCGGCACTGGGGTGGTGCGGGATGAGATGCAGGGTGCGGTGCTGCGGCGGTGCCGGGGCCGTGCGGGGTGCGGTGCTGAGCGCTGCCCGTGCCACAGGCTGGTGCATTCGGGGCCGGCCAAGGGCTCGGCGCTGTACGAGGCCGAGCGCTCCTTCGCGCTGCGCGCCGGCGGCCGCCTGGGTGTGCAGACCCATCTCTTCAGCCTGGAGAGCCCCCGAGAGCTCGCCCTGTGGACACGCCTGCTGGTGGACGGCACCCACGGCGCCGCTGAGCTGGCCCAGGAGGTGTCAGCAGGTCAGCAGGGGCCCGGGCGGGGCGGGGGCCCGGGAGTGGCAGCGGGACGCCCGGCTCACCCCTGTCCCGTCCCTGTGCCCAGCCTGCACGTGGAAGGGGCAGGACTGCACCCTGACCGTCCACATCGACAAGGGCTTCACCATCTCCACCAGTGAGCCCGGGCTCAGCAGGACCATCCTGCTCCAGCAGCCCTTTGAGAAGCTGCAGATGTCCTCGGATGACGGCACCAAGATGCTCTACCTGGATTTTGGTGGGCCGGAGGGAGAGATCGTGAGTTGGCTTTGCCTTCAGCAGCCCCACCCGCACTCCCGGGGGCAGAGGGGGAGTAGAGCCCCCACCCTGCTCACGGCACCCATCCTGCCTGGCATAGGGGTGACACATGGCCCCGTCTGCCTGCCCCAGTCAGGGTGCACAGCCCTTGCCAGGGCCCCGGGAAAGCTCTGGTGGTTTGGGGAGCTCTGGCTGGTCCCTGGCTGAAAGCTGGCTGCTGCAGGAACAGCCCTCCCCATTGCAAACATCCCTTCTTTCCTTTTTTGCAGCAATTGGACCTTCACTCCTGCCCCAAGACCATCGTCTTCATCATCCACTCCTTCCTGTCGGCCAAGGTGACCCGGCTGGGGCTGCTGGCGTGACGAGGGAGCCCAGCACTGGCCGGAGCAGCCCAAGCCCCCGGCCCATCTATGCACCTCCCTCCTGGCAGAACCCAGCCCCGAGCATCCCAGGGAGACTGCAGCCCCCATGGGATCATGTCACCCCCACCAAGGAAAGCACCATCAGCCAGGAAAAACCCCTGTGGGGTGTCTGGGGGCAGCAGTGGGGTGAAACCCCTCTTGGATGGCAGCACCAGGACTTCTCTGGTGCCTTCCTCCCCTCCTTCCTTGGCGGCTGGAGAAGCCCGTTGGGAGCCCACGAGTGGACACGTGGCCATCACCCCAGTGCCTTGAGAGATGATATTTTCTGTACAAAGAACCCATTTGTATCCATGTTTTATATTTATATTGCCCACTTCCAAACGCTGATGCGGCACCTTCCCGCACCTGGGTTGGACCCCTCGGAGAGTCCCCAGGCCCTGCAGCACAAGGACCTCTGTCTGTTTTCCAGACAGGCAAAGCCAAGGGTTGGAGACCAAACCAGCTCTAAAGTGCTTAAGGGACAGGAACTGCAAGATCAGCTGTGTTTGCCAAATTTTTCCATATTGTATGGAAGGATAGGAACCACTTTTCTCTGTTGGAGTTGGTTCGTTTGGTTTTGTGCACTCTGGGGTCACTTTGTTGCTCAGTTTGGGGGGGAGGGTTGTCAGGTGGCTGCTGCGGAATGACTTCTTTTATGAACCAAAAGATTCTGCATGAAAATGCCTTTTTGGGGGGGTTAAATAAACTTTGCATTGCAGATCACAACCAGCAGGAGCCAAGATCTCTCTCCTGGTTCACTTGGAGAAGTTGAAAATCAGTTTGTGGGTGTTGCCTGGGCTGAGCCTTGGGGTGTTTTCCACCAGTGGAAGGAAGGGATTTGCCTGGAGGCTGCTGTGAGCTGGTGATGCTGGGGACACTGGGGGGGGTTCAGGTGGGGACAGAAAGTCTTTAAGGTGCCCAGCACTGCTGGGAGTGGCAGAGAGGGACATGCTGATGCCAGCACCAGCTTTGGTGATAATCAGATGGGTTTGGATTTCCTGCACTTCAGGATGCTCAGAGGAGGGTGGGCATAATTTCCAGACATAATAAAGGTGTGTTTTGTTTTTTATATTTTTCCAGTAAAAGCAGCTGCCTGGCTGAGCAGCAGCAGAAGCTTGGAAAGCTGTTGGGACAACAGGAAAGGGCTCTGTTTGCATCACTGCAGTGCCAAGTTCTGGGCTAACCTTCTTTTGGACTGGCCCTGTCCATGGGGGCACCTGGAGTCTCCCAGGAAAGCCATTAGCCAGGGACTAAAACATTCAGACTGCAGGCAGAGGAACAACAACTGATTAGCAGCAAAATAATGTCCCCAGAGAAGCTGTGGCTGCCCCTGGATCCCTGGAATTGTCCAAGGCCAGGTTGGAAGGAGCTTGGAGCAATCTGGGATAGTGGAAGGTGTCCTGCCCATGGCAGGGTGGAATGAGCTGGGCTTTAAAGTCCCTTTCCAACCCAGACCTTCTCTGATTCTGTGGTCTTTAATGATGTCAGGTATCCTGCTGCTGTGAAGGGGGGAGCCTTGAGGGAGGTGTTGGGGTGACACATGTGCTTTGCCATGTGCTGAACTGCTCCCCAGGGCAGGGACCCTGATGCTGTGGCAGCCTTTGGGGTGCAGGGGAAGAAGTTGCAAAAAGAGGGAGGAAATCTGTAGAAATTGAGAGCAACAAGGGCAGTGAGGTGTGTGTGGTCTGGGCAGGGAGGAACCATAGAACCACAGGTTTGGATTGGAAGGGATCTTACAGCTCATCTCATTCCATGGGCAGGGACACCTTCCACTGTCCCAGGTTGCTCCCTGTCCAGCCTGGCCTTGGACACTTCCAGGGATCCAGGGGCAGCCACAGATTCCCTGAGCACCCTGTGCCAGGGCCTATCCACTCTCCCAGGGGAGAAGCAGCACAGTAAGAGTTTATTTGGTGTAAGAAATAGTTCCTGTCGGGTACCTCAGTACTCAGCTGCACAGCTCCTGGCAGGACAGGGTGGTGGAGAGGAAGGGGATGTCCCGTTCCTTCCAGCACAGCCCCATGGCTGGCAGCAGGAATCTTTTATGATGAACAAGCCCTTACTTTTTATTGCACATAACTGTCAGATTTCCTGGGGACCTCGCAAAATGGATTTGCAAAAGAAAAAAAAGAGATCCCCTCCGCCCCCATTCCTAACTGTTAAATCAATACAACAAGTAATTTAGAAACAGATGGTGTATTTTTCTATGATCAAAAGCATGTCAGCACAAGGAAACACATTATTACTGCAATTTACCTTCCTCTTCTTGCCCTGCAGCCATTACTCTTTGGGGCTCATTGCAATAGAAGAGGGAATAGCTCCCAATCCAGAGCAGATTTCCTATTAATCTTAAGGACCACAAACAGCTCTGACTTTCCCAGCACTGCTGCTCCATGCCTGAGCTGGGGAGGAAATAGCTCAGTTTGGAACAGGATACTTCTTTTCTTGGCTTTCTTTGCATTTGGTGATGGTGTGTGGATTTTTTCCCCTCCTACACGTTCTGGTGGTTTCTCAGCCTCTTCACCCTTCTGGCACCACCTGTCACTTAACAGGATCCTTTCCCCAGGGATGCTCCTGCAAAGGGGCCTGTGAGTAGGATGATTGCCTCCTATAATGAGGGTCTGGAGCACCAGGACGGACTGAGGGAGCTGGGGGGGCTCAGCCAGAGAAAAAGGAGGCTCAGGTAGCTGAGGTCTCTCCCTAAGCCCCGCAGGATCTTGGATTCCTGGGAAGATGTCTGGAGAGGTGCTGTGAGCACCCTGGGGATCCTGGCTATTTTCCAAGATGGTATCATAAAATTGAGGCCAGTGCTCATCACAGACCACAGAATCTTGAGGAATAAACATTGCAATTATTCCCTAAGACTCCTAGTTTTCCTAAAATTTCCAATGCTTATTGATGTAAATGTCCAGAAACATTCAGACATCTGGAATCACTGAATTTGTCTGCCCAGGGAAGATTTGGGGGTTGGCAGCAGGGACTGGATCCCAGTGCAGGATGGCATCTGTATAGAGTGATGAACATTCCTGCTTGGGACCACCACACTGTTCCCTGGAGAGGAGTAGAAGCTCCTAAGGGTTTTATTCTGCCAGACAGATGGACTAATATTTTTAAAAGCAGCTTTAAATATAATGAACTCTGCTTACAGAGCTGGAATGATGGGAATGGGCTCAGGTTAAAGCAGATTTCCTCAATTCCGTCACTTTGAGGCAGCTGGAGTTTTATTTGGTCATCACAACTGGAACAGCTCAGGGCAAGAGGAATTCAAAGGTGTGTGAGTGGTGGGGAATGGGAAGGGAGGAGGGAGAATATCCCTGTCCTGTTCTCTACGTGGAGCTTTTGGGATGGTGGTTGCCAGGGCAAGGCCAAAATGGGGAATGGAAGTGGAGGCACAGAGGCTTTGGCATCACAGCCTGAGCCATGCCTGAGCCATGCAGTGGGGGTGGCAGCACCCAGTTCTGCTGCAATCCCTTCCCCTCTGGGAGAAGATCCAGCCAGGCCCTGGCGAGGTGAGCTCTGTTTCTTCCACAGGGAAGCCCTGCTCTGTCGGCACCCCAGGCAGCAGCGTCACAAGCAGGAACTCTCCCCAGAAATGGCTTTTACAGGTTGTAAGACCTGAAAACCAGCCCTGACTGAAGGAGCTGGAGAGGGAAGAGAGAGATGCAGTGGGAAGAGTGATTAGGTTGTCCCCAGGTGTTTGCTCACCCCTGGCAGAACACAGTTTCCCTCCCGACACCGCTTGTACTTCCATTAGTCAGCTCTGACCTTTCAGTGCCGTAATCAAACAAGACAACCCAACACTTAAATCTGAGTGTTTAGCGCTGACATTTACAATTGGTTCTCGAGTTGGGGAGACCAAATGAAAATTTCCTGGCAGACAGCTTGCTGCAGGGCAAGGGAATCAAATAATTCCTCCGCTGCACCGCCGGCATTCCGGCCCCCTTTGGCTGCCCGGTGCAGTGGGTGGTGTTTGGGCTAGAACAGTGTCCTTGGAAAGTCAACATTCACCTGGAGTTTGTGTGATCCCACCCACATCACCCCTTCAGGGCACGAGGAGACTGGATGTGGCATTTGATGGATGTAAACAGGAGAGCTCTTCCCCAGGAGGGGAGCCCTGGGGGAGTGGGGAAGCTGTGTTAAATGTTAGGGATCTGAGGCTGTAATGGGGGGTTTTCTCTCCTTCAGCCTCGGCTGAATCCTTGCCTGGAGACTGAGCACTTGGTGCATCCTGTGGCACGTCCCTGGGCACATCCCTCAGTGCATCCTGTGGGACATCCCTGGCTCCACAGCCCCACAATGCCCCACGGTGGCAGTTTGGCTGTGCCATCCTCCTGCACATCCCTTTCCCAGACCTTTCTCCAGGGGAACCAAGCCCAATGTTTGCCTGGTGAGGATAAAAGCCTGTGGGACATCGGGGTGTTCTGGGAGCCCCCAAGTCCTACATCCATCCCCCTTGTCCTCATGCAGTGTCTCCTCCCATGGGACAGTTTCCCACTTTATGAAGTTAAATCCATTAAGGACGTGTTTGGACGAGGTTTCCCACACTGCTGCTCATTATGTTCAGTGCTCCTCCTGCCTCCTCCAGAGCAGTCAGGCTGCAAACCAGGACAGCACAGCTCCCTCTCCCCTGCCTGGGAACAGCCTCATCCCAGAAATAGCCTTAATCAGTCCAAAATACTCTGAACCTTTTCTTCCTTTGCTAATACAATACTTGAATGAATTAATATATTTGGTTTAATTACAGAACTTGAGCTATCCAAAATGCTCTTGCTGTGTTTTCCCAGTGTTGTTCCATGTGCTGCTTTCCTGAAGAACCCAAGGGACATCCCGTTAGGATTTGACATGAGGACTGGGATGAGCATTTGTGTCTACAACTACAGATTCTGGGGGTTATCCTGTGCAGGGCCAGGAGCTGGACTCGCTGATCCTTGTGAGTCCCTTCCAACTCAGGATATTCCACAATTCTGTGAAAAGCAATTTTTTTTGAAGGCTTATTTCTCACTTTTATCAAACTGCACCTAAAAATTGCACTTTAAATGTGGTCATCTCTCAAATGTGGGTTGGTGCTTGGGGAACCCAAACACCCCATCCTGCTCCATGGGTGCTGCTGGGAGCCAGGAAATGGAGGCAGGAGCTGATAATTTATAATTTCCCTTGTGTCCACTGGGCTGCTGCTTTTTCCCACGTTTCTGCTCTTCTCATTCCTTCTGGAAAACGCTTGTTCCTCCTTTTCTGCCTCCCCAGTGCTGGGTGTGGTGCTGGGTGCTGGGGCCCTTCCAGGTGGCTCATGTGACATCTCCATGGGGACAGGACATGATGTGGAATCTCATGGATGGCAGGAGAAATGAGTCATGGATAACCCTCTTCTCCCATTGGAATTAAAGGTAAAGCAAATTGGGGGAAGATGTTTGAACCTGTCACACTCTCAGGGAGACTCTCCTCCAAAACAACAGGGCAGCTGGCGGGGGCAGTTTTCAGCCGTGTCCTTGGTGGGAATCTCCTTGTTGTGGGGACACAGGGCAGGTTGGTGTGGGCAGGGAGAGGCTGTGCCCAGGTGGGACCTCAATCCCTTTGCCTCTCCCTGCCTCCGTTCCTGGCAGAGCTGAGGTGGGATTATAAACACCTTTTACCTCATTTCCCATCCCCAGGTGAGCACATTCCCATTTCTTCCCTGGGCCCTGTTTCCCTTCCTTGTCATCACAGACTCTCCTGGAGCTTCACCTCCCCTCCCAGGACCCTCCTGTGTGCTCCAGCTCTCACCACTCAGTACCTCACTTCATCTGCTTCCTTTTAGGACTTCAGTGAGAAACCTTTTGCCTTACTCTAGGCAAATCTTCAAGTTGCTGGACTATTTGCTCTCTCTGGAGTTTTTATGTGATGTTAGTCTGCTTTCACTCGTTTCTACTATTTTTAGTTAAAAATAAAATCACAATAAAAGCCGAGGGTACAGAGGGAGAGAAGCAAATGGGTCTCATGCAGCATCCCTGGTCCTGTGAAACGGGGAAAAGAACCCACAGGTGACACCTGGATTGTCCTCCTCACCAGGAAACAAGGAGGGAGTGATTTGGATGATGTTACTAAAAACACTGGGGAAAAATTCAGCAGAAATCCAGATGTTTTCACCCCAGCTCTGCTGCTCATCTTTGGGAGCAGGGATGGGTTGGCTTTGTGCCTCAGTTTCCCTTTCTGTATATGGGCACATCCCTGCTCCCTCCCAGTGTGTGTTGACAGCAGAAGAACACAATCCTGCACCATGAAATATCCCTAGGAATGAAAATCTTGGGAAAGTTCCTGTAATGTTCTTGTCCGTGTATGATCTCTTTCCAAAGGTAAATGTTATGGCACTTGTCTGTAAGGAAATGCTGGAGTAAAAAACTGATTTGTTCTGTCTGTCTGTCTGTCTATCTATCCGTCTGCCTGTCTATCCATCTGTATCTCAATTTAATACATCCATTTAATTTCCCTCCCTGTGCTCTCAAACAGATGAGGTTTCAAGAGGCTCAGGGCTGGAGTGGGGCTCAATTGAGAACCAGAAGATAAAGGTTTGTTCTACAGCAATGGGAGGAAAAGCACAGAAAATTTGACTTGGTTTTATAACACTCATTCAGGAGTCCAGAAATGGGATTTAGTGTTTGATGTGGTGAGATACAGATGAGACCTATTCAGAGTTCCTGTGTTTTTGTTATATTATATATTGTCAGTGCTGCATGGGAGATTTTTTCCTCCCCAAAATAATTCCTTCTGAAAGCAGAAGGTTGTTTCTGAAGGCTTTGCTGTACTGGTGACACATCCATATGCAATATAAATGACCTGTTGTTTCAGCAGATGATAATGGGAATAAATATCGAATTAAAATAAAATAAAATCAAACCATGTAGATCAGGAAAAACTGTGGAATTTCCAATACCCAGAAAGCTCCTGCTCCAGCAAAGGGCATGTAGCCATGGCAACAGGAGCCCTCACTGTCACGATAATAAAAAAATATATTATTCTAGGAGAGCTCTTAAAAGGGAAATATACATTTCAGTGAGGTGGATGATAAAATATTGTGCAGCAAAGTGAAGAACGAGGCAGAGGAGCCCAGAAAGTGACGGTGGCAGTTCTGCCACCCTCCGCAGGTGGGGATGGGGACACGGCCCCGGCAGGAGGATGGGGAGACATCCCATGGCCACCTCCAGGAGCTGGGCTTTGCTGACTCTCGTGGGGCCTTCCAGCTCAGGGTGTTCTGTGATGCAGGACTCGGCCACCTCCACCTCCTCCACGCTCCTGTGAGAGCACCTGGGTGAGCTGAGCCCTGCTCCTGCGCTCCTGGAGCGAGGCACATCCCCTGGAAAAGGCTGGACATGGAGGGGCTGTGCTGCTGCAGGGCAGGCTGGGCTGCAGGGGAGCCCCGGGGCCCTGCTGGGCTCTGCTGGCAGCAGCCAAAGCTCCAGTGGCAGCAGGGACATCCTCACGGCATCACATCCCCCTGGACTGCAGGGACATGTGCAGCAGCTTTTGGGGAAGGCTCTGAGCTTTTGGCAAAGAGAAAATCATGGAGAACAAGCATGTTGGCTGAACTTTTCCTGCGTTTGAATTTTATAAGCAGGCTAAAAAACAGTGCTGGCAAGTCAGCATTTCCCCAGTGGTGAAAAAGAGATGTGTTTGCAGAAAACTTGGGAAAAAGGGAAAGAAGAAAAAAGCTGTATTTTCCCCTACAAGATACCCAGGGTTTTGTACACAGCAAGAGGTCAGGGGTGACCTCCTCAGTGGAAAAGTCCAGGTGTCTGAACCTGCCTGGGGTGGGAGGCTGGGCTGGGATACCCTGGGAAAACCACCTTGCTCCAGGTGTGGAGCACCTGGCTGGATCTCCATGTCCCCATGCCCTGGCACCTCCAGACAAGGGACAGCTTGTCCTGGTGGCTGCAGGACCGTCCATGGAGGAGCAGGTCTGGAGCACAGGGCAGGGAGGGACGTCCTGGCAGCCACAGGAGCCTGTGAGTGCTGGGGCTCTTTCATGGCTCTCGCTGGGTTCTGGGGTTCAGTCTGGGGCATCTCAGGGTCCTGCCTGCTGACAGCACTGAGGTGTGGGGTAAAAACACCCTCTTGGGGTACCCCAGCCTGAATCCTTCTTGTGGGTGCTCTCTGCCATGTGGAGGGGAGAACCTGACCTAGGAATGGAGACCCCAAAACCACAGGCTGCATCCTCCCTGCTGTGACCTCTCTGCTGCTGGGATGCCTTAATGGGCATTCTTGGAGCTGTTTTGTGCAGGGTTAGGAGCTGGACTTCCATAATCCTGGTGGGTTCCTTTCCACCTCAGGATATTCTGTGATTCTGTGAACTGTTATTTCTCCCTCCCCCTGCTGCTGCACACTGCCTGTGGTGACCCTGCCACGCTCACACCCACCCAGGGCAGACTGGCAGCACTGTCCCAGGAAATCTCTCCTGGCAAAATACCTGGAAATATTTCTGGATCCACCTGAGTGCTGAGGGAAGGGAGATGGCATCCCTGGCTGCTGCTGGCACTCTGTGCCCCTGCACTCCAGGGGTGAGCACAGCCCTCTGCTGCCCAGAGAAAACCTTCTGTGGGCATCCTTGCAGGAGGGAGGAGTCATCCCACGGATATCTTGGAGGAAATACCCTGGATTTCTTGAGAGCCAGAGATAACACAGGACTTAGGTACTGCAGCCTGGCTCCACCACCCCACAGCACATCCCCATGCCAGGGGTGCTATCCCAGCTCAGGGCAGTGAGAGGGGAGGGGATGGTAATTCCCATAACCTGCATGTTTAGAGGGAAGCAAGAGAGGTACAAATTGCTCGCAGAGCACCTGGCAATGCCATGCAGCCAGCAGCATGAACAGCATGCCCTGTGCTGGCATGGCTTTACTCATATTCCCACCCCAGGATCAAGGAGCTGAGGAATCCCAGCCCTGTAAGCTGGGCTTGGGCCCCCACCTGCATATCCTGCAGCCAAGGGGGGATTTCCTCTGGACAGCATTTCCCATCTCCTCAGCCTCCCGCTTTCCCCCCTGGGGTGGCACTGATATCCATGTCATTTTAGCCTAAAGCAGGAATTGAGGTTCTTGGCTCCAGGATGGTGTTAATGCCCAGCACAGACCAGCAGAGCTATAAATACATAAATACACAAATAGCTCCCTTCTCCATTAGAGAGCAAATCCAGAATTGCATCCAAAGCCACCAGCAACGGGCCAGAGCACATCTCTCTAGCCAAAATGATCCCAAAGCGCTGGAAATTTTGGAAACGTCTGTTTCAGGCATCCCAAAATATCGAAGGTGTTTTTTTTCCCCTTCCATTAGATCTATTGACACAGAGTGCAAAATAGGCACAATTTACAAAAATATTCCTGCAGCTTGGCCAGCACAGGAAGATCTGAGCTGGCTGCTGGAGGCTGGGGCAGAGGGGGACGTGGGGTTTGCTCTGTCCCCCTGTCACCCTCACTGAAGGGACACCCTCAGCAGAGCCCGCGGCTCGGGCTGCTGTTCTCCTTTAGGTGCTGCTAAAAAAAAGAGCACGGGAAACGGGATAAAGAGGGATCGGAGACCCTCCGAGCATCTCCTTCCACGCCAGGGCCGTGTTTCGCCTCGGCACGGGCGGGCTGGGGTTGAGCTCGGGCCCGGCGCTGCAGGGGGAGCTCGCGGCGTGCGGCAGCTCCACGGCGCGATCCCGCTGCTGCTCCCGGGAAATCCCAGCTCGGCCGCGGCCTCGCATCCTGCGCCTGAGGGGGAACTGAGGGTGCTGGTGGGGACATCTGGCTGCGAATGACCCCGCTGTGTCCGGGACGGACGGGCCGGGACAGCCGCTGGTGGCTGGGAAAGCCTGGAGGAGAGAAGGCTCCAGGGAGAGCTCAGAGTCCTTCCAGGGCCTGAGGGGGCTCCAGGAGAGCTGGAGAGGGACTGGGGACAAGGGATGGAGGGACAGGACACAGGGAATGGGTCCCACTGCCAGAGTGCAGGGATGGATGGGATATTGGGCAGGAATTGTTCCCTGTGAGGGTGGGCAGGCCCTGGCACAGGGTGCCCAGAGCAGCTGTGGCTGCCCCTGGATCCCTGGCAGTGTCCCAGGCCAGGCTGGACAGGGCTTGGAGCAGCCTGGGACAGTGGAAGGTGTTCCTGCCCATGGGGGTGAAATGGGATGATCTTTAAGGTCTCTTCAAACCCAAACCATTCTGGGATGATTCTGTGATAAATCCAGAGCTTCAGCCTGGCTGGGGCACTGCTGAATCCTGGAATGAGCCACAATGAGCTGCAGTTTTTAGGCTCAAGATACTCAAGCATCATCTGAGCTGATCTCTGGGTTTTCTGGGTTTCTGGGTTGTTGTGCCCATTTCCAGAAGGAGCCCTTTGAGTGTTTGCTGACAGGGACAAAACACCCCAGACCCTGTGCTACCCTTCATGGGAGGAGCTTTCCTCCCTGCTCTGGTAAAAGCTCCTCAGGAGGTGGGTACAGGGGCAGCACAGACCGTGGTGACCCCAAGGCTCCCTTTGGGAGAAAATCTGGATCTCAGGGTACCGCTGGGAACCTCACAATTTTTAACAAGGAGGGAGAATTTTCTCCTCTGCTTTCCTTTCCTTGCAGCCAGGGAAGGTTCAGCATTACCTCCGTGCAGGGGGAAGGGGAAGGTGCCAGGATGCTGCAGCTGGGCTGGAGTCAGTGGGACACCCACAGACCCCCAACGATGCACACAGCTGAGAGCTGTGGGCATCCCACCCTCCTGTGCCCAAGGAAAATTCAGCTCAAGGACCACTCAGCTCCCTGGATCTCCCTGGGATGTTTTAATTCCTCTTAGCATTTACCTTATTTGAGGTAACCTTATTTTCCTGCTCATAATTGCAAGGTTTCCTCTATGTTTTGATTCCTCTCAGTCTTCACCTTGTCTGGTGCATCCTTATATTCCTGCTCCTAATTCCAAGGTTTGCTCTGGATCAGGACCAAAGCACCAGCTCCTGGGATAACCACAGACTCCTCTTGGCATCAGTGCAGGTGTCTTGGATACAAACCCCAGGAAAACTGGCTAAACAAGGAGGTTAAATAAACGTGTGCAGACTTATTTATGTGTCTTCCACTGCTTGCTCTGGGGAACGCGCAGAAAGAAATTAAGGAATTAGGAGTGACTTATCCACCAGGAAGGCTCTTTAGTCTTTTATCTGTATTCCTCATAGGTGCTGTTTTCATATTAATATGAAGACTGTATGTACATAGGAACTTAAAGCACATAGGAGATAGAAAGGGCACTGGATAAATTGGAGATAATTTAGCTTTTATATGTACACAAATATAGATACACACATCATTACCATTTGATTTATGCGGGTGTGTTTACACATACAGATCTTATATTTACATATTTATAGAAACGCTGAATGTATTGGGTCCTGTCAGAGACAGCTTTCAGATAAAAGAAACCCAAGGAGCGAAATGGATGTAAAAAAGGAGCAAACAAATAGAAAATAATGATAAATCAATAGCCTCACCTTTCTCTTCTGTTACTAAAAGTAAATTACATTGCTGAACAAATACACTCTTTACCCCACAGGCTACTGTAGAAGGTGGTCACAAACAGCCTCCCCTCTTCATCAGCTTGATGGGTTTCTATTTTTCAAACAAAAAATATCACAATTTTGCTTGGAAACCAAGTCACAGGTATCACTTTGCCCCAAAATCCACTTTTCCACCTCCTTATCCCCCTTGGAACCATGGTTTGATGCCTTGGAGGCAGAGCCCAGTGCCTGCCTTGACATGGTGGGGCTTTGATGGGAATTGGAGAGGGGATATTGTGGGATTGTGATTGGAATCAGGGCAGCTTTCACCAAATCCTGCTTCCCAGTAGAACCAGACAGTTTTGCCCAGGGAAGTACACCCAGGTCAGACATGACACACTGCTCCTCCCCTCAGTGTGCTCATGGAAGAGGCTGGAGAATTGGAAAGAGGAATTTTTAGTGCTGAAGTGGAATTTCACAGCTTTTCTGAGATGATATTTCAGTTCTTGCTTTTTTCCCCCCCCTTTTTCCTGCTAATGGTTCTTGGTGTTTCTAGACTGAATCGAACATGAGCTTTGAACCCTGGATTGTCTCCTGAAGGGCAGGGTCTGGCCTGGACCCTCACCCCAAGGATTTGGCAAAATAAATGTGAAATCACTCTGTCTGTGCAGGTGGAACTCTCCCAAGTGGTGTTCAGACACTGGCTTTTTGGAGATGGTGTTTGGAGACAAAAATATCACGAGAAGAGCAAACCCCAGCCCTTGTTGGGGCTGCTTGTGCCCTCTCTGCAGCAGATGGTGCCTCTCGGCTCCCTTTGAATTGCTCTCAGTGCATTACTTGGTTTTCAATTTCATTCCCTTTCCTAGGAGCAAGCTCAGCTTTATGTTTCCCTTTTAAGCTGATTGAAATAAAGTATTTGAACAAATGTCATGGGCACTTAGAAATCTCTCCTCTGTTTACTCTCCTTTGCTTTCATTCTGTCCACCCTCAGCAGCACTGGCTCTTAAAGCCTTGAGTGCTGTCTATCGAAATTAATGTATCTTGCAGGCAGGATACCGGACAAATTCATTAATTTTTTGTACACTGGAAATGTGCCTTTATGAAGTCTCTGTTCATGTTTTGCTGGTGGTTGAATAGCTGAGCTTTATGAGCCATCAGCAAGAGATGGTGGCTCCTTGAGAGCCATTAGGTCCATACCTCTGGGAGCATGGTCTTCATCCAACAAACACTTAGAGTCAGTACAGAAAACAGGCCCCAAAAAGGAAGTTTTGTGTTCTTCCCAACTCTCTTTAAATCCATCGTTGCCTGTAGAACTCTGGAGTTCCAGTAGGGCAAATCCAGGGGTGATTTCCACTTCAGGGTGGTGTTTCTGCTGTTCCAGCTCCCCTGGAGGCTGCACCTTTTCCCTTCCCTTCCCTTCCCTTCCCTTCCCTTCCCTTCCCTGCCCTTCCCTTCCCTGACCTTCCCT
>VYXD01012655.1:287601-304970 GCA_013397195.1 Hylia prasina
TGCACTGTGGTATGAGGCTGGCACCCACAGAAAAAGTGTCATCGTGTTTCTCCAAGCAGAAAAGTCCACAAGCCTTTGGTTGAAACCTTTGGTTGATTCTCCAGGGCAATGGGAGCAGTTCCAGGCATTATCCTCTTCCCAGAGGACGGTCAGAGCTCTGAGGTCACTCCTAAGCCCTGTCCAGCCTGGCCTTGGGCACTCCCAGGGATCCAGGGGCAGCCACAGCTTCTCTGGGCCCCCTGTGCCATGGCCTCGGCACCCTCTGAGTAAAGAGTTTCTNCCCTCTGAGTTAAGAGTTTCTTCCTAACATCCAAACTAAACCCACTCTCTGTCAGTGTGAAGCCATTCCCTCTTGTCCTGTCACTGCAGGCCCTTGTCAGGAGTCTCTCCCCTTTCCTTGCAGGCTCCCTTCAGGCACAGCAAGGCCACAGTTATGTCACCCCCAAACTTCTCTTCCCCAGGCTGGACAACTTCAATTCCCTCAGCCTTTCTTCACAGCAATCCCTCTAACCAACTTTGTGGCCTCCTCTGGACTTGCTCCAACTCTTCCATGTCCTTCCCATGCTGGGGACCCCAGAGCTGGAGGCAGCTCTGCAGGAGGGGTCTCACCAGAGTGAATCCCGTCCCTGGAGGGGATCAGGGTTAGGATTATCCCTTCCTCTGGGTGTGATATCCTCAAGCCCCTCCCTAGCTCTGCTTCTGGACCCTGCAAACCCCCCTGGTTTCCCCCAGGAGTCGCCCACTCCGTGTTTCCAGGGCTCTGAGCACAGATGTGTTTATTTAACTGATTTTCATAGGTTCCTTCCAGTGATGCAGAGAGAGCGAGAGAGCTGTGTACATTAAATGAAGGCAGTGTAAAAAAATCAATTTAACTCCCATCTGAGCTGCACAGAGAAGGGAATAAATTGGAAATTATTTTTAAAATGACAATTTGGATTGTTCCCACTGCCAGCTGGACCGGTTCCTTCTGCTGTGTGAACTGCAGCCCTGGATGGAAGTGCTGGAGGCTCAAGCAGCTTCAGAGAACACCAAGACCATCAAAAATAGTTGGAAAGTTCACCCAGGAATGCTGGTTTCAGGCAGGGATGAGGAGCTTGGCTTGCAGGATGTAGCCACACATCAAATCCTCACCTTTGCCTTTGGAGTCCTTGGGATGGGCCCATGGAGGTTGTGTTCAGCTGATGCCACTTTCCAGTCTGTTTGCTGTTTTAATATGAACTTTCTGGGATTCAAAAGCTCTTGAATATGCTTTTTTTTTTTTTTTTGTCCCTCTGCTGCTGAAAAGTTCAATGAAAACACCACTCTTCCATTTGAAAGAAATGGCTCATTTTAACAAAAGCTTTTGAAGCCTTTTCTTTGCAATTTCTTGCAAAATGCCACGTGTGATTGTTTGTAAGGGAAACAGATGAGTGGCCAAAATAGATGCAGGGATCAGACTCGGAGGACCTGGATGTGGCACCTGGTCAGATCTGTGCCCTCGGGGTACCAGGGGTGTGGAGGAGGTGTCCCTGTCACCGTGGATCCCATGGAGCAGCTGCTCACCAGGGACACGTGAAAAAGAAATGGAAGGAGTGGGTGAAGGGTTCTTATGGAAATTTGGGACTGAATAAGAGAACCTGGGCATTGTCCAAGGGCCAAAGGAGGTGAAAAGGTCAAGACAGAACATGGAAAAGGGGGACAGCAGCAGCTGGCATTGAGGAAGGTGATCCTGTGCTGTGGAGTAGGACAGAGGTCCAACAGGACAATGGGGCAGGGAGGGCAGATGTTGGCTGTGGATGTGATCCTGGAGCCCCTCCTGCCCACTGCAGCCCCACTGCAGCCCCGCTGCATCCTGCAGTCATGCAGCCAGCCAGGTGGGGAAAGCCCTCCAAGGTCATCCAGCCCAACCATGAGGCAGCAGGACTGTGTTCACCACTAACCCTGTCCCCAGGGGCCACATCTGCACATCTTCTGAACACCTCCAGGGATGGGGACCCCACCACTGCCCTGTGCAGCTGCTCCAATGCCTGACTACCCTTTCCATGAAGAAATTTCCCAGTATCCACTCAGAGCCTCCCCTGGCCCAGCCTGAGGCCATTCCCTCTCCTCCTGTCCCTGGGAGCACAGCCCGACCCCCCCGGCTGTCCCCTCCTGTCAGGGACTTGTGCAGAGCCACAAGGTCCCCCCTGAGCTCCTTTTCTCCAGGCTGAGCCCCTTTCCAGCTCCCTCAGCCCCTCCTAGTGCTCTGTTCCCTTCCCTGAACACACTCCAACCCCTCAGTTTCCTTCCTGTAGCCAAGGGAGGCTGTACTGCATCCAGGTCAGCCCCACTGCACTGGGCACCTCCCTGGGCCCAGCTTCTCATTGCTCAATGGCCCTGCAGGCCCTGAACCAGCAGTTTTAGGCAGAGCTTGGTACCCTGGAGTTGATGAATGTTCAGAAGTCCTCATTTGTGACACCCATCGTGTGAATGACTAGAAAAACCTGTATTACAGTCACACATCTTGAGACCTGGGTGCTTGGTTTTGCTTTCTGAGCGTGCAGTGTTTCCATTTTCAGCCTTCTCTTAAAAACCAAAGGCTTATTTTTTGCCTCACATAAGTAAGTGGTCACTGGCCAGAGGAGGGACTTTGCAGCTGCATGGAGAAAGAAAGTGCCGAGCCCTGTAAGGCAGAGGGACCAGCAGCCCGTGTGCAGGGGTGGGTTCAGCCTTTGCAGCTGCACCGGGGCAGGTCCAGCTCAGCCCCTTCCACTTGCAGGGCTCAGCTCTGAGCCTCTGGGAACCTTTTTGCTCCCAGATGCTGATTTGGGGGTTCCAGCTGCTCCTGGCTTCCCCAGCTGTGCCACGATCCCCGTGCCAGGGAGGCTGCAGAGCTGAGGGGCATCAGGACTTCCCTGAGGTTCTGCCAGAGTCTGGAGTTGCCTCCAGACCTGGGATGCCCTTAGGACAGGAGGTGCTTTAGTGCCAGAACGTTCCAGCCCCAAGCTGAGGGTTGACTCTCTGCTGGTTGGGAGGGGGGAGGGGTTAAGCTTTCAAAACCAGAACATTTTATTTTTGCAAGCAAAAATTCACACTCTCCACCCAAACCAACATTGAAGACCAGGGTATATTTGAGCCTGTCAGCTCTGCTTTGCCCTCGGTTGTTAAAAAACCCCACTGCTCCCTGCCTGAAAAAATGTCAGAGGGAAATTGAAAAATAACATTTTCCCCTTTTCCTGCTGCCACACCTGCTTGCTTTCGACAGCAACTGGCATTGCTCCAGTGTCTCGACAATGTCTGAGCCAGTGGGTGCTGCTGGAGCTGGGTGTAAGTGCTTGGGTGGGATCCTGGGTGCTCCGGGGTGCTGCATCTCCCCAGGGATCCCACCGCTGTGATTTCCGCCTCTGTAAAGGGAGGGGATAAGGAACAGGAAGGGAAGAGTGCAGTTCAGGTGTTATAAAGATTGGAACACTCGGATAAGAGCCACAAGTGCCCCAAAAGCACTGGAATCTCATCCCTGTGACACCCCGAGCAGCAGCACGGAGGGTGGCTGGGTGCAGTGGCTTCACCTACTCAGCAGCTTAAAAGCATGGGAAGAAGTTAAAAGCCGAGTCACTCGCACTTTTTATCACCTCGTTATCGGCTGTGCTACAGGTGCTGCCACCTCCCCGCTGCCCGCAGGGACAGCAGCTCCAGGTTTCCTTGGTTTTGTCACCTGGCTGAAAAATCAGGGACACACAACGCCCCTGAATGCGCCCAGGGATAGAGGCGTGGCCAACCTGAGCACCCAAACCTTGCTGGGTTCAGCCCACCCACCTGGCATCTCCTGTCACCTCACAGCCAGAACAGCCCAGAGCCATGGAATGGTTGGGTTGGAAGGGACCTTAAAGCTCATCTCATTCCAACCCTCACCATGGGCAGGGACACCTTCCCCTGTCCCAGGGTGCTCCAAGCCCTGTCCAGCCTGGCCTTGGGCACTGCCAGGGATCCAGGGGCAGCCACAGCTTCCCTGAGCAAACAGCATCCAGGCTGGAGACCCTCTGAGCCATTTGCTGGTGCTTGTGGCCCGTGACTTCCCCAGCAGCCTTCCCTTTCCTTGGGCACCAGCACCAGGCCCAGCCAAAGCTCTTCCTCATGTCCTGGGGCTGAGCTCAGCCAAGCAGCACCAAGGAAGGGCTTTGCCAGCCCAGGGACACAAAATCACCCTGACAGCAGGGAAAGAGAAGGTGTCTTGGCAATTACTTCAGCACTGAGCCTGCAAGTCTGCTGGTTTTTGTTCGTGCTCATCTGAAAGCCTTTGACACATTCGAGCTGCATGTTTCTTTTATGAATATGCAAATCAAAGCAGTGAAATTACAGATAATGATATGTAGTCAAAACTTTTCAGAAGTTAATGCATATTCCTTATTTTGCAGATTTCTATCACATTTGTATTTGCAAAATAGATGAGATAACGCCGCTCAAGAGAACAGCTTTCCTGTCACCAAGCAGTGATACACCTTTCAGATCCCACTCTGGATTGCTGCCAGCTCCCTTCCCAGTGCCAGGGGCCCTCAGCAGCACCCGGGATGCTGAAGCAGAGCTGAGCTGTCCCTGGTTTCAAGGGCTGTGTGTTGGCCCCAGGCACTGCAGGCATCCCATGGCTCTGCTCTGGTGCCATGATCCTGCAGTAGGGCTGGGACAAAACTCCAGAAAACCGTATTGGGTTAAGCTCTCCCAGGCAGGGGGGCACAGGGATTGCCTGCATGATGTGCCTGGCACTTTGGAGATCAGCCACACTGCCCTGTGTAGTCCAGAAGGGTTTCCATGGAAAAAAACTTACTCATTTGCTCATTTGTTGCTGTCTTGCTACAAGCCCAACTTTAGATATGACAGTAACATAATGCCAATGGCATCAAATAGTTTTAGAATGAGGGCATCTTTCCACAAAGCAATTCAGTACTTTTCCAAAGTGAAGTTTTCAAAATAACGCTGGTCTGGTGTGGTTTCTTGTTGTACACAAAATACACAACCCCAAATATTTGGCTTTACTCTTGTTGTGGTTTAACCCCAGCTGGTAGCTCAGCACTACACAGCTGCTCACTTATTCCCCCACACCCATGGGATGTGGGGAGGGGAACCAGAAAAATAAAACACCCAGGGGTCGAGATAAAAAGAGTTTAATAATTGAAATAAAGTAAAATAGTAATACAACATCAACAATTAAAATGGAAGTAATAAACACAGAGACAAGAATAAACCCAAGAAAAACAAGGGATGCCCACTGCAGTCTCTCACCACGCACTGACCAGTGCCCAGCCCATTCCCCAGCAGTGATTGCCCCTCCTGGCCAGTCCCTCCCCAGTTTCTGTGCTGGCCATGATGGTCTGTGGTATGGAATATCCTTCTGGCCACTTGGGATCAGCTGTCCTGGCCGTGCTCCCTCCTGGTTTCTCCTGCACTCTGGCAGAGTGTAGGACACTGGAAGTCCTTGATTTAGGGTAAGGTCTCCTTAGCAACAACTAAAACATCAGTGTGTTATCAGCATTATTCTCATACTGAGCCCAAAACACAGCACTG
This sequence comes from Hylia prasina, assembly GCA_013397195.1. Classification (NCBI taxonomy): domain Eukaryota; kingdom Metazoa; phylum Chordata; class Aves; order Passeriformes; family Sylviidae; genus Hylia; species Hylia prasina. Next base: position 293,119 of record VYXD01012655.1, read on the forward strand.
ACCAGCTGCTGAGAAGAAAATTAACTCCATCCCAGCTGGAAGCAGGACAGTTCTGCTTTAGGAGGAATGTCAGAGCTCCGCAGTGTATGGGAAATGCAGGGTTTGGTCAGAATGCTCCTGGTTCAGACCCATTTGCTGCTGTTCCTGTGAGAGGCAGTGCTCACATCTGTCTGCTCCTCAGAATCTTTCACTCTTTCTGGAGTGCCCAGCGCAGGGCAGACACAGTTCCTGGGACCTGTGTGGGCTGCACTTGAGCCAGGTCCATCCCTTGGTCATCAAATATTCCATGGCAATTCCACGGGGGCCGACCTGCAGGACCTGAGCTCCTGTCAGCCCCTTGTCCAGGCTCTCTGCACACTGCTGGGCCTCCCATAGCCCTTGGGCTGTGAGCTGGGGGCTGCTGCCCCTCATCCTGCCCCCAGCCCTTCAGTCAGGGTCACAGAGCCATCCTCTGCTGCATCCCCAGTCCATCCCAGCAGCACAGGCACCGCGGCTGCCGTGAGCACGCCCGCGGCTGGGGATGCTCAGGAGAGCACCTCTGCCCCTCCCATTCGGCTCTGGTGGGAACCTGACCCTTTTCGGCTCTGTTCTGCCCCGAATTAATGTCACCGCCTTCAACAGCGTGTGTGGGTGAGCAGCTCCGAGCACGCGATGCGGCCCGGCCTGGCTGTGCAGCCTCCCTCCCTCCCTTCCCCTCCTCATTCTTCTTGCAAACACCTACATCCTTCCTGTATTGTTTCAAACCGCAAGATAATGAACTGAGCAGCAGAGCCGGGAGTGCAAAGGGCTGCGGGGGGAGGTGGACCCTGCGCCTCGGGCCCCTGCAAATGTCACCGGAAACCTCCGTCCTGCCGGGGCAGCGCCGGGCCCTGAGCCCCGGTCATCCTGCCCCTCGCTCTGGGACCTCCTCTGCTCCTGGGAGCCCCTCGCAGGGTTCTCAGCAGCACTTATTTTAGCAAAGAGCTTTTTTTTCCCAAGTTTCTGAGTTTTATCTCTCCCCCAGCTGTTGTTGGGTCACCTCTGATCCAGCTCTGTAATGGTTTGGGTTGAAAGGAACATTAAAGCTCAGCTCATTCCTCCCCCTGCCATGGGCACCTTCCACTGGACCAGGCTGATCCAAGACACATCCAGTCTGGCCTTGGACACCTGCATGGATGGGACAGTTGTAGTTTTCACATGTGTCCTGCCAAAGCATTTTGTCTCTTTATTCCTCTGGTCCCTCTCCATCCTGCATGGAAGGAACAGCATAAACAGGAGCCTCACAAACTCCTCAGGGTTTTCAGAGAGACAAGGCCAAAACAAAAGAGCTAAATGCCTCTCCCAGGCTTCATCCTGAGACTGTTGCAGCCGTGTTTTGCACAGGCGTGGGTCACATGGCTGCCCGTGCTCTGCTCTCCCTGCCCCAAAACACGCTGTGGCCTGGACAGCCACCAGACAGGGACGGTCACTCCTGTGCTTGGAGCAGCCTGGGACAGTGGAAGGTGCCCCTGCCCATGGCAGGAGGTGGAATGAGCTGAGCTTTAAGGTCCCCTTCAACCCAAACCCTTCTGTCTGTGTTGCCCATAGTTCTGTAAATACACAGCAAACCCTGCTGTGGTCACTCCAAGTGCTCTGAGGTGTCTCCACATGCACTGCTGGGGCTGGGAAATGTACCCCTGCCCCACCACCAGCAAGGGAGAGATGTGGGGATAAAACATCTGGTGGCCATGTGGCTGTGTTGCCCAAAGCTCCTGTGACAGAGCTGTCCCACATGTCCCCCAGCCCTGTCCTGCTGAGCCTGCTGTGCATTCTGTGTCATGCTGGCAGGGGATGATACTCACTGCTGCTCCAAACCCCAGAGCAGATTTTATGCCTAAAACATCATAATTAGGAGGAATGGTGAAAAGCTGCAGGAACAGAAGGCTCTTGTGGCTCTCCAGGAACTGCCAGCTGAGCTTTGTATCACTCAGCTTCGAGGAAAACCTTCACTCATGTTGGTTTTTCACAGCCAAACTCTTCCCTTGCACCTGGCAAAGTCAAGCCAGTTCCCACACAAGCAGCTCTTAATGGGATTTGGTTCTTGGAGGTTATCCCAGGGCAAACACTTAAGTCCTGGTAAGTCAAGGCAGGGCTCCCAAGGAGCCAGGAGTGCCCCTGGAGCTCTGTGCAGCTGATGCAGGGCCAGGGCCATGGGCTGTGTCTCCAGGAGCAGTGCTGGGTGATGCTGCTTTGGGAGGGCCTGGCTGGATCCTGCAGGCCACTCCCCACACACCCCTCCAGCTGTGCTGAGCATGGACGTGGGAATGCCTCTGCTCCGCTCAGCCTGGACTATGGGGCTGCTGTCCACGAATGCCTTTAAGCCCTTTTTAACCCTGACTTGGTACCATCACCACACCAGCCCCCTCCTGGGGACACAGAATTCAGGGGGAGCTGCCAGGCCAGCTGCCAGTTTGACAAGACAAACTCCTGTTCCCCAAGCAAACTGCTTCTCCTCAAGTGCTGTGCAGAAATGCCAAGGGGAGCTGCAGAACTCGGCTGTGGGCACAGAGGCCAAACAGCATCCCATGCCCTGTGTGCTGGGATGAGGTGATGCTGAGCAATGCTCAGCTCCACGACCCAGAACTGCCATAAAACCAAACCCAGACACCTCAAACACCACAGTGCTTGGTGGGTTGAGTGTGGGTTGATCATGGGTTGACCTACTCTGTGACCAGATGAATAAACCTGCCTGGTGGTTTAAAAAACAGAGTTAAAAACATCTTATCATGCTACAACATAAAGCTAGCTTGATCTAAGCCCTCCAAAAGCATTAGGGATCAGCTGTTCCTTCTGGGGCACTTTGATAAAACCCTCATTTGCTTTTATTGATGGTCCTACAAAGGCTGAGAGAGCTGGAGCTGCTCAGCATGGAGTAGAGAAGACTCTGGGGACACCATGGTGCAGCCTTGAAGGGGCTTGTGGAACAGAGAGAGAGCAGCTCTTTACACCAGCAGTGGCAGGACAAAGGACAACAGTTTTAAACTAAAGGTGGGGAGATTTAGATTAGGAGTTAGGAGGAAAGTCTTTACTCAGAGGGTCTTCACTGGTACTGATGCCTTGGGAAGGCTGACCTGAAACAGAAACTGGACAGAGCTAGAGAATAAAGTAGATATTTATTGAAAGACCTTTAGGGTACATCTTAGGCAGGACAGGGCCTGACCAGAGTGACACCCAAGATGGACTAAGAATGGTCACAAAAAATGGCTGACCGGTCATGAGATCTTACATTTTTATAAGTTTTGGTCCATTTGCATATTGGGGCTTAATTGTCCAATTCCAGCTCCAGGCTGTGAGGTCCCATCCTGCTTGTTCCTCCCTTCAGCCACCCTTGTTTGTGCTGTTGGGCTGAAAGTTGTCCTTGGTGTGCAGCAGGAACAGGATTTGTTTTGTGTCCCTGCTCTGTGCAGAGCTGAGTGACACTGACTGTGAGCTCAGAGCTGGGCAGCACAAAGCCTGAAATACAGGAAAGCTGAAACTTAAGGCATCAGTACAGGATGGCTGCCCCTGGATCCCTGCAAGTGTCCAGGGCCAGGTTGGATGGGGCTTGGAGCAGCCTGGGACAGTGGAAGGTGTCCCTGCCCATGGCAGGGGTGGAATGAGCTGAGCTTTAAGGACCCTCCCAACCCAAACCATCAAAAGTGCTAAACCCTTCAGGAACACATCTTTCTGCTCTGACATCCAGCGGAACCTGGCTATTTCCACCTCCAAATGGAAGCACTACACAGTTCAACCCGATGCAGCAGAGTCCCCAGGGAGAACATCCAAGCATGGAAGAAATGACCCACTTTGTGCTCGCTCCACCCTCACAGAGCTGCACTGATTGTTTGCATGGCTGCCCTACCTGGAACATCCTGCAAAACCCAGATCTCCAGGGTGATGATGTCTCTGCAAATCCAGAGACCCCCCCCAAAAGCGTTTTGGTCACTCCCCATGGAAGCTCAACATTCCCCTTCCTTCCTGCCAGGGATCTGTGTGTCAGAGGAGCTGAAAAAAAGGATCCAGTGGAGGTGCGTTATTATCTTTTCATGGGAAATTCCTAGATGAAAGAAAGAAATTTAAGGTTTATGTCTCATTCTGTATTCCTTTCATTTTGAGTTTTGAGAAAGAAGAAATTATTCATGTCTCCAGTTCCTGCCTTCACTCTCTCTCGTTTCTCTCTTTCTCTTCCTCTGTGCCAAAATGGGAGAATACAAAGGGATGGATGGCAAATGTTTATAGGGAAGAGGAGATGTACTCTCTCCAGGTTTTTGAGTTTTTTCAACTCTATAGCTGTAAATAATGCCTGAAACTGTGTAAAAATGGCAACTTGAAAGGGAAAAAGTGAAGTGTTGAGACTTTTCAGTTTAGAGGAAAGAAGAGAAATCAATTCTTGGGCATTTCTTGCTTTAATGCATTCAGTGTTATGAAGGGGTCAAAGGAAAAAAAACCCCAACATAAAAACATGAAACTTTTGATTGAGAGTTTGAATCAAACTGGGGGTGGGGTTTGTCAGGAAATCAAATTTTTTTAATCTGTAAAATGGGAGCCGTGCATTTGTTTTGCAATATGACTTTAGATGGCTTTTCAATTATTCAAAATAAGATCTTTAGCTGCTTTTTTCCTTTGGCTATTTGAAGCCCAAACCTGGTGTAGATTTTGGGAATGTTTCCAGTGGAATTACTGAGTACTGAGAAAGGCCCTGACTGCCTGTGGTGTTTTGGCAGAAACACCCTCAAAAATTTTGGGTTTTTTTTGTGGTTAGCTTTTATTTCCCTCTGATTTCCAGGGAAGGGGACAGTCCCTGTGGCACTGCGGCAGCTCCAGGAGGGAAGCTGGGACTTGCTCACCTGGGTGACATCAGCAAGGGGGACAATCCTTGGGGTGACACTCATTTTGCCCATTGTCAGGGCAATTAGTGTGACCTGCTTAATTAACCCATCCTCACTGTGCAGGCTGGCTCTCCCTAGAGATGGCAGCCGAGCCCTGGTCCTTCACAGGGCTCAGTGAGAGAGGTGAAACAAGGAGCTCCCAGGAGATGAGATCTGAGGGTGGAAAAGGCCTTCAAATCCATCCTGCCCCACCTTTTCCCTTGGATAATTTTAGGAGCTGGAAGAGCCTCCCCATGGGCCATTTCCAGAGTGTTGGTAGGAAAACTGGGGGAGTTCCTGTGGCCTTTTTCCCTCTGAATCCCACATTCACTGAGGTGAGTGGGAGACAGGATGAGCTTCCTAAAGGGTAGGACTACTCAAAAGACCAGCCACAATTAAAGCACTCAAATAAAGCTCTAATTATAAAAACTCCTCTGCATAACTACAGAAATATTTTGTGTAAATTGCTTGAGAAAAAATTTAGTATAAACTGTGCTCCAAGCCAATAAATCCCCTTGCAGTGTAGTGCTCCTGGAGATGGTATCTCGTGTTCTGACAGTCTGTGCACTCCAGAAAGAGAAAAAACTAAAAGGTTCAATATGTTCTGAAATGCCTTTATCCTGTTTCTCTGCTAACTTCCCCCAAGCCAGTCTGTCTCCTGGAGAAATCCCAAATCTCTGGGACTTCTTCCAGGCCTCCTTTTGCTTGTGGGAGTTACAAGCTCCTATTGAGACAGCAATGATGATGTGCTCCATGTGCCCAAGGGGATGGACAGAGGCAGTTTGACTCTGGACATCCAGCTCCCAGATTCCTGCTGCACACAGCCCAAAGGGATGATGGATGAAGTTGGCTGCAGCTGAGGTGGGTCTGAAGGCCCAGGTGGCTCTCTCCAGCCAGCCTTCCTCGTTCCCTTTTGCTCCCATCAGATGCAGGGTGTATCCAACGTCCTGCTGCTCCCCATGGGTTAAATCAGGGATGGAGGGATTAAATCAGGGGTGCAGGGAGCCACATCCCCCAGCCGTGCCCACAGTGAGCTATGAGCAGCCTGTGGGGGATCAGGAGGGAATCCAGAGGGGAGTTGCTGGTTTTGCCTGGGAATTTCTCAGAGACCAACAGGATTTTCACCTTGTTTATTGCTAACAGGTAGCATTTTTAATTCCCCCCTTTGTCAGGAGCCACAGGAGGGGTTGAGGAGCTGAAGGAACCTGGCTGTGGACCCAATGGCAATGTGGACAGGGATGCTCAGCCATGGGACAGGGGGTGTAAGAGGAGGGTGAAGTCACATCAAACTCTAGAAGACTCTCTAGGACAGATGGATCCACGTTTTCTATCTGCCCTCCCTCCACAAGCAGCAGCTCTGAGGGAGATGGATGGCCCAGGGCACGCATGGCTCTCAGCTTTGCACAAGACACTGACCTTTGGTCTTCATCCCATCTAAAATAAGTGTCATTTTATAGCCATAGCTATCTCCCGTGACCAAAAATTCATCTGGGAAGCAATGAAATGTGTGTTAATTACATATTGAAGAGCTGTAGACATCTCTCCCACAGACCCGCAGTGCAAGAGGCTTCATTCATCATAAAATTTTAATGGGATCACAGGCTGAGGAATTGCATTTTGCCTCCCTGGCTGAGTGCTGGCAGTGGCTTCAGGCAGCTGCAGGTCCCCGCCTGGCTGGCCTTCAAGGCCATGAGGAGGGACAGCAGTGCAGCATCTCCTGGTCCTGTCTGCTGTCTCTGGGTGAGGCTTCCTGTGTGTTCCCACGTTTTGCTGCCTCAGAGCCACGATGGGAGCACAACCACAGGGAGAAGAGCAGAGCAGGGTGTGGCAGGAGCTGTGGAGGTGCAGAGAGGGAGAGGCTGAGCACTGCTGGAGGCACTCAGCTGCACAAACCCCTGAAACCAGCTCACCAGTATCATCTGCAAGAACTCCACCTCCTGAGCCCTGCTTTATTTGACCTCTGTCCCCACAATTATAATGGAAGAGCAACAGAGAGTTCTCTAATGTGCCTGCAGTGTAATAAAGTAACCCCAATAGGAATAATATCTCCAGCAATTACTGTGCCAGGTATTATGCTGATTTACCAATTTTTTTCAAATTGCAGTTGAAAGTCAAGAAGAGTTGAGGAGACAGTGATAACACATCTGATCTCAACTCTGACTCTAAATTACCCTTCTGCCCAGCACAGTATTTCATCCAGAGGAATTGCTATTCCTCTCTTCTTCTTCAAAAATCATCATTCAAACTGGGAATTTTGCCCTCCTTGCGTTTTGGAGGAAGCAATTTGCCTGCACTCTGTGATGAAGCTGCCAAGGACTTGCTGAGTTTTTGGGACTGGGTCTCACAAACCTCCCGCTGCAGGGAGTGAAAACAAACTGGCTGTGCTTCATCCCTGTGAGACACAGGCCTTTTTTTGGGCTTTTCAGTCCACAGAAAGATGGCAAAGGTGCCTCAGGTCATGTTTGCTTGGTGGGCAGAGCCTTTCCACCCCCTGGGGACAGCAGTGGGCAGAGGGCAGGGGAAGCACAGCTGGTCCTGCTGAGGAGGTTCCCATCCCAACCCTTGTTCCAGGCAGCCAAGAGCCCACCTGGAATATGGGTACAGCTGTGCTGCCTGCAACATAAGGAGGATGTGGAACTGTTGGAGCAAGTCCAGAGGAGGCCATGGAGTTGCTGAGGGCACTGGAGCACCTTCCCTGTGGAGAGAGACTGAGAGAGCTGGGGCTGCTCAGCCTAGAGAAGGTTGTGTGGAGACCTCCCAGCTCCTTCCCAGGGTGTGAAGGGGCTACAGGGAAGCAGGAGAGGAACCTTCCCCAGGAACTGCAGTGACAGGACAAAGGGGAATGGATTTAAACTGAAAGAGGGGAAATTTAGATTATACGTTAGGAAGAAATTGTTCCCTGTGAGGGTGTGAGGCCCTGGCACAGGGTGCCCAGAGCAGCTGTGGCTGCCCCTGGATCCCTGGAAGTGTCCAAGGCCAGGCTGGACAGGGCTTGGAGCAACCTGGGACAGTGGTTGTGTCCCTGCCCGTGGCAGGAGGTGAAATGAGATGAGTTTTAAGTTCCCTTCTAACCCAAAACATTCTGTGACTCTCAGATGCCACACTTGCATCTGTGGGCTGGGCTGTGCCACAGGTGGCACTGTGGATGTTCTGGTGGCCCCCACCTTGGGGAAGCACAGGTGAGTCTGGGAAGAGGAGCTGGAGCAGCCAGTGCTGGCTCTGACATCCAGCCCTAGGCCTGGCACTGCCCAGCCTGGGGGTCCTGGTGCTGTGTGTGGGGCCTGTGCCCAGAGCCAGCCCCCAGGGCTACAGCTCATCTCCTTCTCCATGGACTCGCTCTGCGTCCTGGTCCAGGACCTCAGGGAGCAGGGACACCTGGGAGCAGGGACACCTGGGAGCAGGGACACCTGGGAACAGGGACACTTGGGAATAGGGACACTTGGGAATAGGGACATNTTTGGGAACAGGAACATTTGGGAGCAGGGACACCTGGGAACAGGGACACTTGGGAACAGGGACACTTGGGAACAGGGACACTTGGGAACAGGGACACTTGGGAACAGGGACACTTGGGAACAGGGACACTTGGGAACAGGGACACTTGGGAACAGGGACACTTGGGAACAGGGACACCTGGGAACAGGGGCACTGGGGAGCAGGGACCTTTGGGAACAGGGACACTTGCCAAGGTTCAAGACTGCCCTTGCTGGGGACCAGGACCTCACCAAGGCTGGCACAAGGCCCCTGCTCCCAGCACATGCTGAAGTTGTCAGGGACCTGGGATTTGTTAAATGAAGCCCTTTCCTTTGATCCTTCTTGCGTGAAGCCCTCAGCATTGCTTGTCAGGGCTGTTTTCCCTTCCATTCCATCATCTCAGCAATGACAACACAGATGGAACAGAGACAAAGTGTCCTCCCAGCACTGCCCTGAGCCATGGGCACAGCTCAGGGTGGTGCCACTGGAGGATCCACAGGTGGGAAGCAGACTCTTTCCACACACCCTGGCTGTGAGGGAGGCTGTGTCCTGGTGGGGATATTGGTGGATATCCCCCATTTCTGTGGGATCCAGGCATGGCTGTCCAGAGGCACCCAGCTGGGGCTGTGCTCCAAGGGTTAACACACCAAGATGCTGCTGCTGAGGTTTGTTAAACCCCTTATTACATCCCACAGCACTGCTAATTATGTGTTCATAAATCAAAGTCAATTAGCCAGGGCTCTCCCTGCTCCTGCCTCTTCCCATCCCTCTCCATCATTAGCCTGAATTCTGGGAATGCCTGGTTGGTCCTGTCCCCCTGCCCTGCAAACCCTGGCCCCAAAGCTGTTCCAGAGGTTTTTGAGGATCCAGCTGGCGCTCTTTGACTTAAAATTGGGAGCTCCAGAGCTCATGCTGCCCTGGAACACCACCTCTGCCTTTGCAGCTGCTGGGGCAGGTGGAGAGGAGGTGAAGGGGAGACAATATCCTTCCTCAAATATGGAAAAAAATACCGCAACAAGGAGAGCAATAAATTCTTCCCCTATGTTCAAAAGCAAGGGATTTGCTTTGTAGGGAGAGAGATTTAGTTTATCTGCCTGGAATTTAAAGGTTTTTAAAGGGAGGTTAGGCACACAGGCAGGGTTTAGGGAGAGCTGACCCTGCCCTGAGGCTTCTTGAGACCCAGCTACTGAATTTTCCACTACTGTTAATAACAGACCACGGGTTCAGAGCAGGGGGAAGCTCCCCCAGCCACACCATCCCTGCCTGGCCCAGGGCCCCAGGTCCTGACCCTCCAGGCTGGGCTGAACCCCTTTGCTGAACTGGATGCATCCTTTCAGCACTTGAAGAGGCTGATAAATATGTAGAACAGCTAATTACAAAGGCAGATAGTGACAGGACAAGAGGGAATGGATTTAAACTGAAAGAGAAATTTAGGTTGGATATTGGGAAGCCTTTTTTTCTTGTGAGGGTGGGCAGGGCCTGGCACAGGGTGCCCAGAGCAGCTGTGGCTGCCCCTGGATCCTGGCAGTGTCCAAGGCCAGGTTGGACAGGGCTTGGAGCAGCCTGGGACAGTGGCAGGTATCCTTGCCCATGGCAGGGGATGGAATGGGATGGGATTTAAGGTCCCCTCAAGCCAAACCACTCTGTGACTCTGTGAGCCAGCTGTGCTGGTGGATGGGAGGCTCAGCTCCCAGTTGCTTCCCTGGAGCAATTCCAGGTCCATGACAATTAGCCAACAGCTGGAATACCATTTAAGCACAGCTGCCATCATGCAAATTTAGAGATTAGTAGGGATTAAAGTGGTTTGGAAAGCCTCACAATTTCTCATTAGTGCTCTGGGCTCTCTAATAGCCAACTGCCCTCCATTCCCCAGATGGCTCCACATGCCCAAGGCTGGAAATGTGCCCTGTGCCCTCCGTGGTGCCCCAGAGCAGCCACCAGCCCTTTGAGAGCAGCAGGGGCAGCCCTGCAGAAACGTAGGGAAGTGGCCAGAAAGTTGTTAAAAATGTGGTTATTGCTTTGCACGGTTCCCCCTTTCACAGGTCACCTTTCAGTGCCTCCCTGCACTGCTGTGCCACAAACCTTCTCAGTGGAAGCCCCCAAATCCACTGTCACAGCGACCCAAAGGTGACAGAGCTGGGGCTCCCCGCGGGGCTGCAGGGGGATGGACATCATGGGTGGCACCTTCCTTCAGGGAGCACAAAGCACAGGCACCTGGAGGCACCAAAACTCCCAGTGATGATCCCTTCCAGACCTTCTCCCAGGGCTGGAAACCTCCTCCCTGCAATTCCAGAGTCTCAAGGCCACTCACCTGCCACACACACAAAGAATTAATATCTCAGGAGGAAATCTTATCTCCACGCCGTGGTAACTCCAGGAAGGTTTTGATAATGTTCCATTTCCCCCTCTTATTTTAATCAGTGCATATTTGTTATGAAATTAATTACTTTGATATTGCAGAGTGAGAAGAGGGTGGGGCAGGTGAGAATGGGAGAGGAGAGAGGGCTGGAGAGCTGAGGAAGAAAAGGCAGAGGCCACTTCCAGGGTGTCCCCCAGAATAAGGAGAGACTGCTTCAGCTCTATTTTCATACATTTTATTATAAAGAAAGGTAAGATAAGCATTGTGAACCGAATGTGCCAGGTGCTGCCAAAGCAGCGCCCTCAAACAAAATAAAAAATAAAAAAAACCCCAAAAATGCACCTTATGAGAAACTGTAATTATGCTCTCTAATTTTTCATAAATAGACAAAAATCATTGTCAGCAATTTTTTAAATAGATGGACATATGGCCAGAAAAAAATAATAATGCCATACCACATGGATATAAATTGTCCATTTCTTGCTGTACAAATAATAGAAACAAGTTTGGCAGGCTTTTTTTGTTGTTTTTTTATACACATCTCCCTTCTATGTATAACTAAAAAATGTGCTACAATTAATATAAAATGCTTTTACTATAAAGTAAACTACTAATTTCTTTCACAAAAAAATCTTAAAGATGTCTTTAGCACAGCTCTAAAACACTTAGTAAACTACTTACAACTATCCAACAAATTATATTTTCATGGTTTCTTTCACATTTGTCCTCTCGTAGTTTGCCTTCTGCTCTCTCCCCCACCTACCTAGCAATAGTTTTTATTTATTTTTGTTATTTTTTTTCTTTTTTTTTTGCCAGACCGTCCAAGGCCTTTGCATGTACAATATTCACACAAACTTCACATTTTCTTGCACAAAGTTTAGTGCTGTTAGCAAGTCAAAAGAGTGCATCCTCCTACTGAGCTGGCCTAATGCTGCAGGACACCACACCTGGGTTTACGCTGCGTCTAAAAGCAGTTCACTAGGAAAATAGTCTGTAGCTAAGCTGATGGCAAGCAGAAAAACGGTGTCCTTTGTTTAACTTCATTATTTTTTTTGTTGGTTTTGCACTTATTTTATTATTTTTATTTGAATTTTCTCTATTTATTTTTTTGTTCTTCGCGATTTACGAGGTGGTGTTTTTTTTTGTTTGGTTGG
>VYXD01012655.1:313648-335280 GCA_013397195.1 Hylia prasina
CTCCTTTTCTCCAGGCTGAGCCCCTTTCCCAGCTCCCCCAGCCCCTCCTGGGGCTCTGTTCCCTTCCCTGGGAAGGCTCCCTTGGGGACAGCACCCAAACCCAAGAAGCCCAGACCCAGGAGCCCCAGCACGCGCCTGCTGGCCGGGAGGCGAGGCGTTGATGGGGGGCGGGCCCTGTAGTGCCATGGGGGGGGACAGGAGGGGCTGCTGGGGGACCTGCTGCATGCTGAGGGGCTGGGGCAGGAGCGAGCTCTGCGGGTGGTGCAAGGACAGCTGCTGGTGGAGCGGGGGGCTGATCTGGAAGGAGGGCGGGGGGGAGGCACTGATGCTGGGCAGCAGGGGCTTGGAGGGCAGGGTCCGCGACAGCCCGGCATGCGGGTGGCCGCGGTAGCTCTGCAGCTCCGACGGGGACAGGAAGGAGCCCAGGCCGGGGTAGGGAGAGGAAGCCTGCGGAGGCATCGGGTACATGGGCTGCTTGGGGGGGATCNCTGGAGCATCCCGGGGAACGAACCAGCGCAACCCGCCCGCCTGCAGCTCACTGCTTTGGGTGGGGGACAAACCCCTCCTGCTGCCAACAGGGGACAAGTGGGTCTATAAACCCTCTGCTTTCCCCATCCTGTGCATTCCTGCAGCCCTGGCAGGTCTATAATGCAGGAGACAATCATGGCAGCATTGTGGCAGGAAGGAGAGAAGGACGGGGGAAATTTTCCGGGTTGGACAATGAGGGTTTGTCCTGTGAGGGGTCCTGTAATGATACCCCCGATCCTTTCTCACCCAGCAGCCAGGACCACACTGCGCTGCTCTGCTCAAAACAGCTTTGCAGAAGAGCAATTGGAGAAATTGGGAAAAAACCAAAGCCATAGAGCACATGCTGCCATGACTTCCACACCTTCCACAGCTCCTGCCCCACACTGCTGAGAGGCACGTTCAAGACAAGACCCTCAGAGGCTTCCAGAGGAACCAACAAGAGTTTTAAATCCTCAACAAGTCCTTCCCATCCCCTTTTTCTGTCCTTGCTGCAGTTTTGTTGAGAAGTTGGCAGCTACTGGTCTGCAGAGGGGCTCTGAGCCTTTGCAGCTCACCATCACCACAGGGATCCTGCACAAGAGGGGTGATTTGGGAGATCACATTATTTCCCAAGGCAGCTGAACGTGATGATCAGGCCCTGAGGATGTGGTGTAGTACCAAGGAGAAGCTTCGGAGGGGGGCCACTCACTACCCAAGGGCAGCATTATCCCTGAGCCAGGAAGATTTTGAACTCCACAGGAGCCAGCCCAAATTCCCAGGCAGCCAATCCTGTGTCCCCTCTCTGGAGGTGTGGAGGAGGGCAGGCTGTGAGGTCCCATGGGATGGGCATCCATGTCTGGGGGACTGGGCCCATCACTGCTCCCCAGTGTGATCTTGCAGCACTGGGAGTTCCTATCTGAGCTTGAAATGTCTTGAAATTTCACTGTCAGGCACTGGAATGGGCTCTCTGGGCTTGGCCTGGCTGCAGTGTGGTAAGCCCCCCATGCTCACATCTCATCAACCCACAGTTATGGGTCTTACTCCCTAAAACTCCCTAAAAACTCCGTAAAACTCCCTAAAAATCTGGAGTAGGCTGAGCATGCACAGGAGAAGCAACACCTGGGCTCCTGAGCAGGTGGGACAGTCCAAGTGCATGGAGCAGGGTGCAGCAGGATGCTGGTACCAGTGAGCCCAGTACTGGAGCAGTCCCTGGTGTCACCTTGCCCTCCTGACCCCTTTGCTGCACTCACACCCTGAAAGTGGGCAAGGAACAGAGGGGACAGGCAGCAGGGACCCCTTCACCCCACACAGGGACACTGATGAAACCTCCCCTGCTGCTGACCCCATCCCAAGTGGGCCCTCACTGCAGGGTGCTAAGGGCTGACGACAGCCCAGCTCCTGCCCTAACCCTGCTGCAGAGCCCCTCTTTCTGCCCCCTGGGAAGGGGCTATCAGCTCTGATATCACAATTACACAGCATTTCTGATAGATTTGCTCCTCCCTGGGGGCTCCTGTGAGTTGTGACCTGTCCGTGAGGGTGCCTGTACCTTGGAGACGAGGCTGGCCCGGTACGCGGCCAGGGCTTTCAGGTACTCCTTCTTGGCAGCTTCTGTTTTCCTCTTGTAAGCCTGAAAGGTCCAAGGAATGGATAATCATTAACAGAGGGAACAGAGGGGACTGCTGGGCTTGGCTGCACCCCACCTGCTCAGTGGGAGCCCCTCCAGTGGGGTTGTGTGCATGAAAAACTCAATTCTGCGGCAGAGGAATTTATGCCAAACCAAGAAAATGAAGCCCCTGGATTGGACCATGCTGGGATTTCTGGAGGTATCTCTGGTCAGAGTGGTCTGTGTGTTTAGACAGGTATTTATTTATAAGCAACACAGTCTGATTTCATTGGGTGAACACAGTGAAATCCCTTCCCAACAGGAAGCAAAGCAAACAGCAATCCAGACTCTTGGAAGAGCAAGACAAAAGCCAAAATCCTCAAATGACAAGACTATCTTTAAAATCCCTTCCAACTCAACCCATTCTATGATTCTGTGATAATGACCAGCTTAAAAACATGTGAGACAGTCACAATTCCTAAACTACCCATTTGTTTTCTTGGATTTCCCAATATTAATTCTTTAGAGTTCAAAAGTCCAGCTCTTCCCTGCAGTCTGGACAGCTGGGAACTGCTTTCTCATCTTAAAAAAACTGAGATTTTTGCCTCATCTTATCACTTGGTGACTTGGAGCTCACAGGGAAACAGCAAGTACCAGCAGAGTTTGCTTCCCTAAGAAAAAAAAAAAAATGGAGCTTTGCAAGGTGAATTATGGTTTATTTTTCCATCTTTCCTCATAAAGAGAGACTCCTCTTGATCATGTCAGTGCTGGTCCCCTTCCTGCTTGGGTCCTGGTCCACCCCCCACATGGAGGTGAAGACCTTCAATAAATAATGGTGTGATCCAGCCTGTCCCCAGCAGTGAGTCCCTGCAGGGTTACACACATTAAACTGAGTAAGGGAGAGGAGTATTTTCAAATGGAATAAAAAATTCAGGATAAAGGCAGACGCTCCCAGGAAAAATACCCACCAATCCACTTCTCCACTGGAAACCCAAAGCCTTCCTCAAGTGATGCATTGAAAGTCGATTTCAATTAGAACAGATTTGCATGTATTTAATTCAGCTTTAAAACTGACAACAGCTTCCAGCAATTGAAAAGCTGAAGCCTTGTGGGCACATTCTCTGTCCAGGATGATTTAGGTTGGATATTGGGAAAAATTTCTTCCTGGTAGGGGTTGCCCAACCCTGGAGCAGGTTACCCAGGGAAGTGGTGGGGTCACCATTCCTGGAGGTGTTTAAAAGACCTATGGATGTGGCACTTGGGGACGTGGTGGCCATGGCAGTGCAGGGCTGACAGTTGGACAGGATGATCCTAAAGGTCTTTTCCATCCAAAACAATCCCACACTTCCATGATTTAGCTTATTCCCCCTGCAGATTTCCATGGCCAGACTCCCTCCCAACACTGACCTCTGAAGGGAGAGTAACATTCCAGCAGTTCAACTGAATGTGAGTTTAAAATCAGTACAGATAAATCCTATTAAAAATGGATTGAAAGGCCTATTTTCATTGCTAAATCACAGCGAGTCCTGTAATGAAACGTTTTGACTCGACACACTGGAGGTCTCAGATGGCAATTTTCTGAAATGGAGCATTTCCCTACGTTTGTCTTTGGCTTTATGGTATTCAGGAAATATTACATTTGCTCCATTCAGAACAAAATTACTTTTCAAAATGTCAGCCTGAAGAAGAGTTTGCCTGTGAAAAGTAACTATTTCTTCAAACAGTATCAGTTCCCTTAATAAAAGCTATTACCTTTCTCTACAATCTCCCCATCTTTTATTATAGAATCAAAGAGTGGTTTGGGTTGGAAGGGACCTTAAAGCTCATCCAGTTCCATCCCCCTGCCACGGGCAGGGACACCTCCCACTGGAGCAGGTTTGTGCCCATCACAGCACCACAGAATTTATCATGTTCAGCAGCAGAGATGGTGGATGCTCTTAAATGTGGTACCTGATGCCCTCACAGCAATGAAATAGGAATTCCTGTATCTCAGGCCAGTGTTTAAGAGTGGCCACAACTGGATGCTGGTCTATGGAGAACATATTTAATTATTTTTTCTCTGTAACAGCAAAATACAAGAGTGGTTTTACTTTTTTTTTTTCTTTTTCTGGGATGGTGGGAAACAAAGTATTCAGAGCTATGCAGAGACAAATTTAATTATTAGCAAGACTTGCCTGGAGAAAAACCTGCAATTTCTGGACAGTGAGAGGACAGGTAAATGAGACTTCCTAAACCTAAATGCAAATAAATAAATAACCAATAAAGTCTGTGCCCATCTTCATCCCCATCACTGGCTTTTCCTGCTAAACCATTTTTTTATGCCACTCTTCATCTGTTGTTGTCTCTTTTGGAGCACGTGGATGTCCCTTGGGATGTGCTGCTGGGAGGGCTCATCCTGCTGAAGGGATTGCTCCAGGCAGGAGCCTCGGGGCTCCCTGGGCCAGCCCTGGCTCAAGCCTGGCCACCAGAAGGGCTGCCAGGAAGGGTGATGGGGTGGGCTCAGGGATTGTTTGTGCTCTCTGATGTTTCTCTGGTGAACTGGAAGTTCTGGAAGATTCCCAGTGGATTATCTGGGTTTTAATCATAGAATCCCAGAATGGTTTGGGTTGAAGGGACCATTTTGATTCACCCCTGCCCTGGGCAGGGACACCTTCCACTGTCCCAGGCTGCTGCAAGCCCTGTCCAGCCTGGCCTGGGACAATTCCAGGGATCCAGGGGCAGCCACAGCTGCTCTGGGTGACCTGTGCCACCACCCTCAGTGTTAAGAACCATCCTGAGGGTCTCCTGTTGGGAATTTTGCAGTCCTGCCCTGCACCCACACAGGGCTCCATCAAGGACACTGAGCTGCCTGTCCCCAGGGAATCACCAGCTGACGTGGGATCTGAACAAAGCTCCTCAAAAATCCTCTGTGTAAAGGCAGCTCTACTGCAGCATTTATAACCTTTAAAATTTTAATTTAAACATTGACAAAACCGCATTACTTTCTAATTAAATCCCATTTTCTCCCAGGGATTTTAATTTTGAAGTAATTTATCAGATTTAAGGATCCTCAAAACATTTTGCATGTTTTTCTTCCTAACCTGCCATGCCCACTGATTTATTTTCTTTATTCATTAGCAGGAGTATTCATTAGTCATTAAGTGAGTGGGTGGGTTGGGGGGGGGGAGGAAGTAAAAATGGTTAGTGATTATGAAAACAAAAAACTCAGAGCTGTGAGAAGCATATGTTGGGATCGTAATCCTGACACCTCTGTGTCTCAGCAAAGCAGCCAGTAATTGTACCGTAATGAAATGTTCTTGTTTGATAACAAGTTAATTAGAGAAGACAATTACTGCAAACGCCGCTGACGCCCACGAGCGGCTCCGTGTGGCGCAGGCACTGAGTGACAGCCGGAGCTGTTATCCCTGACCTCTCATCCCAGCCCTCCTGCTCCTGCAGGAACGCTGCTTCCCCAGCCTGGGCAGCCAGGGGAAGAACTCACACTCTCCCCCGAACAATCACGGGGCGCGCTGACCCCAAGTGGGAAGGTCTTACCTACAATCCCAGGTGGAGTTTGGGGTGTTCTGCTTCAAAAAAGAGGTAGAACGTCAGCAGAGGATAAAAGGTCTCCAGGAGGAAAGCTGGGAGGGAAGACCAAGAGGAGGCACCACGATGTAGCAAAGGAGGCACAGAGTGATCTTCTGCATGTAGGAAAAGAGGCAAAATAGGCTTAAATTGCACCAAGGGAAATGTTGGGTAAGCACTGGGAAGCCTTGAGAGCAGTAAGGATAATTAAGCTCGGGAAGATATTGCCTGGGGAGATGTGTAATCTCCACCACTGAGGGTTTAAGAACAGATTAGGAACACATCCATCAGGAATGGCTTAAGTAGAGATGATCCTGACTTCAGGCATCAGTATGGTCTGGTTGACCTCTTAAGTCCCTCCTTGCCCTTCTTTCTATGATTCCATGACTGTTTTTTTTCTTCTCCCAAATGTGTAAATTTAGTTTTTATTCTGCTTGTAAATCTGCAGGGTTTTTCTTGTAACCATTATACACTTTTCTACAAGATATGTCTTGAGATCACCGTTAACTTATGGCTTATTCACAAGATGACTCAAAAAGCATGTCCTCCCTGCCACTTTCACCCTTCTCTCCACACATCCCTACCACAGCCTCTGGAAAGGCAAATAGGAAACATGGACATTATCCCTCTTCCTTCCCAGCTCCTCCTTTCCTCCTTGCATCTTTCTCTGTAACCCCTTCTTGGGCAAGACTTACTCTGTCCCTCCCAACATTAGAACCAACTAACCCCAGCTGCACTTTCAGAATAAAATCTGTGGTTTGGATTGCAAGTGTTGAGGTCAGCAGACCTGAGGTACCTACAGGGAAGACCCTGGCTGTGGGAACTCTTTGCGTGGTTTCAGGAGAGTTCCTGCTTTGTCCTGGTGGAGATACAGTGCTGTGAAGCAATTCCTTTGGAGAATGAATGGAAGAGCCTGTAATGAGGCAGGAATTGCCATTGGTTAAAGCATCCTGAGAGGATCCTGCTCTCCACTGCCTCAGCTTCATGGGGTGGAAGTCATCCCTCGCTCCATGTGAGGGCACAAGTGTATTCCCAGGACAATCCACTGAAGGTTCCAAAGGGAACAGGAGGGTGTCAAATCCAAACCCTGACCTCCAATGAAACCCACACACCATTCACCTTCCAAACCTCTGATCCTGCTCCTCCAACAAGAAAAGTAACGCTCGTGGAGCTGCTGTCAATAGCAGATTTCACCTTTCATATTCTCCCCATCGTTACCCTGCCCTCCACCAGACCTTTCTCGAAGCCTTGTTTGGGACTGGTGCTTTGAACCCTCTCTGTGCATGGCTTTGCTCAATGCCCAGAAGATGCTGAAACCTCCTTCCAGGCCAGGGCAAACTGCTTGGACCCTCCCAGCCCCTCACTGCCAGGGCTTTGGGGCTGCAGGAGGAAAGTGCATCCTGTTGTGGCTCTGGCACTGGCAGCTCGGTACAAAGCTGGAATTGGCAGTTTGTAGCATGGCTGTTCCTGTGGGATCTCTCCCCTCTGGTTGCTCTTCCACAAAACAACTTTACAGCTGGCCCATGGTGCCTCTGTCCCACTGCAGACACCTGCAGTGTCCTGTCAGCAGCTGATGGATCAGGTTCCATGAGCAGGTGGATCTGATTAAATGGGTGATCAGATCACACATCACACACTGCTGAGCAGGCAATTCTTCTGCTGGGTAATTTACCCCTGGAGTGTGACTTTATCCCTGGAGCTGTGTTGTTCTCCAGGCTGTGCATTTGTGTGAGAAAATCCCATTTGTATTTGGCCGTGGAGTCACTCACATGGAGCATTACTCAACTGGTCCTGGTGAAGCACGAGCAAGAACTCACCTCTGGTACCTTTGTGTCTCCAGACTCAAAAACTCCACTGAAAATGCTGGGTTTGCCCAGTGTCTGCTCAATTCAGATGGGAAGCTCTGGCTTAGCTTGGGGATCACCCAGCAGATTGCTTGGGAGCTCCTTGATTCCTCTGCTCTCAGTTCCTGGGGTCTACGGAAACACCTGCCCAGGGCTTTGGCTTTGTGGCTGGATTTGCTGACAAAAAGAAGCTGGTTCCAGAGACTCCTGCAACTGCCACCGTGGCATGGATCTCTGTGGTCTCCATCATTGCTTGGCTCCAATCCAACCTCCTCTTCACCAGAATACTGCAGGGAACAGGGAGGTGCTCGGAGAGGGGAAGAACAGAATTTGGCAGAGAGTGAATCCCACCAGTGATTTCTCTTCTGGAGAGTCTCCAGGCTTATCACCCCCAGGAAATCCCCCTGAGGGAGGACAGTCACTAGGGCTGGTGTCACCTGCTCTTGAGCAGATCTGGCTCATGGTGGCCCTGTGGAAACAGAGCTGTGGGTGGCACAGACTGGGACCACTCTGTCCGTGCCAGGGCAAAATCCTCTGAGGGAATTAGCAGAGCTTGCTCCAATCTAGCACTCAGATCCTTCTAATTTCTGTCAAATCAGGCAGCCCTTTTAAACCTTGCTGGGGAGCGCTGCTTGAGGTCTGCTAATGGAAAAATCTCCCACCGAGGCACGGGATTCTGGAGCTGGGACCTGGAGCCTCGGGAGGATTCCTGTGACAGGTACCCCATTGGATGCTAATGGCTAAATTAGCATTTCACTCTGCAGCAAAGTCGAAGCTATCTCTACAGGAACAGCTGCTAAACTATTTGCAAAGTTCAAAGAGGATGTATTCATATTTTTTTTTTCCCAAGTCACATTCTTCAGATTCCCGTGTAAGCTCCTTAGGAAGGGCCACGCCAGCTGTTGAAGAATGAAGATTACAACGTCCTGCTAACGCAGCTCTGGGGATATTTAAGGTATTGTTATTTATTCTTATTCTACAGCCACACTGGAAGGGGTTAAAATAGGGAAGAAAATGGTGCTTTGCTGAACAGGTGTCCTTGAGCAGCACCCAAGGACACGGAGATTGCTAATCCTGTATTCCACAGCATGATCAAATCACCAGGCAACAGATATAAATAAAAAAAGGCAGGAAATAAGGAAATTTAGATACAAGTGTGTCAGAGGGAAAATGAAGATTCATTGTGAAGAGGCTGAGAAGAGAAGAAGGAACAAAATGACAAAGCCACAAATGATAAACCAGTAAGAACAAAAGAAAGGGGGGAGAAAAAAGCCTCCCTGTGAAATGCATGTCTGTGACAGCAGCAGCCAAATCAAAGATGCTGCTAGATTATATGGTTTCTTGCATAATATGCATTCTGGTTCCCTCTCTGTGTTTGTCTTTCAGCTGGTGCACAGGGAAAAAAAAACATATCTGAAATGGGACGTGAGCAACCTTTATTTTCCTTGTTTCATCAGGAGTAGAAAGCAAATTTGCTTTGTGGGAGCAGCAGCACCTGCTCAATGGCAAATAAATAGCTCCAGCTTTGATATTACAGTGCATATAATCATTAGCAGCACAAATGGCAGAGGATTAACCCTCTGCATGCTGGCCAGGGCTACCTGGCAAGGGGCTGGCATGTCACTGCTGCCAGCAGAAATGCTCCAGGAGGTGTCTGTGGAGAGGGGCTGGGGCTCTGGAAGGGGCACAGGACCACCCTGCCCAGCCCAAGGCACTGCCTGGCACTGGGCTTCCCTCAGCCCTTTGGCACTGGCAGGAGGCTGCCCCTCCTCTGTGCCCCCCCCATGTGCAGGATGGGCTGGGGGGATGGATGGGCACGGGCAGGCACAGCAGGAACGTGTCAGGGGCTGCTCACACGTTGGGGAATCACGAAGTGCACTGGGATATGGACCAGCTTCCCTGGAAAGCCCCTCCCTGGCTGCTCCCTGCCTGCTGCTTTCCCACAAGGTGGGAACCAAAACACCCCCAGGACTGGGCCCATGCTGGGCCCACTGGAAGGCACAGGATAAGGTTTGTAAACCTTCTCTGAAGCAGGAATTCCAGGGATGTGAAAAAAACCTGCTTAGTAACTTGTTGGGGCTGGGGGTTGCACCTCTGGGGACCCGAGTGTGGGATCAGGTCCAGAGCAGATCCTACAGCCTCAAATCCACCCTTTCTCAAGTCAGGAAGAGGGGAAGTGTTCCCTGACTAAAACTTTGGTCACAATTGAGCCAAAATACCCAGATTTGGCCCTTGCTTGCCTGCTGTGCCACCCGTGTGGGCTTTTCCCAGGCTGTCCTCTGCACTGCTTTCTGCAGTGAGGACATGAAGCCACTGTTGTTCACAAAGCTAAGAGCAGTGTCCCTGAGGAAACACTTCCCTTCTCCAGCTTTTCCACCCCTTCCCAGAGCACAGCCCTGCTGATGGGCTGACCCACAGCCTGGTGCAGCCACGTGGTGGGCTGGACTCCCAGGTTAGAGCAGGATTTTGGCCAGCGATGCCTGCCTGTGCTGCTCGGACATCATCCCCTCTCAGATGTGCCAGGAGAGCACTTGGAATGCCTGCTTGCCTTCACAGGGAATGTGTGCACCATATCCTGCAGCCCTGGGCAGGAAATACCTACAGGACAGCCCAGGCACTTGTTTTCACATATTCAAGGCATTTTAAAATTTTCTTTTCCCTTTTCGCTTTCCATTGCATTGCCTCATGAATCTAAAAAAAGCTTCACCAGGGATGTTGGCAGAGGAAAGCAAACAGGGGCTAAATAAACTCTCCTCCAGCCAGACACTTCCAGAGTGAACGTGCCACATCACACAAACCAGCCACAGGGCCCCAGAGCCAAAGAGAAATTGTGTTCCTCCAGCCAGTCCCGGGCAGGGAGGTAACTGTTGTGGGAGAGAAGTATCCAGCTGGAGACAAAGCCAGGAAGTTAATATTTAAGCATTCAGACAAGGAACAAATGACTTAATTAAATCAATTACAGAGGGAGAAATGGAGCCACTTAGAAAGCGTGTGTAAAGAGACGCGAGGCTGCTGCGAGCTCATGAAAGAGGAGGAGGAGGGAGAGTTAGCAGGGGAGATAAACGGGCTGGTTTAATCCCTGCTGTTAATTAAGAGCTGAGCGTTTGCACCGCGCTGAGTCAGGGTCGCTGCAGCGCTTCCACCGTGAGCTCAGTGTCCAAACTGTGCCGATGTTTGTAACCAGGTGGAGTAAAGGAGGGGCAGCCTCAGGTGCTGGGGGGATGCAAGCAGCAGAAAGAGGTGACACAAAGCTTTTCCACACTCCTGAACCAATAGCACAAACCCAGCCCCTATCCTGCATCTTCCCAGGGCTGGGGTCATCCTCCTGACCTTCCTCCCCTCTTCAGATGAGGAATTTCTGCCTGCATGTCCTACAGTGATCTGCCCAAAGAGGGGAAGAGGGAGCAGCAAAAGGGCTTTCATCCCTGAAGATTCTCTGCTCTTACTCCTGACTCCGTGTGGGGTGGAAATCAAGGTTATTTCCCAGCATAACTTCCAGTTAAATGTTTTTTTTTTCCTCCCTGCTGCTCTCTCCCCAGATGAAGCTGCTTCCAGCGCTGGCCATGGACTCCCAGCTGGAGCTGTGGCCAGGCTCCAGGAGAAGTGCTCCCAGCTAGAGCCTGTTTGGGTCCAGGACACATCACACACCGTGCCGGATCTCATTCTGCCTGATAAAAAGCCATCCTTGCTCCGGGAAGTGTTCCCTGGGGTTCTCTCAATAGGCAACAAGCAATTACAGGCTTTTGTAACTGACTCAGCAGCAACCAAAGAGGGAAAGCAGGACCTGGAATTCTCCGTGTGAAGCAGACGGAAAGTGGCTGACAGCTTTGGGGCACCAAGGTTTCCTCTGTGAGGCCACTTCAGGCATCTCCTTCTGAAGCTTTTAAAGC
The DNA here is from genome assembly GCA_013397195.1 of Hylia prasina. NCBI lineage: Eukaryota > Metazoa > Chordata > Aves > Passeriformes > Sylviidae > Hylia > Hylia prasina. Next base: position 325,057 of record VYXD01012655.1, read on the forward strand.
CTGAACGCTGGATTTGAAGCCAGCAGCACAGGGAGTTAATAGTGTTTAGCCGGCTGGCTGTCACTCCTTGTAAGTAAATAAGCAAATACAAACCCATCTCCCACCTCAAGCTGTAAAACCCCACGTCAGGGAAAGGCCACTGATGGTTGTGCAGAGTATGAGCTTATCAAGAATAATTAGTTGTCATAAAGATTTGCTCTTGCCCACACAACAACAGCAATTTTGCACCGTGGGCACTTCAGCAGTGCTCCTAAAAACAGCCTCTGCTCCTGCACTTCAGCCTGTGGGAGCCCCTGGCCAGGCCCTGAACACGCTGGGGAGGTGCCCTGCACCGTGGAAATACACCTTTCAACAGCTGAAAGACAAAAATAAATAACCCAGTAACTCACTTGCTTTTGTTCTTCTCCCAGACTGTCCCACATTGAGGCCACGATTTTCGACACGTCCCCGAAGGTGGCGTTGGGGTTTTGCCCTTTGATGGCTGCCTGTGTGTCTCTGAAAAACAGGGCATAGGCTGACACGGGCTTCTGGGGCTCATTGGGGTCCTTCTTCTTCTTCTTCTTTTGGCTTTTGGGCTTTTTGCCCAGGTCTGTCGAGGGTCTTTTCTCTCCAGTAGCCTGCAAAACCAAGAGATGAAGCTTAGCAGTCAGCTGGGAGTGCTCTGATACACCCCTGCTACAGCTACTGAGCCAAGGAGATGAGAGAGGGAAGGGGGAGTGGAGATGTCTCAGTGTGGAGAGGGGGCAGCAGCTCTGGGGGTCTCTGTCCCCCAGGAGCCTCTTGGATCATTGCACAGACTGCTGGTGGATGCCTGAGCCTGCTTTGGTGCCTCCTCTCAGACCAGCTCATAGCTTGGGTTCATCCCTTTTTCCCTACTCCAAATCTGGGGCTTTCCAGTCCTCAGTCACTCTCCTTCCTCTCCCTCCTCCCCAGCTCACTCGCTCCTTGATCCTCTTCTGGAACCTCTCAGAATTCCTTGCTTCCCATAGCAGTCCATGAATGTTCCAAACCTGGCTTCTACGTGGTTTCTGATTTCCATCCCAGTAGTCCCCCTTTGCCAGCTGCTCCTCACTTCCCTCACCTTCCCATTCCAGGAGGGTTGTGACCACTGACCAGCATCACATTCAACATCACACAAGGGCCATCCAAAACTTGCTCTGTGCTCCTAACATATACGTACCCCAATCCAGAAAAATATCCAGGAACTGAACTGTTTTAATCACACAAATTAAATCTTTGCCTGTGCTGTTCACTCTTCCAACTGATCTGGGTGCAGCTGGATGACCAGGATTGGCTGTGTCCACACTCAGTGCCCAGTTGGTGTTGGAACTCAGGGGGGCAGGACACAGGGAACAGGAGCTGGCCTTTGTGGCTGCTCAGCACGAGGTGCTGCCACTGGGCTGGGAAGTGAAACAGCAAGGCTGGAAACAGGGATGCTTCCACTGAAGGCAGCATGGAAAGAAGATCCTGTATCAGTCTCCCTTGCAGTGTGTTAGGGAAAGGTCCTTCCCCAGAGGGTGCTGGCACTGCCCAGGCTCCCCAGGGAATGGGCACGGCCCCGAGGCTGCCAGAGCTCCAGGAACCTTTGGACAGCACTGCCAGGGATGCCCAGGGTGGGGTTGTTGGGGTGTCTGTGCAGGCACAGGGGCTGGGCTGGGTGATCCTGTGGGTCCAATGATTCTGTGAATACAGGGGACTGCAGAAGCCTCCATGGGAGGATGTGCAAAGGAAAAGACCCCTGGAGAACACCTGGATGCCCATCAAAGCTTTCAACGCATTAACTGTGGCCAGTGAAAGCTCCCACTACAGGGAAACACCATTACCCTTATTTTATAGTGAAGGAAAACCTAAATACACCAGATGGCAGAGAATGAAAGCACTGGCTGGATCTCTGCATCCTTGAGGGCAGACAGCACACCAGCCCCTCCACCTGCAGGCCCCCAGCTCAAGGCACTACCATCAGCTGCACAGGTTGTTGAATTACTTGGAAAGACACAGCTCTAAACACCAAGATCTTGTGACAACTGTGCCTCCTGCTGAGCTGGGGACAAACAGCCTCTTCTCCTGATGGATTTGTCAGTTTGAGCATGTTCTTGGCAGTGCCAGGATTTAAGAGGCTTCCTTTCAGCTGGCACAGGCCAGGCACGGGGAGGAAAAGGGCAGCAGCGTTCCTGTTCTTCGCTCTGCAGCTCTTGACTGGTCATTAATTTCAGTATCAGCGCAGTGACATTTGTCAAACAGACAGTGACCATTAGTGAATGAGCAGAGAGACCACAAAAATTGCATTTAATTTAAAATTGCCCAATTGGGCTTGAATGAGAGGCCTGGAGGTGAAAGGCCAGCTTATTAGGAGGAAAAAAAATGCATGACAGGGCTTCAGCCCATTAGTGAGTGAGATGGTATTTTAACTAACTGTGATCCCATTTGATTCAGTGGAGTGCCATGGGCAACCTGCTCCCACACAGCCACTGACCAAGCCAAGGAGCTGGAACAGCAGCAGCACATCCCCAGCTGGATTTACAGCCCAGGCAGCACCAAAGAGTACGTGGGGTTTAAGGAAAACAGCAGCAGGGAGCAGAGCAAATCAGGATTTGGTATTCATGGGGTTTTCCAGGTGTGACGCACATGGGATGAGACAACAGCCTGGGCTTGGACCTCAGAAGAGCCTTGACCAACCTGTTCATGGCTAAAGCCAACCCCCAGTGAGGCAGTGCCTCGCTGCCCAGAGCATCTGCACCCCCAAGGGTCATCCCCATGGTCACAGGGCCCAGGGAGGCTTGGGCAGGGCGATGAAGAGCATGGCCATCTGCCCATGGTGGCCACTGGCATTGGAGCTGCCCTGGACAGGCAGCAGAAGGTCTGTGTGGTGGCAGATGTGGACTGTGGCAAGGATGTGATCCCAGAAATTTGGTGCCTTCTTTGATGTTGAATCCAGGAAGAGCTGAAAGCTCATGGACACCGTGATTTTAATAACTATGGAGAGGGACCACTGATCCAGCTGGAGTTTGGGCTGTACCCACCTGCCCCTCCCACTCATGTGCACCCATCCCCCAAGCTATGGAGCAGGTAAATACACCCATGAGGCTCAGAGAACTCTGAAATTCATAAGCTCCCTGGCTCAGAGGACCTGAAGGACCTGCTGGCATCAGACTCATTTCTGTAACCTGTGACCTTCTCACTCACAAGATTAATTTCTGCTCATTAGATGTCGTTTTGATGACTTGTTGCAGAAAAGCCCTTAATGGTCACAGGAAGTGACTGATGGGTGAAGGCAGCAGCTGTGCAGACACAGAAAGCAAACAGAAACCTGCAGGCCACAACATGTGTCTGCTGCTTTCCTCACACTCAGCATCTCCTCCTCCACCAAACACATCACTCCCACCTGTTTGGGAGGTTTACAGGGCAGAAGAATGAGAGGGATTGCCTTAAGGATTAGGAAAAATTCTAATCTCTGCAAGGTGTCATCATCTGGACATCTCCAAACTCTTCCTACCCCATGGACACCACTGGCTCAAGAAAACAGAAGATCCAGCCCCAAAGCTGTGTCCTCCTCAGGCACTCCTGGGGGGCTGACAGGAGAGCTGGGTGATGCTGGTGGGAGCAGAGAGACAGAACCTGGTATGTCACTAAAGTGAAATTAATTTTCTCCTGACATGAAAGATTTCAGCTCCCAGGTCATTGCCTGGAGCTTTGTGACACAGGCTTTGGGAGCAGGCAGACTGTGGGATCCAGCAGCACGACCCCTCCCACAGTGTTCCATGGACATGGAATCACAGAGTTTGAAAAATTCCATTTGTTTTTAACCTCGTGTATCCCTTATTTTTACAGTTTTATCCACTGAAGCTGTGTTTCCCCCCACATGAGCACTCTGCTTAGAAATGCCCCAATCTGAAGTGAAATCTGCCAATGAATGAAAACCTACAGGATTGATGGGAATCCATTCTCCTGGATTTCCATGAAGAGGGGAAGGTTTTTGCTCAGTCCTAGCATTTTCCTAGTTTTCCAGCCCATGCACTGTTTGCTGCTCTGGTTATACATCCAAACCCTGTCACAAGAGTCCATGTGGGTGGGACAGGGTTACAATACCAGTGCCTTGGGTCAGCACCTTCCAGGAGAAGGTTTTCCATGGAAGGCTTTAATCAAAGTCCCCAGGGAGTCCAGCAATTCACCTGCAGGCACAGAGGCACTGTGATTGCTGCAGTTTGCCCTTAGTACATAACAGCTACAGATTCCTGGAACATGGCACGTGTGGTTTGGCTTTGCTGGCACATTTGGAGAGAGATGGACAACGACCAAGATGTGCCCAAACCCCCAGGAATTCCTTGGGTTTGTTGGTGCCACACTCAGCAGCAGTTGGCTGCAGAGACCACTTGGCACACTGCTGACTACTTAAAACACCACCTTGGTGAATTAAAAGGCAGAAGACCCCTTTGATTCCTGTTTGTTTTCCTTAGCAAGCCATGTCCGATGAGCTCAGTTAAATCCCACGAGTTATTTTCCCTCCCTGTTTCAGTCTCCTCTACCCACCACCAGAAATCTAATTTAGCTCCAAGCATTTGCAGACTCTTAGCCCTGGAGCTGCTTTGCTCATCATAATCATCATCCAGGAAATCCTGTAGCCTGATGGACTCAGTAAAATGTGGAGGCAGAAGAACAAGTATGATCTCTGTCACCCTGGTTTTGAGAATTTTTCTAGGCCTTCTGATTTGTCTTTCGTATTGGAGTCAGAATTTTTACTTTCCCACACTTTTACTATAAACAACAGCTTTGTTTTCGTAACTGTCCTTCATTGTTTACATTTTTTAGGTAGCCAGAGAAAGTTGATTGACAGTATCTTGACCAATGTGGTTTGGGAGGTGGGATTTCATCCTCCAATCCACAGGCACCTTTGGAAATGTATAAAATTGAGTTTTGTAAATAAACTCGGGGCTTTTCCTGCTTTGCTCATCACCGTTCCCTCGTGAAGTTCTTTCGTGTTGTGTTGTGGCAGGTCTCCAAACCCGCTGTGTGAGTGACAGCCTGCCGTGCTGGACCTCACCCTAGGCTGGGAACAGTGCCCTCACCCTTGGGAAAGCCTCCCACTATAAATGTAAAAATAGGACTAGAAGCCTGTGATTTTATTTAGCCCAATTTATCCCTCCCTGAAACGCACATTCCGCGTCAAACCCGGCGCGACCGCACGTACCTTGTAATGCGACTCGGTCTCCTCTTCCTGAGTGGAACTGGAGGGAGATGGGGTGGCAGACTTGCTTCCCGGGGGCGAGGGGGAGCCGTGGGTGACCCCACTCCGGATGCCCATCTGGGAGATGAGCTGGGACTGGCTGAGGGCCCCCATGGGGCCGCCCAGCATGCCGGGCCGGTTGAGCAGCGGCACTTGGCGGTTGGACTCGTAGGACGCGGCGTCCGAGTGCACCATCTCCTGGATCTGAGTGAGGAGGAGATCACTCGTCACTACCAGATTCACTCATTGATTTATTTGCCACACTGCCAAATAGCTTGAAGGCTGGTTTATTGTTTAAATTGTTCTACGTGGCTGGGAAGGTCTTCCTTGAGCTCGCTTCCGAACAAGGCAAGAGCGGAGCACTGTGCACCCCTTGCTGTGCCCACGAGCCCGACAGAGAGGTGCTAAATCAGCTCTGTGTGTGGGGCTGTGTGCCCTGAAGGTGCCCCTGACTGCCTCAGGGACTGCTGGTGGCTGGCACCTCTCAGGGGACTGGAAAAAAGTTCATAAACAAGCAATTTATGGCCAAATCACCAGGAGAAAGGAAGCTCTTCCAAGCCTCATCCAGACTGGCCTGGGACACTTGCAGGGATCCAGGGGCAGCCACAGTTTCTCTGGGCACCCTGTGCCAGGGCCTGCCCACCCTCACAGGGGAGAATTTCTTCCCAATATCCCATTTAAACTAACCTTACTACAACTTAAAACCATTGCCCCTTGTCCTGTTATTCCATGCCCTTGTCCAAAGTCCCTCTCCAGCTTTTCTGGAGCCCCTTTAGGCACTGGAAAAGGCTCTAATGTTTCCCCAGAGCCTTCTCTTCTCCCGATGAACATCCCCAGCTCTCCCGGCCTGGCTCCAGAGCACAGGGGCTCCAGCTTTTTGGAGCATCTTCATGGCCTCCTCTGGACTCATTCCAGCAGGTCCAGCCCCTCTACACCAAGAAGCAAATAAGAGATGAGATGATATGACGAGATTGAGATGAGATGAGATGAGATGAGATGAGATGAGATGAGATGAGATGAGGACAAACCCTGCTGTTTTCTGCATCAAGACCCCATTTCCAGTTTGAATACTTTTCCCCAAACTCCATTTTCCCCCAGGATCCATCCTTGCTGATCTAGCAGAGCTTGGCTCCTGCACAGCCTCGTCCAGCCATGGAGTGGGAGGGAGGCAAACCCTATCTGAAAAATTTACCAGACTTCTTCCCTTTCACATTAATCTGATAAATGCTAACACGAGTTTAAAGACCTGAGCTCCTGATCAGCCCTCTGAGGTGCAATCTCTCATTACCAGGGGAGCTTTGCCAACTCCATCAGCAGCACACACAGAAGAAAACCCAGGAAGACTTGTGAGGGCTCCAAGGCTTCAGAGGACATAAATCCAAACACAAACCCAGATTTACTGCTGCAGGTCAGGAATCAAGAGCTTTACACCACACCCAACAGAATGTTCTGCTCTCCTTTGGACTCCGCAGCAGTAGAGAAGCAGTGTCAGGGCAACAGCTTTGCTTGGATCTGCCCTTCTGTATTAATTGTGAAGTGAAGGGATTTAACTCACAGGAATGAAATATATCCTTGCATTTCAACAGCACGAGTCTGACTGAGGCTGACTTAGGGGCCACGCTGAATTGCTGCCCTTGGCTTTGGTGGGGTCAAGGAGGCAGCAGGGCTGGCTTTGCTTTGGGGCAAAGGGGCACAGAGCTTAGCTGTGCTTTGGTTAGGGGCATAGAGATTAACTATGGCAAGTTGTGTGTGCCCTTAAAACCTTATGATGTGTCTTACTGCAGAGCTCTGGCCTGTCCTGGGCATAAAGACACCGAGGATGATGGAGCCATGGGGATGGACACCAGGCTTGGGCAGCACAGGAGGCACCAGAGAGGCAATTTTGGCATTTAAACTGAATTTGCAGCAGTCGTGGGAATGGCTGGGTGAGACAGGCAGTGACAGGGACCATGCAAGGTGGGGACACAGCACCCATCTGCTGAACAGCCAGCCATTCCCGAACTCCAGCCAAAAAATGTACATTTGTCTTGGGTTTTGTCAGTTTAATCCAGACCTTTCATGTTGGAGAGGATCTGCCAGCTGCTAAGGAAAAGAATAATTTATTGTCCTTATTTTAAATTTAAATGAAGGGAAAGTTTAGAAGACGGTTGTTGGAGAAATGGGGAAGGCTATGAGATGTGGCTTAAAAAATTCTAAAATTTAAAATAGCTTGCTCACGTTTCAGCCACAGTAGTCTCCTGAGGAAATGCTGTATTAAGACAATTTTTTTGAAACTTTTATTATGTGGCCAATGGACCACAACGGCTCTGTTTATCCATTAAATATGTAATCACACACTTTTTCTTTCCAGTGCATGTTATTTATGCATCAGAGCAGAACAAGTCCAGGAGTGCAATTATGGATATGGGCCACATGCTGTAAATGCCTCTGAAAATTTGTAGAAAAAACCAGGAACCTGAGCCCGGCTCAGAGAACCCCTCCAGAAGCCCCATGCTCATACAACCCCATCACAGAACCCTCTCAAGCATTTTTCCTGGGACATACATCTCCAAGGATATCTTAGCCCAGATGCCCCCTCCCAATTCCTTTACATCATTAAGGGGACCCCCATAAGAAGGATGGGGACAGACTGTTAATTGGGGCCTGTGGTGATAGAACAAGGGAGAATGGTTTTAAACTAAAAGAGGGTTGATTTAGGTTAGACATAAGGTAGAAGTTTTTTACCATGGAGGTGGGAAAACACTGGCACAGACCTTCCAGGGAAGCTGTGGCTGCCCCTGGATCCTGGCAGTGCCCAAGGCCAGGCTGGACAGGGCTTGGAGCAGCCTGGGACAGTGGAAGGTGTCCCTGCCCATGGCAGGGGGTGGCTGTGGTTGGCCTTTAAAGGTCCCTCCCAACCCAAAGCATTCTACAATTGCATGATAAAAAGTGGTTTTAGTTGAATATTGTTGGTTCATCTCTCCCTTTCCCACATCTCCATCTCTTCTCCCCCCATCCAGGAGGTTCTGCAGGACATGCACAGCTCCTCACATGCACCCTGCTGACCAGTCTGCACAGGCAGGACCTGCCCCCACCATTTGGTTGCATTTCTCTCCACTTCCCCATTTTTTTAAAATGCAGTTTTGGAAGCAACACGCCAGGCTGCCACCTCCCCATCACTCCTGGTGACAGCTCCTGGTGTCCCCAGGAGTGGTGGAAAATACACTTCAGTTTTCCAGCTCTAAAATATTTGGAGTGAAAATGAGGGTGAGCTGTTCATGTGCGGCACTGGAGCTTCTTAAATAGGATTAAAGGTGAGGATGGCTCTCACTCAAGCCAGGGAAATAAAGGGTTATTCCTGCTTCCCACTGAGGGATCCTGCTGACACTGAGCCATTTCAGGGGCACCCGAAGCAGGTGATACCCCCCAAAAAAAGACCCAAGGGAAGAGAGACCCAGGAGCAGGATTTTGAGATGGCTCCCTGCAGCAAATGGCCTAAACAGGCAAGTAAAGGATGAACGAAATTGTGATCACGGCAAACCAAAGTGAAAGGAGGTAATGAATGCAACATTGCCCGTGTGAAAGGGAACAACCTGGTCCTGTGGGATGCAGTCCCAGCCCTGGGCTCAGTGGGGCTCTCCCAAGTCTTTCCCTGCCCCAAAGCACTCAGCAGACCCACAGAACCTGATGGAAACACACGTGGAATTAAACAACCACCCTCCAAATGTGATCAGCTCCTTCCCCAGGAGCAGAGGCTGTGAGAGCCAGGTCAGATCCCCTCTCCATCCCGGGAATTCAGCACAACAAGCTCACCACGAGGTGCTGCAACAGGCTCAGGATGGGTTTGCAGCCTGTGCTGAAAAGATGTTTTGCATCTCAGAGGAAACCCAGAGTGCAATGTGATGTAGTCATAGCTAAAGTAATTAAGTGCATCTTACTTAGCAGATTCCCAAAGGCTGTGCTAACTCAAAGACAGCTTCTTTTTTTCCACAATATTTCAATTCTTTTAATGAATATGCATATCGGGCCCATAAACGCTCCAGCTAATCCAGAGAAGGAGAGAAAAACAGGCTGAAAAATAGCACATGGTCCACATTCCCTGTTTCTGGGGAGAAGGGGAATTCAGTGAGTGACAAATCCCATGAGGAAGAGCCCAGCTGAGGACTGGGGTGCTCTCCTAACAAAGATAATGTTTCAAATGTGTCAAGCTCAGCTTCAGCTGAACTGTTCCCCAAAATTCTAATGCAAAAAGCATCTCTTCCCAGCAGTACGGGGTGGAGCACGGCCAGCAGAGCTGGGGCTCGTGTCCCAGGATCTGGCAGGGATGGCTGTGTCATGGAATGGCCTCCTGCTACATCCTAACTCCCAGCTGCAGCCTTGAGGCACGTCCCATCCCTGAAACCACTTTCTGCCTTTGCTTTCCATGGGGTTCTTCTCTTCCTCCTGCTCCTCTCACCTTCCTTGGTCTCAGCCGTGCCCTGAGCAAACCCCCTGTTCTGGTGGCAGAGGTACAAAGTCAGAGTTCTGCGTTATTCCCCGTGCTGTGCTCTGCTCCAAGTGCTCCAGCCCTGCTGCCTGCTTGGCTGGGCTGCAGCCCCAGCTGGGATCCATGCCAAACCACTGCTGGTGCTACCCAAGGGGCAGCAAAAGGAGAAATTTGGCTGGAGTTTGCCACACATCACTGCCTGACCCCGCTGCACTGCATCCCCCTGAGCCAAAGTGGGATGTGCAAAAGGCAGTGGCCAAGATGAGCAGGAGTGGGCAACCCCCCAGAGGGGCATCACTCCCTGTGCCAGGCAGAGCAGCACCTGGGGACCACCAGGCTTCCATGGGGAGAAGCACCTTGGGGTGCTGGTGGATGAGAGGCTGGGAATGTGCATTGGCAGCCCAGAAACCCAGCCATGTCCTGGGCTCATCCCCCAGCGTGGGCAGCAGGACAGGGGGGATCCTGCCTCTCTGCCCCACTCAGGTGAGACCCCCAGCCCTGGGGGTTCCCAACATCAGAAGGGAAAGGAGCGGCGGGA
>VYXD01012655.1:339940-447185 GCA_013397195.1 Hylia prasina
AGCCCTGGAGCTCACAGCCCAGCCCTGGAGCTCACAGCCCAGCCCTGGAGCTCACAGCCCAGCCCTGGCCAGACTGGAGGGCTCTCACAGTTTGTCCTTCCCCAGAGCACTTGCAGAGCACCAACAACCCCTTCCTGCTGTGGCCAAAGACAAAGAGCTCTGCACTCTCTCCGTGTTCCCCACCCTCTGCTTGGCTCCTGATGTTTTTTGGACATCTCCCTCAGCAGTGCCCACCCAAAGCATCTCACAGCCCTTTTCCAGAGCCACCAAGGAGAGGAGTCCTCACCTTGAAAGACCTTTTTTGCTCCTGCAAGGGGGCAAGACTGTTTTCCAAAATACATATTCTTTACTGGGGATCAGTTTACCAGGCCATGCCAAAAGTCCTGTATCTCAGCCTTCTGCCACCTCCCTGCTCACTGCATCATCACCTGCCAACTCCACTGGCAATTATTTAATGCTTCCTTTGGCAGAAACATAAAAAGCCTCCAGACAGACAGAGTGACAATCCAGCCCACCAAACCTGTGCAACACTGGGTTTGCATTGTTCAACTTCCTCGGCAGATTTTGTGCTTCCAAGTCAAATGTCTTGCAGATGTCTCACTGTGTTATGTTAACACTGTTACCTCTATCACCCAAACCTGTAATCTCATCAAAAAAGATATCAAGTTAGTTTGACAAGATTTGTTTTCCATCAGCCCATGTTGATTGGCATTAATTATATTACCTTCCCTTAATTCTTTATTAATTGAGGCCTGGATCTGCCACTCCATTATTTTGCTGAGGATTGATGACAGACTGACAGGTCTGTAATTACCAGGGCTGTTCTGTTTCCCTTTTTAAATATTTGCACATTAGCTCTTTTCCAGTCCCCCAGAGCTTCCCCAATATTCCAGGAATTATTAAATACCAGCATTAGCAGAGCTCCCCAGTCAGTTATCTGAAGCCATGTACAGACAAGCTCAGCCTGATGGCTTAGAGGGAACCTGAACAGACAAATATGAGAAAAGAAACTTTTCTGGTTTAAGGGCTTTAAATAAAACCCTGTTCTTTCCCATGCATGTTGACAGTTTCAAATGCAATGCTCTCATACATGGAGCTTCACCTGAACACCACACAGTGTCCCCAGACAAGGCTCCCAGGCCTTCTCCCAGTGATGTTTATGTGGGAATGGACTGAGAGCAGCTCTGAGGAGGACTTGGGGGGATGAGAAGCTGAACATGACCTGTCCATGGGCACTGGCAGCCCAGAAACCCAACTGGATCCAGGGCTCATCCCACTGGGAGGGCAGCAGGAGAGGGGGGGATCTCTGGTGAGACCCCACCTCAGAGCTGCCCCCAGCTCTGGGGACCCCAAAGTAGGAAGGATGTGGAGCCTGGAGTGATCCAGGAGGTCACAGAGTTGCTCCAGGGCTGGAGCCCCTCTGCTCTGGAGCCAGCCTGGGAGAGCTGGGGGGGCTCACCTGGAGAGGAGAAGCTCCAGGGAGAGCTCAGAGCCCCTGGCAGGGCCTAAAGGGGCTCCAGGAGAGCTGGAGAGGGACTGGGGACAAGGGCTGGAGAGACAGGACACAGGGAATGCCTCCCACTGCCAGAGGGCAGGGCTGGATGGGATATTGGGAGGGAATTCCTCCCTGTGAGGGTGGGCAGGCTCTGGCACAGGGTGCCCAGAGCAGCTGTGGCTGCCCCTGGATCCCTGGCAGTGTCCAAGGGCAGGCTGGACAGGGCTTGGAGCAGCCTGGGACAGTGACAGGTGTCCCTGCCCATGGCAGGAGGTAGAAACAGGACAGTTTACAAGGTCCCTTCCAACCCAAACCATTCTCTGGCTGTAGATGACTATCTCCTCATCTCTGGGGATTTTTTCATCCACATCTGTTACCACGTAAATTACTCCTTGTCTCTTCCAGCCTTCCTCACCTCTGCATGCTTTTTTCCCTGCCAGGAGAAGCTCCCTGCAGCAGCAGCCCCAGGCCCTGGCAGGCAGGAGAGGGAATGACTGAGGGCAGCTCTGGGGAGCCCCTGCCTGTCACCCTGAGCTGGGCGTGTGACCTTGTGCAGCCCCTCACCTCGTGCTATTACAGGGGAAGGAACCCCCAAACACAATTAGCACTTCACCAGAGGATAAAGAACTTCTGGGTGAGAATGGTGGTGTTAAACAGGATAGAGGCTCAGCTTGGCACACAGGGAATATTTCTCAGTAATATTGTCATCGCTCCTGGGGCTGGGAGGGCACAGACAGAAGAACCAGCTCAGCATGGCAGGAACTGAATGTTGTCATTTTCCTGTCATTTTCCTGTGGTTCAGCCCCCACGGTGGTCACCTGCCAACAAGAGCATTATTATGGACTGGCACAGCAGAGGGTCCCAAATCCCCAGGGAGTGGCAGGAAGGCAGGAGTTGTGCTGCAGGGTGTGCTTCCCTCTCTTTTGTGCTGGTGGGGTTTTTACACAGATTGCAAGAGGTCATGGTTTTCAAGCACCTTGAGGTGTCAGCAACACAGCTCCAGACCTGTCCTCCATCCCTGCTGCAGACCTGCAGCTCTGGCTGGGATGCTCCTTTTTAAGGGAAAGACTGAAGTATTGTAAGGGCTTGGCCCATCCTGAGCCCCAAATCCCATCAGCTGTGTGGTGGTGGAGAAACCAAACAGCTGAGATGGGAACCTGGCCTGCAGAGAAAGATGGAATCACTGAGGCTGGAAAAGCCCTCTGAGAGCACTGAGCGAACCCTTCACTCAGCACTGCCCACCACTAAGCCGTGTCTCCAAGTGTCACATCTACATGTTTTTTGAGCACTTCCATGGTGACTCCACCACTGCAGCCTGTTCCAGTGCTTGGCCACCCTTTCAGTGAAGACATTTTCCTAAACATCCAACCTGAACCTTCCCTGGTGAAGTCTGAGGCTGTTTCCCATAGCTGAGCCCCTGCATTCCAGCAACCCCACCTCACCCCAAGGCTGAGCTTCCAGGGTCACCTCCCACCACACCTGGGTGCTCAGAGCCTTCCACTGACTTTTGCCCAGGTGTTTTGCCTCTTCACCACTGAGTCTTAGGGAGAAAAGCCTCAAAGGAAGGAACTGCTGTGACTATTTCCATGGGGACTGGGAGAAGGATAGCACGTGTCCCTTGTCAAACTCACTCTCCATGGTCAGGGATGAGCCCAACAGCCCAGCAAAATGCAAGTAAAATTCTGGTTCTAGTGGAAAAATCCCTGCTCTGTTGGAAAGTGGCCCTGCCCATGGCATGGGACTGGGAGTGGATGGTTTTTAAGGTCCCTTCTAAGCCCAGCCACCCCAGGATTCAGTGATTCAGGAGAAGGGGGGGTGCCCCTGGCACTGGGAGAGCAGCTGGGCTGTGCATGTGCTCCAGTGGTGCTCCCGCAGTGCTCAGCTGGAGAACTGTCTGTAAATAACATCTTCAATAAACTCCTTTTTTTTTTTTTTTTAAAGTACATTATTTTCCGGATAAAGAACAAGCCTGATAATTCAGTGAACATGTTTGCAAATAATCTATCCCATTAATTTCCAGCCTGTTTTCTGAATGCATTATTTAGCGATTTTGCAAAACCCATTTGTAGAGAAAGGGAATTGATGCTCATCCAGGCATAACACCATAACACCATCACCAAAAGCTGGGGCCAGAATTTCCTGGAATGAGCACTGGGAGGTAATTAAACAGCAGCAGACCCTGATCCCCTTCTTTCATAGCCCATGGGGGGGTATAAAACTTAATAAAATTGTCACACCCCCTACCTGTGTATTGGAAAGACAGGGAGAACCAGCTATGGAGGGGAATAGAAGCAAAAGGGGCAGATGATAAAACCTTCATGGGTGAAGGTGAGGGACTGAGGGGGCCAAGATGGTGCTGGGAGCTGAGAAGGGTCTGCACCAGCCCTGGAGCCCATCCAGAACAATTTCCTTAAATCTGGATTTCTGCCTCCACACCCGAGGTGGATGGAGGAGCAGACAAACTGTCTCATGGAGTATTTTTGTTGCATTATTTGAGTGTAATGGTGAGCAAAGCCATCCCAAAGAAGGGGAAAATATCTTTCAGTATCAGACCTGTTTATCCATCAGATCTGCTTTAATTTTTGTCTTTAACCTTTTAACCCCAAAGACACTGGTGAAACATGGACTCAGAGGCCAGTGTTAAAACCTACAATATAAACAGAACTTGCTGCTTCCCAAGGCTGGGGTGAGGCACCACATGTGGTGTGGGGTTAGAGGTGGCCCCTGGCCACGTCTGAGGTGCCCTTTTGTTCATGAATGGGAATTCAGGATCCTGCCAAGCTGTGCCCTCTACAGAACCATCACCTGCCCAGCAAAGCCATCCCACGTGTCAAGGACAGGATTTGAGGCACAAATAAATTCCTGAAAAGCAGATATCTGGTGTCTCGTAAATAACCTTAGACATTAAAAAACAAAAGGGAAAGCAGGAAAACACTAGAGACAGAAAGTTTTTCCCATCTTCAGCTCCACAGAGATTCCTTGGGGAATTTGCTTTTCCTGGTGGGTTACCACATCCTTGATGTTATTAGATGTTTAACATCCTGTGTTACAGCTCAGCCGCCTTTTTACAAGTCTTTGAACTGCTGGGATGGGCAAAAGTTCTGCTCCCTCTGGGTTGGAGGCCAATAATTTAATTTAATTTAAATTTTGTGGGAGCAGCATGGTCAGGGCCAGAGTGTCCTTGCCAAGGCAGGATGACACTGAGCCTTCCCTATCCTGCTCCCCAGGGAGAGCACCTTGGGACAATCCTGGGCACCACCTGGAGATAACCATGGAACTGTGCCCAGCCTGGCAGGGCAGAAGAAGCTTCACTTTGGCTGGAGAAGGTGCTGGATTGTGTAAATCCAGATGTTTGGCTTCTAAGGGGGATAAAAATTGATGTTAGCAAGAGAACCTCCAGCTCTTGTGGGACCCATCTCACCCACGGCTGCACAAACACTTCCCCATCCCAGTGCTGGCCCCCTCATCTCCCCCAGCATTTATTGCCCCCTCCCTGTGCTTGTGCAGCTGATTGAAGTCTTTCTGCACTCCCAGCTTCCCTTTGCTTTATGTCTCTCCTGGCTCTTTTCACACATTTTAGATATTGCATTCACATAAAGCAATAGACTCACAGGTAATGAGAGACCTCCACGTTTTATTGCATGGAGCATTAAAAAAAAGAAGAAGGAGAAGGTGGCAAAAAGAAGCAATTTTAGAACACAACAGGAAACTGGGAAGACTAGATAGAAAACTCATCCCAGTGGGATTAAACTCTGTGAATGAATTTTAATAGGGTTTTTTTTTTTTTTTTGTTGCAAAGTCTAACAACCCACTTTTCAAGCACCGTAAGAAATGCTGCAGCATTAGAAAGAGTTGGGTCCCCAGTGCTGATCCCACAGCTGCACACAAACCACAGCTCCTCTGCACATCTGCAATGAGCTGCCCCCTTCTTGCCCCCACTCAGTTTCCCTCTGCAGCCAGATATTGCTGGGATTATTGTGTTAGTTTGTAATAAGTGTTTCATAAGAGTGTCT
This sequence comes from Hylia prasina, assembly GCA_013397195.1. Classification (NCBI taxonomy): domain Eukaryota; kingdom Metazoa; phylum Chordata; class Aves; order Passeriformes; family Sylviidae; genus Hylia; species Hylia prasina. The sequence goes on from VYXD01012655.1 coordinate 345,449, forward strand.
TATTGCCAGGAATACAAGCATGCAGGGAAGGAGGATGGCTCTGTGGCTGAATACGTGTTGGGAAACTGTAGGATTTTCCAAGCCTAGCTCTGCTGGAGCAATTTGAGACAAAACTAAACCTCCAGCACACCAGTTTTCCAGCAGCACAGTGATGCTCCTGCCCTGCAGAGGGGAACCCCTGAGAACTGCAGGATGTGCCATGACCTTGCTGCACCACACAAACTGCTACCAGGAGGCAGCCTGTCATCTTCCTGCCCTAATTATAGCAAATGCTGGACACTCTTCAAATAGGCCTGAAAAGCCCAAATGACTCTGCACGTACAAGGTTAATTGCAGGAGGGAACAGGGAAGGGAAACTCGAGCTCCTACTCCAGCCACAAGACCCAGGTGCTGTAACTTCTGTTCTGAGTCCTGACAACGACAAACCCATCCCATTTCTTTGCCAGCCAGTACAAATGCAGCTGCTCTTCCAAGTTACAGACAGGCCAAAATCTACATAAATGTGGAATTGAAGCCATACAGATACAGGAAGTGCTCACTTAGGTTCCAGCAGCAACACTAACCTGAGCTGCTGCTCTGCCTGAGCTGTGCAATGCAGTTTATTAGATTAAATGTAGTGTATTAAGGGAGGCCAGGGGAAGAATATTTAGTCCAGCAGCATCTCTGTCCTCTTGGGCTTCCTCATGATGGATAACAAACACCTCAGAGTCTCATTTATTTCCTTCTAACACCCAGATAGACACTCAGTTCCTGGAGGTGAGATATGCCATATTAAATGAGGTTTGGGTCTGCTTAGGACTGGGTTGCCACAATAACAAGTGTTCCTACTGCCAGTCCTCATTTAATCCTGGCAACAGCAGGGATTCAGGCCATCACAAACACTTCCTTCCCTCCCAAAACATACAACCCCAAGTGGTAAACCAAGAGTAAAGCATAACCCCATTAAAGGCTTGATTTTTTTTCCCGCGGGATTACATGCCGGCACTGGGGAGCTTGATCAATTGAGCCTTGAGGTTTAATCAATACGTGCCAACAACAACATTACTGCATTCCAGCAATGCTCTCCATTCATCACCTTGAGTAACTCCAGTCACCCAGCAGACAGAGGCACTAAAGCAGCAATTAAAGCCTTTGGGGAAGTCTGAACGCCGCCGGTGGCTCCTGGGACAGCCCTGGGTGTTCCACGCTCCCGAAGGAGCTTCCACCTCCAGCTCAGGCACATCCCCCTCAGTGCCAGGCTGTTGATTAGATGGATATGGCAGGACTCAAATGCAACAGAAGACATTTCAATTAAAAAAGTGATGGTTATTTTGTCTTGCACGTTGTGTCACCAAAACATTTTGGATGGCGAGCCACGCTCGGCGCCGCATTTGCATTTCCATCTGATCAGACACCGAGGACACGTGCCAGGCTCGTGTTTACATTCCAGATAAAGTCACATATCCCAGCAATCTCATTAACCTGCTGCCCTGGAATTAAACAAAACCACCTGGAAAGGCAGCGCTTTCCTCCCCGACGTGCACCAAAGACACCTTCGGAGCTTCCCAGACAGGCTGTGAGCATGGGCGGCTGCACAGAGGTGTGAGGATTTATCTTCCTTGGAATACTTCCCAGGTTTTTTCTGGCCAGGGAGTCTCAGCACAAGTGTTGAGGTTCTGCAAGAGCTACAACTGTGTCTGTACATATGGACAGGCTTTGGGGACAACCAGCAAGGTGAAGGGGTGGCTTAGGGGGAGCAGGTGGAGCGGGAAAGCACAAAAAATATTCACACTTTCCAAGGGCTGGGCATCAGCTGATGAGAAGCTCAGGCCTCTCTGCTCTTGAGGCCATTGCTGTCCCCTTGTTAGCCAAGGTCAAAGCCACGTTGTCAGTGCAGCCCCCAGCCCCTCACAGGCACAGGGCCGGTGCCCTCCTTACCCTGGATATGGACAAATAGCAGACACTCTGCCACCTTGTCCCTATGGGCAAAAGGGCCAATCTCCCCAGAAAAAGCCCTTTATAAACTTGCCAAGTAGAGACAAAGCCATACCTGTTTTGGCTCTGAAGAACGCAGCAATCTCAGCTCCAACTCTGGGGTTTACTCTTGTTATCTACACACATCCTCCTTTCCGAAACAAAACCCTAAAGCTGCTTATAGGAGACAACTGCCAAAAACTTTTATCACTGTCACAGACTTGTTTGCCAGGAACAGACAATATTGCCCAAGTAGCCATGAGTGGATCAAAGAGGATGTGCAGCAGCACATAGATCTGGGAGAAGCTCCAGCAGGATTCTGGGATCCAGCTTGTAGGAAGGGATTTGATCTCATTGGTCTCAGCTTCCCCAGCTGGAAGTGGAAAAAAGGAATTGCTCCAAACCCGAGAAGGGCAGGTACAAATGCTGTGTCACTGGATGAGATTTGCAAAAATTAAGCCATTCCATACTTGCAATCCTCTCTTCTTGAGATGCAGAAGATGAAGAAGAGCCAAATATATCATCTGGGAAGAAAGGGTTACTTTTCAATCAAAAATTAATGCACTGAATTCTGAATTAACATGTGGGATAATTAAAACCATCTTTCCAATGAATTTATTATAGGATATACAAAGCTAATTATAAATTCTCTGTTGCTTAATCCCTTGCAGTTTGCTAATGCAGCGTTGAAATCTCTTTGGCCACACTTGTTTAAATTATTCATTAGACACAGCAACAGTTGTGAACTGTAATTTAAATTGGCATCTCATGAATATTCAATCAATACAATAAACACTGGAATGTTTTACTGCACACTGCTCGATAGTTTGTGCTGGAGCTTGTGTTGACACATTTTTATTAACTCTTTATAAAGGTGTTACCTATTTATGTCACTGATTACAATGAGAATAAAAAGTCCCACTCATAAATATTTGTGTCATTTTCTTAAGAGAGACGATGTAATTAGGCAAAGCTTCAAAAGTCATAATTAATATTGGGTGGCTCTCCTTTCCCTCCTGGTTGCCTGGAACACGTGGACTGGCAGGATTTCAAGGCCTGGCACGTGTGGCCACGTCACAGCTCTGGCACCACAGCGTTCCCAACTGCCCAGACCAAATTCGGGTGCCACCTGTGGGGTGGCCCTGAGTCTGACACCCCAGCAGCTGTGCTGTGCCCTGCTCCCACTGCACAGGAGACAGAAACACGGAGATAACTGGAGACACTGTGAATATTTGCTCTCTGGTCTCCAGCCTTTGGCCCACCAAAACTAGGAAATAAAATGCAGCCAGCATAAAATCCCTATGTGTGGCAGCCTGATGGCTCTGCAGCACCTCATAGGCTTTTAATGGGGCATTTTTAGCAGCAGCCCTAAAAAGTCATTCACAAGAGGCTGTACATTTCTGTGTGGGTTTCTATTTTAAGCCTGAACGTTTTCATTTCAAAGCGAGATCCCGCTCTGACCAGAGGCTGTAAAAACGACATGGTGGGACTCGGTGGCTGTGGCTTCTCAGCAGCACTCATAACACACAAGGCTAGGTTAGAAATTAAAATATTCCCCTCCTGCCAATGGGGGGAATATTCCCTCCTTGCAGACAGGGTTGGGGCCATGACACTGAAGGAATTGGAGGTTCAGGCTCCCCCAGGGCTGCCAAGTGCTCTCAGCAGTGTGGTGAGCTCCAGACTCAGATGTTCCCTGCTGTGCACTGACTTCCATCCTCTCAGATCGGAGCTGCCAGGTGGGAAATAACAGCAGCCGTTACCTTACTTCCAGAAAAAAACAGGAATGTTTTTCTGGAGCGAGCACCGGCCTGGATTTTCTCACGGACACACCAAACCCTGCTGGCTTGCTTAGGGGATAATATCGATGTCCCCGTGTCCTGAGGGGTAATCTCATTAGCAGGTGGATGAACCAAAGACCAAAGGCCAAGCAGTTTATCCCAGCAGGAAGTTTGGCTGATGGCTGCTGTGCCCAGCAGCTGCTGTGGGGCTGCCGTGTCCCCAGGTGAGCACAGGGAGGGGCGGCAGAGGGTCCCCAAGGCAGTGTAGAACCCTCCGGAGACATCCTTGCCAGGGACCTTCACCCTGATCCCTCCTGGACCCCAAGAGTGATTTTCCTCTGCCAGGAGGGTTGGCAATGCTAATGAATATTCACAGAGTGTTTAAATGCTAATTACCGATGGCTCAGCTGAGTGAACAACTTCTGAAACGCAGAAGTTTAATGAAACAATGTTTTTGCAAAGTTGTTTCTGCACCAACACATTTTTGTGGCTTGGGACCATTTGAAGGATTTTAGACCCAGTTTCAAGGAAAGCAAGGTCCACACGTGTTTCTTCTCCAGCACTGTATTTGGATGTTCCTAACCCTGAAATGTATTCATGGTAGCTCCTGCAGACACCTACAAGTATTTTGCAGTTTTACTTCCACCAGTGGAGACAGTGGATTGCTGCTGACCACCCACGCCTCCACCGGCAGTACTCACCCTGCCAAATTTAACACTCCACTATTGATCCTACTGAAAGATTTCAGGCATTAAGGTAATTTTGTATCAGCTCCTTTTTCCATCTTGTGCCTCCGCCGCAGGACTCAACGTTCCTGTGCAGCATTTGCTTGCTGCAATCTGAATGTGACTCCTCCTGGGGAAGATCATTCCCTCCTCTATTCCCCTGTGTGCAGGGCAGGAACCACCGTCTCCTCTGTGATCTTTGCATTCCTTTTTTCCACCCCCTTGTAGGACAAAAGGCTGTTTTGGCATCTCTTAATTATGGCTTTGTGGCTGGCAGATCATCTGTTCACCTCCACCTTTATTCCCAGTGACAGAAAGCATCCGACTGTTCCGCTCCTCTGTTGTGATCCCTCTTGTTCCAGATCAGCCGCCTGTGAGTCAGCTCAGGGCTCTGCACCCGGTGTACTTCCTCACAAATTAGTAACTGATACCTTGCCTTCAGTTGCAAGGGTCCTTCAAGACTGATCTGTGCATTTTTGTTGGTGTTTCTTCCAGCTGTTTCTCACGCACCACAGCTGTCTTCTCGTTTCAGCCTCTTGGTGGAACACAGACAATCCTGACACTTTGTACAGCTAATACCTTTCTTTTTTTTTGATCCATGAATAATTTTCTCTGCCACAGCAGCAGCTCTCCCAGAATACCAAAAGCCACACTCTGCTGTAACTGTATCACTCCAGCTCTGACGTGAGCTGGAGAGCTGCAGTGCTGCCGGTGATGTCAATGCATGATTCAGACATGTTTTCCTTTATGCTCCCAGATCCAGGGCTCATTCTGCTTCCCTGAGAAAGGGGGAGCTGCCTGAGCTCCTACAGACTCTGCCATCATTCACCCAGCCTTGCAATCTGCACTCATACACTGGGAAAAGCCCCTTTGCTCAGGTGGAAGCCCTGAGGATTAGGAGTGGGAAGATCCTTGTATCCAGCACCATAAATGGGGTTGGTCAATACCGTGTTCCCTTCGGATCTCCTCATCTTGTGGCCCAAATGAGACTGATGGCTTTAAGAGCTGCCTCCACCCCAGAAGCAGAATCTGCAGAGGCAGTATAGACAGTCCATTCAAAGTAAAATCTGACAGGTTTTAAATGTAGGACAAAGTGGGATCCATGGGAGAATTTTGTTCTTGAAATTTTAGCAAACATGAGTGTCAATATTTCCCTTTAAAACCCTCCCTCAGCTGGATGGGATTGATGCACAGCTCCAGGCACACCTGGAACACACAGCTCACCCAGCCAGGGCTGGGCTGCAGCACCCTGGTACAGACGAGGCTCTTGGCTGTCCAAGCCCTACAGAAACATGAGGTGAGGACAGGAAACCTCCCTTGCTGCACAGCTGCAGGGTCCCGTCCTGCTGCTTTGCCTTTGCAGTCGATGCTGCAGGGGACGATGCACCAAGGAATGTCCCCTCGTGTGACACCAGCAGGAATGCCACCAAGATTTTTCAAATGTATTCATGGCAAAAGGCAGTGTAGAAATAACATCAGTGGATTCCAGGATGGGGTGATGATGTCCCCTCATAAGCAGGGACATGGACAAGGCAGAGGTGTTTAATGCATTCCTTGCCTCTGTCTTCAACACAGATGATGGACCAAGGGGATCTCAGTGCCTGGAGCTGGAGGATCAGGACTGTGAGAATCATCAGCTCCCATTGATCTGGAATTGTGCAGAATTGGCTGCTCCAGCTTGAGCTCTACAAATCCATGGGGACTGCTGAAATTCATGAGAGAATACTCAAATTGCTGCTGATGTCATCACAAAACTCCTCTAAATGATTTTTGAGCCGTCTTGGGAATCCAGAGAGGTGCCAGCTGACTGGAATCTGGCAAAGGTACTGAATTTCCATGATTCTATGAAGTTCCTTTCTTGTGTATCAGGTGAAGAGGTTGCAAATCACAGCTATCCTCTGAACCTTCATCCCCTTCCCTCCTGCACCTCAACCCCTGCTCATCCCACCCCACCACTGCCTTGCCTTCTGAGGACCTGGATTTCATTCCCAACTCCACCTGATCCTTTGCCACGTTCATGTCTACTCATATCTCTTCAGTGTGTTGCAAAGGCAGAATGTGAATTTTTTACTAACTTTCACTTCCAACATGAAACACTTCCTGGAAAAATTACCATGTGTGCAAACACAGACACCCAAAACGTGGGTGAATGTGTCTGAGCTGGGGCTCTGGTCCCCCCTGAATTCCTGCAGAAACATTTGCTTCATGCCAGGGAAGGTATTTCAGACAGTTCAAGGAATCACACTCCAGGAGAGCTTCTTACTGTGAAAGAAACTTGGGGGACTCATTTAGGCCCACCCTGGGTATCACTCCACAAATTTGGTTCATTAATGTGGTGTTTTGCACCTTTGGAATGTTTCTTACAAAGTGCCCAGGCTCAGTACTTAGTATTTTTATAGTCTGCAGTAAACACTGACACTGCCCTGCACTTGGGAATCTTATTCTTGACTTTGGCTGAAAGCCCTGTTTTTGTCAGTGAGATTTTTTTTCTAAGGGCTCTGTAAGCTGCTATCTCGTAGAGACTTTTCATAACTCAAGAAGGGCCCTGTCTGTACTCAGTGCCTCTGGCCTGATTTCCATCAGGCCAGGGGATTTCTCCTTCTTTCCTCTATGTTCCTTGTTTTGGCACTGAAGAAGTCACCTCAATGTACAGTGAGCAGGCAGCCTCAGTTTCCCCATGGTGAAGAAACATCAAGCCCTAGGGGAGGTACAGGTTGGACAGCAGGAAGAATTTCTTCACTGAAAAGGTGGTCAAGTATCAGAACAAGCTATCCAGGGAAATGCTGGAATCACTATCCCTGGAAGTGTTCAAAAACCATATAGATGAGGTGCTTTGGGGCATGGGTTAGTGGTGGGCATGGCAGTGTCAGGTTAATGATTGGACTTTATGATCTTAGAGGTCTTTTCCAACCTAAAGGATTCTATGATTATATATGAAATACTTGCATTCCTATTCAGTGATAAACACAGGGAAGAAGTGAACTAGGAAAAGTTTCTTAGAGGAAAGTCCAACCTTCCCTGAGCTAATGCAGTGTCCTGCATTAGCTCAAAGTGTAACTTTGGCTCCCAGCTTTGACCAGACTGACACGTCTGTGTGAGGGAGAATCAAGTTCCTAAGGTCTGGTTGCAAAATGTATTGATTTTAATGATCCACAATTTAAAATTACTGTAGATGATGGACTACAAAGAAGCCATCTTACTACAGCCATAATTGCAGTTATTCCTCTAATTTGTCCCTGGTGAACCTTCAATGTGAGCTATAACTGAGGGCCAGTTATTATTATTCATGGTGTACACGGCATCTGAGCCTGCCAAGTGATCGATTGGGTGCTAAAAATGGTACTGGTTGTTTCCCCACACCTATTTATAGTGATCATGTGGCAATGACAACACAAGCACTGCAGGAATGTAAATACAATGGAACATGATTTAAAATCACTGCAAGAGCCCCACTCCCAAATTGCACTAACCTCCAGACAGATCCACTTCCACCCATGCATCCTCCAAGCAGAGCTGGATAACTGAGTTCAGCATCACTCAGGGAACACAACAGCAAAAAAAAATCTGGTTGACCACTCACGGGCAACAGTAAAAATCAACATGAAATTCATGGGCACCAGCACTTCCAGAGCAGGGCAGAGCTTCTCGGTGAATGGCTCAAATAAATCAGCATGGCTGAATTGCTGCTGACTGTACTGAAGTCATTGTACTGTATATGACTTTTCTACTTCAGTGAGAAAGCAAAGCAAAAGGGAATGAAGCAAACTGTCACTCAGGAGAATTCCAGCTCCCATCAACCATTATGGATCAGGAAATCCAAATTGTCAAATGGGCTTCAATTTAGTCCTGGGTTTTTGAGGCGTAAGATGCAAAGCATAAAATCAAAAGGCAGGATTGGCACAGAGTGAAGTTGTGTGCAGACCAGGAATCAGGGCACAACAGCCACATGCACAGACAGGCACACACAAACCAGCCCTTGCCTGTGCAAGGAGCTCGGGAACACAGCTCTGTGTGATCCTAGCAGATCCAGGCTCTTTTCCATCAAATTCCTTGGAAATCCACATCAGGGAGGCTCTATCAGGTCGCATTTCGTCAATGCTCTGTGACTGAGAAGCCAGAGAAAAACCAAGTTTGAAAGAATTCCCACTTGCTGTACTAGCTGGCAGAATTCCACACGGGAGCCCTTCCACAGGCAGCTGAATGTTACAGATCTTGACTGTAAAACGAGGAGCCACGGGGTGAGCAGGGGAAATGTTCACCTCATGCTGCTTAGCCACACACACATCCCAGGAATCAGCAGTGGAACTGCTCTTCCACCTGGCATCAATACAGTCTCCTCACCAGGGCAGAATCCTCCCTGCTGAACTTGGGCTTCCAGCCCTCCAGGAATTGCATTTCTGCCTTGCAAAGCAGCATGGCCATGGCAGAGCTACATATGCTCCATTATAAAAGAAAGACTTCCAAAATCAGCCCTACCCCAGGTGGGGCAGCAATGTCTAATCTGACTTGTGATGTTCTTGGAATAGGTTGAAGGGATTCCTGGCACAACCAGAACTCCACCAATTCAGTATTTGCCTTGGTGGAAGGATTTAAGCAAACTGTTTCTCTGTCTTGGTCTCTGCTGTTTGGATTTAATTCTTAGGACAACTCTCAGATTCTCTGTAGATGCTGTAGAGCATCTTCTGGCCTCCACGAGGGGACTGAAATTCTAGTGGAACAGGCAGATTATGAAGAAGAAATGAACCCCCTGAGGAGGACAAAGCTGAGCAAGAAGTGCTGGGTCCTCTTAGAGAGCTGATGGGATGGAGGCAATAGGAGGATCCCTATACGGATCTTTCTATCCTTCAGCCTGCAGTGTGGAGGCCTTAAAATTAACCTTCTTCTTCACTAACAGATCTAAGACACCCCTGCAGGGCCCTGGAGTCACTTCTTGGGCCATGAAGACAGTTCTATCACCAGCAAACATTTGCTCAATGGCCACAGATGCTCTGATCTCCACAATGTGGTTTATTTCTGGACCTTTCACCTCCCACATCCCACACAGGAGCCTAATTGTACCCTCAGCTCTGTTATAGGAAAACCAATCCCAAATGTACTTTCTTATGGGGCAATTGTAAGGGGAGTGAGGCTGTGGTAGCCACAAATCTTGTCACAGAATATCCTGAGCTGGAAGGGAGACACAAGCATCACTGAAGCTCAACTCCTGGTGCTGCACAGGACAACCCCAAGAATCCCACCCTGTGCCACCATGAGACATGAGCCTAAAAAGGAACAGATTGCTCAAAAGAGAGAATCAGCCAACACTACCAACCAAGCCAACCTCAGCTGGCTGTGGAGGCTGAGCAGTGACCTGCCCCTGCCTCACCACGCTGGGTGAAGGGGCAGGAGCCTTCCACCTCATCGAGGTGCCAAGACATGGAAATCAAAGCAAGAGCTCAACTGCAGCTACTGATCCCAGCTCTGGGTTGTGTGGGGGACAGCTGGGCAGGGACTGTGTCCCAGCTGTCCCATAACCAGAACTGGATGTTCTTGGTTCAGCTCAACAGGAGCATGAAAGTTGACAGGACTCGTTCTGCAAGGGAAGTGGTTTTCCTGCAGGTAAACGTGCCTCCTCCTCTCCCAGATTAATGCCAACCAGATGGCCAACTGCTGCTAAAAAACACAGGCTGAAATCATCCGAGAGTCTCTAGGACAGACACACAGAACTGATTTAGAACTGGAAAGGTGCCATGAGAAAGCCCAACCAGCGTAAAGCCTGGAGCTGTGTGTGGGATTGTCTCCAGCACTGGGCAGGAACCTTCTGTGGTGGAGCAGGCGGGTTGGCAGTGGCAGATGGGTGTTTTGCACCAAGAGCACAAAACCTGTGCTAACAACCAGAGCTGGGCTCTCCCAGAGGCCAGCCCTGCACGTGCAAGTCAGGCCCACGTGGAAAGTGCACCTTCAAAGAGGTGGTTTGGGAAGGCTGCTCTGTCCCAAGGGCTTGGCAGCAGCAGGAATTGGAAAAAAGGTCTGGGACAGACCTTCTCTTTATGTTAGACAAGGTGATGTTCATGAGATACATTAAAAATGTTTTGAGTAATAAGGAGTTATTAATATTATGAAGTTTAATTAGGGAATGTGCCCAAATCTCCACCCCTACCCTGTCAAGGAAAAGAGGATCCAGGGTTTGGATGCATAGGGAAATGACACATTGCTTGCATTTCTGTGTAACAGTGGAGTCAGGGCTGATTCCGTCAGTCACAGTTTTTTAACAATATTCTGTGGCAAAACCAGTGCATGTAAAGTGCTCCCAGGAGCCCAAAGCAGAGATGGTCCCATTCCACCACACCTTCCCTGGAATGAGACACTGTACAGGTGAGATGGGACCTGGTGCTCCCAGCTTCAGATCAATTCCAGCCAGAAATCAGCTCTGGATTTACTACATGTAACAGCTGCCTCCACCTCTCCACCAGCACACATTTGGACACCTGCTGCAGCAACTACCCATGTTTTTGGTAGATCCATAAACATTTTAAAAACAACTTTTTGGCATTTTCATACTCACTCTCAGCAAGTCACAGAGTTTATCCTCGCTTATGTGGACAAAAGTATTCCCTTTTATTCCTCTGAAATTCCAAATCTCAAATCCCATGAGGTTTCCCAGTGTAGCTGCTCTCATTTGTATATTCCATGCACTTTTATACTTTCAGTTATTTTATTTGCCTCCCTCTTAAACTGAGCATCTGCCATCACAGAGGATCTTTCCACACCCATAACAATTTCTGTTTCTATTTCTATTTTCTATTCTTTGAGTCTCTTTTCCTCCCTCTTGCCTGAGATGGGATGACCCACACAGCACAGAGTGTACAACTCTCCAAACCACCCCCCTCCATGAGTTTCTCCCATCCTCTAACCCCTTATCCCTGCACAAGGTTCTTTGAGGTGCTTTCTGGCAGTCAATCCAGAGCACTGCAAGCTTTATGAATAGTGAATATTTCTCTCCTCATCATGCATTAATTACACATTTATCAACGCTGAACAAACTGCCTTTGCAATCTTGCAGTCCATTTCCCTCCTATGCTTACATTTATGAATTTCCTTTCTCCTGTCCCAAATATGTCCATTTTCTTTGTGTCACCCTCGAGTTTTATCTCTCACTGCCTACATTCAGCATCACTAATACAAAAGCATAAACAACAGAACATCCAGGGTAGTGACAAAACCTTGAGAGACCCCCACAAATCATGAGGAGCAGGAGCCTTCAATCACTGCTTTTTCTAGTGTTTGCAAATAACATCAAGAATGGAAGAGGTTGACAAAACCCACTTCTCTACAGAAAATGTCCTGGTTCAGGGCAGCCACTCCCTGACACTTTGCTAGTTCCTTTTGCTGTGGCAAACTGTCACCTCAAACTGTCCTGATTTGGTCTACCTGTGCCTCAGGAGGAGCACAAGGAGAAGGAATGTTCCTCTTCCAGTCTGCCACTTCCATCAGCTCCACTTGACCTGCTGCCCATTCCTACAGGGACCAGAGAGGTATCCATGGGGGGAACCATGTCCAACACAGCCCTGGTGGGACAGGACTGCCCATGTTGGCCACTACATTCCCACCTTTGGACTCCTTAACTCCAAATCCATACCCAGGCTTCGACAAAAAGACATTGGGGCCAGCCCTGGGAAAAGGGAGCGGATCCCACTCCCTCCAGCAGCACCCTGGTGTCCCACACTGCCTGCTGTGGGTTCCAGGACTGCTGGGTCCCTGCTGAGGGATGCCCCCGCAGCAGGGACAAGTGAGGAACACAATTCCTGCGGACGGTGAGGGATGGCAGCAGTACCCGGCCCCCTCCTCTCCCTGCCCTCAGCAGGGACCAAACAATTTCCATGGTGTAAACAGAAGGTTCCTAATGGGATTCTGCGGAGCTGGGAGACAAATGGAACAGCCAGGCAGAGCATTAAGGAATGCTTTCCAGCCAGCAGAGCCTGAGTGCAACACTCGGACATATAACATTACCAACTGGCTCGCTGCCATGCATCAGATGCAGAAACATTTTTCTCTTTCTGTGACAAGCTGCATCTGTAGCAATCATTATAATTTCTCTTGACATTACATCCCACACCTCTTCACAGAGGCAGGACTCAAGTAGCACTCTTCATTTAAATGGTAACTTTGATTCCTCGGGGCTACGGGGATGTGAAGTGGTTCAGCCTGTACCACCCAGAAGCAGGGGCTGCCAGAGCTTTTCCCAGGGTGTGCTTCCCACTTTCAGAGCTTTTGGTCTTCTGGGGTGGGGTCCGACTTTGGCAGCTGGACATTCCCAGATTCACACCCAAAAGGCAGGTAGAGATTGGGAGTGTTTGTTGAAGAAAGGGAAGTCTGCCTCAGGGTTGCTGTTTGTGTTCTCCCTTGCTCTGCACCATCGCTTGCACGCACAGCAAACCCCACCGAGGCCACTGGCAGGGGAAAACTCCTCTGAAAGGGCTGGGATTACCATTTCTATTTACCAGCTGAGGAAATCTTACCTACCAATTAGGGACTATTCCTCCTGTCACTCCGGCGCTCAGCCGAGTGGCTGATGTGGCTTTTTGATCTCCTCATTGCATAACAAAGCCTGTTACAGCCCATTATTTTTATTGTAAGCACTTTCTGTTATTTGCCTCTAAAAACGGCTCCCATTGAACTAATACAAAGAGACTCACTCAACGTGCACACACCTACAGCAGTGAACAGTCATCATAACTTCTGCAGCTGAAACAAAAGCCGTGGAAATTTCCATCCTTTTGTGCTCTCCTGCCCCAGGCAGGACGGGAACGGAACCAACACCAGTCACTGCAAGGCCATTTGGGGCTGAAACTTCTGGAAAGGCAATGGAAAGCAAAGCACATTCGTGATTGGGAATGAACCTCAAAGTTCCACAGCCCCTCCTTGTCCGGGGCAGTGAGTGATTGCTGGAGCAGGTTAATGCACCCTGGTAACATGCAAAGGGGAGGCCAGTGACAGCTACGAGATAAATATGATTGATCTAAGGGATAAGGGCAATTAAAGATGGGCTGCAACATTGATCAAAATGCACAAGATGGATGGCAAAGGGTTGCCAGACACGCTACTTTGATTTTTCTTGTATCAGAAGTGATGCTGGTTAAAAAGTGGCAAAAAATTGTTCTATTTACAGCTGCCTGATGCACTTCAAAGAAGATTTTATGTCACATCATGATGTGGGGTGTGAACACACATGGGAACGTGAACACTTGATGGTGTGGCAGAGGTTATGATGCAAATTAAAAACCTTCACTTGTCTTTTGGAGGCTCTTTACTTTGGCACAGGCCCACAGCCACCACATTTCGTTATTCCCATGGAAATGAGAAAAGAGGGGGGAAGCATGGGACAGCAAACAAGGTGGGCAGAGGGTGAAGCTCCAGGAGGATGCACGGAGCTCCATCTCCTTGGCAAAACCACCTTCCTTACATTAGGCCCCTGCTGTCAGTCCAGAGGTGGCAATGAAAGCTCAGCTTTGTTGGCACAGTCAGGGAGGAGGAATGGGATGCAGGAGAAGGTGCAGAGACACGTGCCTTGGGGATTATTCCTGCCTGGAAACGCCTCTGTTTTCCTGTGTGTGACCCAAACAAAAACAAGTCCTTGGATGACCTGCGCCGTTGGGTCACACGTACAAAATAAGGAACAAAGGCAGCATTTTAGGGAGGGTGAAGCAGCTTCTGGTTAATCAGCTGAGAGAGGGCTGAGTAAATTCAGCAAGAGGCAAAGGAATCACAGAATGGTTTGGGTTGGAAAGGACCTCAAAGCTCATCCAGTTCCACACGCCTGCCATAGGCAGGGACACTTTCCACTAGACCAGGTTGCTCCAAGCCCCATCCAACACTTGAAGGAAGGAGGAAGATCCTGCCTGCAGCTCTCACATGAACCTTGTGCAGTCTGGCACACACACAGAGCCCTGGCTGCTGCTGAAACCCATGTCCTGGTAAGCAGAGAGACCCTGGAAACACATCATTGTTCGCTTTACCTACTGTTCCCAAAGGGATTGGGATCCCTAAGGTTCAAACACATCTAAAGCTGTTGTTGCATTAAAGACAACCAACATTTAAGCAGAGATGATCTGGCATCATTTATCTCATGCTGCAACTAAAGGCAAGACATTTTGCCATGCCCAACATTCATTAGCATGAACGAGGGTAATCCCAACACTTCCTGACCATTATATATCTATTCAATTTTTAAATCTTTCCTCATGCCTACTTTTGACATAATTTCCTGTACTTTTACAAATTATGATAGAGAGGAAGAAGATGGCAGAGATAGCCCCACAGTACACCAGAGCCCAAGCAGCTGGAGAAAAGCCCATCCAGGCACCAACTCCAGCTCCTGGGGCTGAGCTGACAAATCCTCCACCAGGAAATGGGGAATTGCCCATGCTGGGACACTCTTTCCCCAAAGCTACATCCCAGACTCCAGTGAAACTCTCTTCCAAATCTCTAGTTCATTTTGCAGAGCATGTTGCATGTTCTCATTTGCAGATTTTTTGATGGGGGCAAAATGGATTTTTAACCTCACTAAGGAAAATTGCTAAAGTGGGACTTTTTGCTAAGAAGGAGAAAAAAATTTCACCCCAAATGTGGACACGGCATAAACCTAAAGGGTTAAAACCGGGCTAAGAACAGGCATCCACCTACATGTCTGTGCACTAGAGACAAACACATCTGAGATCAGAATCAGGTCTTAAAAAAGATCCATCCCATTCCTTAAACATATTTACTGGAGTTATTTGATATTGTTCTGAAAACCTCCTTCATGCTGCATTCATCTCGTCTGCTCCCATAATTCAGAGATTTTATTTTCCACTATATTTTTAATTTATATCATGTTTTATTTATACCACTGTCTTTTATGAAACCTCGAATTTCAAAACTGACACAGGCATTACGCACATGAAGTAGACTTCTTATTATCAACATGGCAGAGGAGACAAAAAAATGACAGAAATAAATCTCAGGTTTTATGCCGGCGAGACGTTCTGCAAAGTAAGTGACATTTCTCAGCAATACAAATGGTACATTAAGAGATAATTTCCAGAACATGATACCAGCTCCGGAGCACGGCACCGTTTCACAGAGCAACATCTGGGCCGCGCTTTAGCGAGCGCCGGGCTCGTGTTGTGTTTGGCCCCGGGATCGCGCCAGGCCTTGAGAGGAGACTTTGGAGTGATTAAGTTTAGTGCACACACGAGAGGCAGTTCTTCGGCGCGCTGTCAGCACGGCGTAATTGATATTTTAATTACACCGCTGATGCACAGGCACTGCGAGCCTCCTCCTCCTCCCCGGCCTCACGCTCCTGAGAGCTCCACACGAGCTCGCTTAAGCGCAGGCTTAAGTGCGGTCTGGGCTGCCTGAAAGTGCAGCAAATTGTGTCACCAGTGGTTAGTGGCAGCTGGGGCAGGCACAGCAGTGACGAGGGGGACTGTCTCACAGGGATCTGCCGGTGCCCTCCCCGAGGATTGCTCTGCTGGGAAGGAGACTCTCCCTGCTGGCACTGTCCCGATGGCACTGGCTTATCTGGGAGAGAGAGTGACCGACTCAAGGAGAGGAAAGGAAAGTTTGGGAGGATGAATTTTCATGGAATAGTTAAAAGGGGGATGCAAACAGTGAAGGAGAGATGCTGGTTCATTGAGAGCAGCGGGTAAACCTTGGGATGGGACCTGCTGGCTTCTGGCCAAGAGATGAGTATGGGGAGATAAGGACCCGGTTTGCAGCCTGAAACCCAAAGAGGCACAGGCAGCAGAGACAATTCTGCAGCCAGACTTACACACACACACACGTTGGTTCACTGTGCAGGGCCCTTCCTGCAGGTACGAGGGGTGCTGTGGGTAAGAGCATGTCTGAAGGCTCTCCTGCATCCCCTTGCTCTGGGACACAGACTCCTGGAATGGTTTGAGTTGGAAGGGATCTCCTACTGAGGAGGAATTCTCCTGCAGGGAGGTGGCTGTGAGGGGTTTTTGGGAAAAAAGGCAATTCCCATGGGAGATTCTCATCCTGGCAGGTGACAGTCTCTGCCTGTTCAAGCGACACCATGTCTTCTTCCTTTCCCTTGTTCAGGGAGGAACTCTTTCATTTCCAAGCAAAGCACACATCTGCTTTGCTTCTCAGCTGTCACAACAGTTCCCTTGTGTGAACAGTGTATCATGACACCCGAGTTACTCCTATCTTGGGACACCCATGGGTGAACCTGAAGACCAACACCACAACCATCCAGGTTCCTCATGCTCACTGCCCTCACACACAGCCCAGTCCTCACAAGCTCTGCTGTTCTCTGAGCACTCACAGAGCCGGGTCCTGAGGGTGGCCCACACCATCCCAGTTCTCTCTCAGCAGTGCTTGGCAAGGGATCATGCAGAAGCTGCCTCAGCCATGAGAAAAGATGGGGCTGCTGCTCCACAGGGAGCTTCTGCTGGTGTCCAGGATGACTGGGAAATTCAGGGAGGATCTGTCCCACAGAACAGGACCTGTATTCATAGAACTCTAGAATTGTTTGGGTTGGAATGGACCTTTAAAGGTCATCTAGTCCATGGGCAGGGACACCTTCCACTGTCCCGGGCTCCTCCAAGCTCCATCCAGCCTGGCCTTGGGCACTTCCAGGGATCCAGGGGCAGCCCCAGCTTCTCTGGGCACCCTGTGCCAGGGCCTGCCCCCCCTCTCTGTAAAAAACTTCTTCCTTATATCTAATTTAAACCAACTCTCATTTGGAAACCTTTCCCACTTGTCCTATTGCTACAAGCCTTAAATAAAGTCTGCCCCCATCTTTCTTATAGGCCCGTTTAGGCCCTGGAAAGGGCTCTGGGGTCTTGGATCCTTCTCTTTTCCCAGTGAACGCCCCCAGCTCTCCCAGCCTGGCTGCAGAGCAACCTTGGAGCACCTCTGGTGCCTCCTCTGGATCTCTCCAGCAGCTCCAGGTCCTGCCTGTGCTGGCCCAGGGCTGGGGCAGCTTTGCAGGTGGGGTCTCACCTGGGCACAGGGGCAGAGGGGCAGAATCCCCCTCCCCTGCTGCCCACCCTGGGGCTCCGCCCAGGCCTTGGGGCATCTCTGGGCACACACACATCCAGCTCTCACCCACCAGCACCCCCAAGTCCTTCTCCCAGGGCTGATTTTGACCTGTTCATCCTCAGCCTTGGTATTCCCCGAGGGATCCATGCACATCCTGCCCCCAGGAGCAGCTCTGCACTGGCACCCCTGGCAGCAGCAGTGGCTCCTGCTCTCCCTGAGTTCAGACAGCTCAGCCACAACACCTAAAACTTCAGAAAACATCTCTCCACACAAGCCCCTTCCTCTGAGAAAGCAAGTTTTGAACACACACAAGAACAATTTACTCTTTGATTGGGGATCTTGTCTCCCAGGTTCCGACCTGGAGCGGAATTTTATGACCAAGCCCTCCAGCTCGGGGGGAGGAGTGAAGGGAAGGGGCTTCCAAGTGAAAATGCCAACAGATACTTAAAGCCAGCAGCATGTGTGGGTGTTGCTAAATTAAGCTCGCAAGTAGGTGGGGCAAATGCTTTAAACGAGTTTGTGAAGGTAAAATAATGTTCATTAAAAATAGAAAAACAACTGAAAAAATATCCTTTGTATTCAACTTCACACTCGTACATCATAATGTTCCAGTAAAAGCCCATTTTCCCTTGAGATAATAAAAGAATTGAATTTTTCCTTATCGGTCATCTATTTTTCTAGCTAAAGCTATTACTCCCTCTCTGTGGTTGCCAGGCAACAAGAAATATTAATAGCAGCTTTTATTAGCTTAGCTTTAGCAGTGGAGTACCAGAATGAGAAAATGGAAAACATAAATGTGTTACATAAATCTTTCAACCTTTCAGGGTTTGTGTTAGTCTCTGTTTTCATAATGATTTATTGAAGTGATGGTTCATTTATGAGAAAAAGGAGTGTGAAATAAGAAAACGGAACATTACCCTGAAGGACTGTTTGAAAATAAATAATTATAGAAGGTGAAGAAAAGCTGTTTAAAACCATTTTTCTGAGTTTTATAAAATTTAAAAAGACATATTTCTTTCATTTATTGCCTCTGAGAAAAACACTAGCAGGGAATTGCAAACAGGGCTCTGCTTAATACAAAGAACCCTTCATGTAGGGTTGTATTATTACTATTTTCCACCTCATGTTTGGGAGTTTAGTTTTTAAATACTGAACCATTAATAAGCAGAAAGCTGAATTAGTCAAAACCCTAAAGCTCACAACAAAATTGCCAGTGAAAACTTACCCAGGACTGAAACAAGGGGAACTCAGGGAACTTTTTGCTGTTGGTGACCCAAGCAATGCTCTTGTTGGTTTGTTTATTTATAAAGGCTCTTTTGAAGAGCATGGACTTGCTTGGAAGGGCAATGCTGCCTGTACATTTAAATTATTTTAAATAACTTATTTTAACAGGCACTGATTCAAAATTATTGAAATATTGATGCATTGGAAGTATTTGCCCACAGCATGTAAACTGCTCTGCCTGCTGGGATCACGGATTTCCAGCGGCCTGGAGGAAAGACTGGCACAGCTTGCTTGGCTTTTGTGACAATATTTAATTGACATAACGAGTTTTTTACAATGTGGGTGGTAAAACCTGCCATGAGCAGCTGTGGCTGCCCCATCCCTGGAAGTGTCCCAGGCCAGGTTGGATGGCGTTTGGAGCAATCTGGGTTCTGGCCTTGCAATCTTCCCGCAGGACAACCTCTCTCGAGGCCAGGGGAGCACCCAGCTTGTCCTTGGAGCCCTGCAGCATCCCAGGAATGCACATCCCAGCTCTGGGAAAGGGCTGCTCTTCCTTTCCATTCCCACAGACAGCAGGGTTGCTGCTGCTTTGTTTTACTGCTCTCCTCTGTTCCACACCAAGGCCCCGTTGTGTTGGGAAGCAGCTATTCAAGGTCAGCTGAAAACTTCTGGAATTTCAGGGTGGCACTCACCTTTCTCCTACAATTCACCCCCATTTACCATTTCACTCTCTCACCTCTACCTAAACAGGATCCACAGCTCACTGGAAATGTGACATTTTACACCATGGATGTTCTTTTTGCCTCGGAGGATTTTAAATATTTTTCAAATAATTCCGTTCCACTCAACAAACTGAAACGAAACCTTTCAGGCTGTGGCTGAAGCCTTTCTGCCCTTGCACCAGCTTGCTGTGAGCATAAAAAAAATACCCCAGTGGGCTGAAGGAAATGTTAGTGCCTTTAGAGGAGTCACAAAGATCTCTCATCATGAGAAGCAATGGGAAGATGCAGACATGGAGAGGTGTCAGCCTCTCCAACCAACTCTACACACCTGCAAAGCTCATGTTGGCTCACGAGAGCAGCCACATGCCCAAAAGGATGTGTCCCACATGCAGAAATGCATGGCTGTGCCCCATTCCCCCTGCAGAGCAGGAGGAAGCAGGGTGGCTGCTTTTTTGGGGTGTGTAGATGCATCCTGTGACCAGGCTCAGGGGAGCAGAGTTTTGGGGTCCTGGAGCAGTGCTGGAAGGCTCTGGGCAGTGCTGTCCCCCCAGTCAGGGGCTCCTGGCTCCCCCCACCCCAGCACTGTCCCACCTGACAAGCAGAGGCACCCCCAGCCCCCTTGGCTGCTATCCAATATTAATGGAAATGTGTTTGTGCTGCGTTGGGGATTCCTGGGCTCTGACCTTGATCGCCCTTTGTTTCTGTCAAAAATGTTCTGCCAAATCCACTCTGAAATCTCATTTATTCCCAGCAGCTCCTTAACCCAGCAGGCACCCACCTCCCCACTGATCCATGGCACATCTCTGCCCCCTCCCCTGCTTTCCCCACATCCCCAGATTCCAGCCCCAGTGAGATCCCAGCCCAGCAGGACTCCCCTGCTTCCCTGGAAGGCTCAGCCGCTGCTGCAATGTTCACAGTGAGCAAAGTTATCCTCTTCCCAAGGAAAACATGGTTTTTCCCTCTTTGATTACTTTTCCCTAATTACTCCCATTTCTCAGTGACAGTCACATCTCTCCAATTTTCTTTCCCTCCTGCCATTCCTCCTCTTTCCCTTCACTTCCCTCCTTCTTTTTTCCCATAGGAAAAGAGACATCACTAGAAAAGAAAAACCTACTGCGGTAAGAATTTTGTGCTTGTTTCTTGTCATCAACACAAGAAATAACAAACGAGCCAGCTCTGCCTCCTCCCCAGGCCTCCCACACCCCTTCCAGCAGTTCCTCACACATCACATCCTGGGCCATCTCTTTGCCTACTCTTGTCCAGCCATCCCTGCTTCCCTGCTCTGCAGCTCCCTGCACCCCATTCAGGGACTGAAAACTCCCCTAATTTCTAAAAACTCTTGGGTGTGGGGGAAAAAAAAGAGGAATAAGTGACAGAAACAGCAGGGAAGAGCAATGACATGGAAAGGTGGAGCTGGTCCAGATCCAAGTGTGAGAGTGGTGGTCTGGAGGGGCTGCTGAAGGGATGAGGAAACAGAAGGAATGCTGGATTTGGGATTTCCCCATCAGGGCACAGCTGCTTTGCCCAAACGAGGGTCTCCATCTGACAGCCCAGGGGTGAGCTGGAGCCAGGAGCAGGGGCTGGCACACAGCAAATCCCCTTCACTCCCCAGCTCCTGTCCTGCCATGGGAATTTCTGTGCTGATTAAACTCCCTCTGAGTTGATCACCTGCACAATGGGGTGTCCCTTGAGAGGCACTGGGAGGTTTAATGCAGTCTGAGGGTAATGCCAGAACATCCCAGGACCAGAGACACACACAGGAAACAGCAACCTGCAGTTGGATTTCTTTATTCACTTGTGACCTCTCAGGAAAAAATTCCAGTCCTTTGGCTCTCAGTGAGTCCTGGTTCATGTCTTATCAGCAGTTAGAGATTTCTTCATTTTTTTTTTTCTCTTTGACTTAAAAAAATGCTAAGGCTCAAGTTACATTTTTAGAGCAAAAGTCTGACCAATGTCTAAACATTTTACCATGAATTGCTTGTTGTTTCTCATTGTATTCAAACACACAGACATGGCAACCAAGACAGGAAATAGCTGTGTATGCAAAAACCTGTGTGAGCTACAGCAAAGAGCAGCAGGGAGGAGAGAGGCTCCAGCTCCAGCATTTGCATGAGCAACGCTGGTCCTGGAACAAACCCAACACCTCTGCATGCTGTGTCACCTCCTCAGAGTCCTGTGCAGGCAAGGCTGACTCCCAGACTGGCCTCCCATCACTACCTGGGTGAAATAACCTCTCTCTTTCTGGAAGTGTTGGCAAACAAGCCCCAGGATGGTTTGGATTGGAAGGGACCTTAAAAATCATCTATTACCAACCCCCTGCCATGGGCAGGGACACCTTCCACTGTCCCAGGCTGCTCCAAGCCCTGTCCAGCCTGGCCTTGGACACTTCCAGGGATCCAGGGGCAGCCACAGCTGCTCTGGGCACCTGTGCCAGGGCCTGCCCACCCTCACAGAGAAGAATTTCTCCCCAATATCCCATCTATTGCTGTCCTCTGGCAGTGTGAAGCCATTCCTCCTTGTCCTGTCCCTCTATCCCTGGACCCAAGTTCCTCCCCAGCTCTCCTGGAGCCCCTTTAGGCCCTGGAAGGTGCTATTAGGTATTAACCAGATGAGTTTAAAATGTGCTTTCTCTCCAGGACTCTTCTGTGCCCTCATGTGCATGTGCTGCTCCCCTCAGCACTCCCAGGAGCTGTAGGTGTGCTCTGGGACCATCGTGGACAGGAAAGGGACTTGGTTCCCCACCAAAAGAGACAGAAGGTGTGACTGACTCTTCAGTGGAAAAAAGGCTGTGATGGGAGGGTAAGGCAGGATTTAATTCTGACCTAAAACTGCAGGACAGGTCCCTGCCTGATCGCTTTGCTGCTGGGCCCTCTGAAGACGTCTCACAGCTCCCAGGGTTTCCAAAGCTGAATGGTTTCAGTTCACTCTCAGCTGTGAAATTCAGGGTTCACTGGACTTTTTTTATTTTTGTGGTAAGGGGCAAACAAATCTTAATCTCTCTATTCTACGTTTACAGCCCACTAAGTCCCCTTCTTATCTTCTCTGGCTCGGCCCTGATTTATCGTCACCGCGCTGCATTTGTAAAACAGTACCATAAAGTAAGAAAGAGAACATTTCCCAAGGACTACTCCAAAATAAATTATTTCAGACACAGAGAAGCTGCTTAATAAATCCCCCCTTCTTTTTTTCTTTAGGTATTTTAGAAAGTGATTTATAAATGCAATATCATCTCTCAAAAATGAGACAATCAACACGAGATAAAATTATTGTGTTATGAAAATAGGGGTCAGGCAAAGGGGCTGTGCTTTAAATTAAACTGGGGAAAAATATTTCATCTGAAATTGACTCTTTCTGTCTCAGAAATGAATGTTTTAATCACCTAGGAACCTAAAAGGTAACACAGAGCCCTAAGTAATATTTAATTCCATAGAAATATGCCTCTGTTCAATATTGATGGGCAGAACATGATATTTCTCTTAAACACACTAACAATGAAACTCGGAGACTCATCAGGACTTCAGAAAGCCTTGGGATTTTCCTAGACTAAGAGATAATATCCCATTTAAATATTTAAATATCACTACCTTTCAGACCCTTATCTATTGAAGCAATCAACACCAAGCGTTCCCCAGCTAGGCATGGCCAGGCTCCCAGCCATGCTCTTTAAGTAAAAATTAACTCTGTTTGATATCAGTGTCATTCAAAATCAACGATCTTAGAGAGAAACAATGTCGAAAACCAACCACGGGGCTAAAGCTGCTTAGGAGGAAAATGGTATTAAACAGCAGCAGTATTAACTCAATATCACTGTCAAAATCGAGTCACAACCTTTCCTCAGTGCTGCTGATGCAGAAGCATCGTAAGCTCTAATTAGCCCTGGAGTTTCTTCCCAGAGCTTCACTTTACTTCATTATCCCTGCCTTGTTTATCCCTGCACGAGTCATTCGAAACTTTGCAAGGTATCCCCTTCCCAGGAGAGAGCCGGGAGGCAACTGGAGTTTGTGAGTGCAAGGAGGGATCCTGTTCCCCCTGAAATCAATAGCAGAGCTTTCCCCTCAGGGAGCATCCTGCTGCTCCTCCTGCTGGTGCCACCGGGGCCACCCCGGCAGTGGGACAGGGGGACAGGGGGAGCAGAAAGGACACAGGGTGTTGGGGCTTTGGTCACCTCACCACGGGGGCTGGGGCACTGCACTTCACTTGGTCCAGGGCCTGATGCCATTTGGGCTTTGCCTTTCGTTCTTTTGTGTGCTCTCTGTATTCCTCGCACATCTGTTTGGAGCTCTATTGTATTAGTAGCTAGTATTCCCAGTAATTTTCCATGGCCTTTTCCTAGGCAAGAAGACAAAACAAATTCCAGAGCTCCAAGCTCTCTGGGGGGTACAAGGCCCCAGCATTATCTTGGCTCTTCCTGGGAACCAAGGCTGAGGACAACTCTTTGGGATACATTTAATGGAGAAAGTACAGCCAGTGCCAAGAGGGGTCTCCAGAGAAGGGGCTTCACCTGGGGGGGAATTCATCACCATTTGTCCTACTAATTGGTGGGTTTTCTATTAATTATGCTGATTTCCTAAAATCTATAAAGATTCACCCCTGAGGGCTGAGTGGGCTTTTGTGACATCTTTCCACAACTGCCTCTGAAAGCTTTCAAATAAAGATCCTCTTTTATATCACCTCCTTACTAAAATTATCTTGAGCTTCATTTCCAGGCTGGGAAAAAGGCACCAGGAGGATGTTCCACACAGGGGGGAAAGCCCTTTGCCCTGATCCTGAGTGGTTAATGAGGCTCAGGAGGACACCAAAGCATGAAATTGCCACCATGAGCACGGCGACTGCGCTCTCTGCCAATACACCCCAACTCATCCCAACCCTCATGGCAAACAGCTCATCACCAACACCCTCCCCTGCTCAGCCACCTCCTCCCTGGAAACACAGAGTGGTTTGGATGAAAGGGAGAGAGAGGGGAAAGGCACTGACCGTGGGGAGCTGGCTGGAGAGCAGGTGCCCATCCTGACTCAGCATGTTGGAGACCATGATGGCCGGCAGGTCCATGTTCTGGTAGGGATATGCTGGGATCAGGCTGTTGGGAGGGAGGCTGTGGCACAGCGAGTGGTATCCAGCTTCGTGGTCCACCAGGTGCAGCAGGGACGGGTCGGGGAGGTTGGGAGGCGTGATGGGAGGGATCTCGTAGTCCTCGTTGTTCTCATTCTGACTGTTGTACGTCTGAAACACGAAAGAGACGTTGTGCAACGTGTCACTGCCCTGCTGCTTCGGCAAAGAAAAGTGACTATTTCTCTGAGAAATACAGATCCCCCTGGAAATGGGTTTGTTGTGATAAAAAAGGCACCTCCAGTCCTGCACACCAGGTTGTAACGAGGTAGGAGCCAGGGTAAGTGTGGCAGCACTGCAGCATCCATCAGGAACACACCATGGAGCCACTTGAGGCATCTCCTTGCTCCCCTCTCCCTCACTGCACCCCTGCTCATCTCTGAGTCCCCAACACCTCAGCAGAAACTTCCACACCTGGACCACAGCCATGGAAGGGCACGGCTGCTTCCTGACCAGCTGCTGCCTTTCCTAGGTCAAAGTCTCTCTGGGCACCTGGCTCAGCTCTCAACCTACAGCTGGTATTTTAAAGAGCTTTTGTGAGAATTAGAATTGTGGAAATAACAGTTACTTGGGATCAAAATACACAGAATTATGGAGCAATTTGGGCTACGAGGGATGTTAAAGCCCATCCAGTGCCACCCCTGCCATGGGCAGGGACACCTTCCACTATCCCAGGCTGCTCCAAGCCCTGTCCAGCCTGGCCTTGGGCACTGCCAGGGATCCAGGGGCAGCCACAGCTGCTCTGGACACCCTGTGCCAGGGCCTCCCCACCCTCACAGTAAGGCATTTTCCCCTAATATCTCATCTAACCTTGCCCTCTGTCAGGTTAAAGCCATTCCCTCTCATCCTATCTCCCTCAGGATCCTCAAGAACTCAAGCACAGAAGCTGCAGCCAGGGAGGGGAATTTGGAAACACAGCCATCACTTTTTGAAAACCCTTTAAAGAAAGCCTGTGTGACTTCACCACACATGGAGATTTGTCCTTCCTTATATCCCCTCCCAGATTTCATCTGGAAAAGCATTCCTTCACCTCCCCACTAACACTCCTTCGAGGTGACATGAACATGCAGAGTTATTGGAACTCAGTCTGCTCCCCGTGTTTTCTCATAGCTTGTTTACTTCTAAGCATTCCCATTTATATAAAAATATGTTATTGCACCTGTGCAATCATTTTCACTTCAGACAAAACCATTTTTTCTTCATAACGTGTGAATCTATCCAAAATTATTAATTACCAACGCAGAATATAATGAGTCTCTGGCAGAGGAGGCTTATTCTAAACATCTACTGTTTCACACATTATTATAGCATATGAAATTCTGATTAGCTATAGTATTACACACATGCTAAAGCTAAATTTCCCAGATCACCTAGTTTCATGGTTGGATTTGGACTTAATACTTGATTTAAGAGCAAAACCCCAGATGTTAAAAAACCAGTTAAGCACTGTAGGCTTTAATAATCCATTGTCCCAGAGCTCACCCCCGGATTCACGCTCTTCATCACCACTGACTGTGGGGAGAAAGTCCTTAATAAAATAAAATAAAGCCTGTGTTTAACCAGAGTACAGAAGTCAGTGGGAGAGGCAGCAGGGAGCAAGGAGGGATCTGTGGATTGGTGAAGGGGCACTGCCAGGGAGAACCATGGCTCTGTGGGGTGTCAGAGCAGGGGGTCACTCCTGCTTCACCCCACAACTGGGGCTGCAATAGGCTCATCCTTGCTAAGCTGAACCCACACCTCTCACCTTCCCCCCCACACTGCAGAAAGAAGCAAAAAGAGCAGAAGGACAGGATGTCATCCAGGGCCACCTGGACAAGTGTGGCCACAGGAATTTAAGGAGGTTCAACAAGTTCAAGGAGCTGCTCCTGTGCCCGGGTGGTCCGGGCAGGAGTACAGACCAGGGGAGGTAAATGTTGAGAACAGCCCTGTGAGAGAAGGACTTGGGCATTCTGGTGGAGGAAAGGCTGGACAGGACCCAGCCCTGGCAGCCCAGAAACCCTAACCCTCACCCATGGGCAGCAGGGCAGCGAGGGGACCCTGCCTCTCTCCCCCGCTCTCAGCACACCCAGGGCTGCCTGAAGCTCTGGGGCCACAACAGAAGGACATGGAACTGCTGGAGCTTCAGAGGAGGCCACAAAGATGCTCCAAGGGCTGGAGCCCCTCTGCTCTGGAGCCAGGCTGGGAGAGCTGTGGTTTTTCAGTCTGGAGAAGGGCCCAGGGAGAGCTCAGAACCCCTTCCAGTGCCAGAAGGGGCTCCAAGAGCTGGAGAGACAGGAAAAGGCACACTGAAAGAGGGTAGGAATGGATGGGATATTGGAAAGAAATTCTTCCCTGTGAGGGTGGGCAGGCCCTGGCACAGGGTGCCCAGAGCAGCTGTGGTTGTCCCTGGATCCCTGGAAGTGTCCAAGGCCAGGCTGGACAGGGCTTGGAACAGCCTGGGATAGTGCCCATGGCAGGGAATTGGAATGAGATGAGCCTTAAGGTCCCTTCTAACCCAACCCATTTGATGATTCTGTGACTCAAGAGCAGGTTCTGCATATCTGACCCAAACCTTTACGTTTGCCTGATATTCCCACTGACTGTGGGGAAACAGGAGCACAACAGAAACACAAGAGAGAGCCTTGGGCCGTGACAGCTCTGTACCCACTGCTCCTGTTCAGGGGAAATTCAAGCCTAGCTCCTTTTCCAGTCAGCTTCTCTCTATCATTGTTATGAAGAGGGAAGGCAGTGGGCTGAGGGGATGTACTCCAGGCAGACAGAGAGATCCCATTTAATACGTCTCGTAGCTAGGTTTCCATTTGGGCTGTGCTCCTTGAGGTACACTGATTCTTTCCCACTTATTTAAGAGGATTTTTCTCCATGGTTTACAGAAAGGGATTTAAATAAATCATCACACAGAAAACTTGTTCCTCCAACTGGTTTATTTTGGTATCAGGTATATAAGCAAGTGGCTTTGCTGTACTTAACTAAATTATGTAAAACCACTCAAAGTTTCCTAAAGCTCTCTTCAAAACTACGAGTCCCCTGTGTTGCTGCAGAGCAGCTCACCCAAGGGCTTTGAGGTGGTTTTGTACAGAGTGCCAAAGCCCCAGCACCCTGCTCACCCCCAGGCACGTTTCTGCCTCTGTTCTATTCAACCCAGGGGGAAAAAAAAAAGAAGAGAAAAGAAAAAAAAGACCTGTTTAAATCACAAAGCTTTCCGAACAGCTACAGCATTTTGCAGACGTATCAAAATTACAATCAAAGCTGTACACAATCAAAATCAGATTAGACAATATCCAATCAACATAATCAGAGTCAGCGCCTGCCAGCTTTCACACCCTGTCGCTACCGAGCTCCCCAAAGCAAGCTGCCCTCACCCTCCCTGTGTCTCAGAGATGGGCAGGGAGATTAGGAAGGGACACGAGGCACACAGACACTCTGAAGGCTGGGAAGAGAGGTGATTTATTGTCACACACGGTGCATGTTGGCGTGTCCACAGTGACACCTCTGTCCCCACAAGGAGTGATTGCCCACGGTGTGCACAGAGCTGTCCCCTCAAACCCTCTGCAGCAGCACCTCTTCTCCACCACCATGTGGGCTCCGTGGCAGATTATATTTCCTATTCTTATGTTAATTTGAATTAAATTAAACAGCCAATTATACGTTCTAGGGATACATTACAAATTAGATTAGCGGGCTGGTCTGAAGCCATTCATCCCACCAGGACTCCGAGCGCGCAGCAGCTCGTGCTGCTGAATGGCTGCCCATTTACTGCGCACAAAAACAGCTCGAGGATTTTCCACTGTCAAACAGATGACAGTTGTTGTGATTACACATTATTCCTCTTCAGATTAAAACACTGAAATCAGCTGAAACAAGCCTCTTCTTGCAAACCCTCTCGTGGCTGGTGCTGCCAGGCAGATGCCGGGTGCTGCTCGGAGCAGGGAAGCCCTGCAGTAGGTGGGGACACAGGAGGAGGCAGGTCCTGTTAGGGAGGGGACAGTGCCCCTCCTCTGAGTGCCCCCCTTGCCCTCTGCCCACCAGGTATCCGTGTGCACCAGCTACAGGGCTTGTATAGGATCAAACTGCCCTCAGCATGGCCCCGGGGTTATCACAGAGTCATAAAATAGTCTGGGAAGAGACCTGAAGGATCATCTCATTCCAAACCTCCTGCCATGGCCAGGGACACCTTCCACTAGCCCAGGGTGCTCCAAGCCCCGTCCAACCTGGCCTTGGACCCTTCAGGGATGGGGCAGCCACAGCTGCTCTGTGCCAGGGCCTCAGCACCTCATAAACCTGGTTCTTCTCCATGCTTGCACAGGATGGCATCACAGCAGTACAACCAACCTCCAACAGCAGCAAAATTATATTCAGAACAACTTTTCCATCTTAAAATCCAAGTGTGAGCAGGGTTCCCTGCACCATCTCCATTCCATGGCAGATTCAAGGGCAGAAGACAGAGGACTGGAGTGGAGGTGACTGGGGGGATTTTAATGGGGAGAAAGGCTCTGGTTCCTGGCAAGGTGACACTTGGGCCATGTCCAGGACCAAGAGGAGTCAGAACAGGTAACTGGCTGCTCCCTCCCAGCTCACAGCAAGGAGCTGGGGACTCGTTTTTCAGAATCATTTGAGAGGAAAGGCAGAATTCCTGAATCCCTTGCAAGAGCAGGGGCTGGCCTGCAGGCCAGCTACATCCAGGCCCCACTACTGCCAAAAGCACCTGCAGATCCTGGAGACACCCCAGTGTGGTGTCCTGCCAACACTGCTGCCCACCACAGGGACAGCGAGCCAGGATCTCCCAGGCTTGCTGTATTCCCTGATGCTTTTCAGGAGAGGGACACAGAGATGGACAGGAGGCATCCCAGAGGCCCGGGACCTGCAGGAGAAGGCTCTCAGAGGGAGGCAGTTTTGGGGATGTATCTGTGGATGGCAGGTGGCTCCTCTGCTGCAAACACAGAGCACTTCTGTGGGTTGTGGCCTGATGGGCACAGTGACCCTGCTCACCCTCTGCCATGGACTCAAAACCACCCTTGATGTTGCTTCTGCCTCACGTTTTGCTCCTGTGCTGTGCCTCCTCCTGCATTGTAAATAAAACCAAGCCATCCCTGAGCCTGGGGGAGCATTCCTCCACTGCAGCAAAGAGGAGGATGGGCCAAGGAACACGTCTGAACATCATGCAGCTCTTAGGGACCAGCTGTCACTCAGCCAGAGCCATGCCCAAGCCATGTTCTAAAATTCACTACAGATTCTCATGCAGGTGACTCAGCAGGGAGTGACAAGTGCTGAGCATGTCTATAAACGATGCCTTTAGCTTCCTCCTGCCTTTCCCCTCCTGGAAGGGGAGGAAAGCACTGTCCTCCTTTACAAGACACTCCACAGCCAGGCAGCACCATCTCTGCACTGCATGTTGGTATTAATCACAGAGGACATGGCTTGACTGAGGGCCTGGGAAACCATTCTCCTCCTTGGCAGCATGGCGAGTGTCCAGTGACCCCAATTCTCCACTGAGTCATGTTCTGTGTGATTATCCATGAGGATCCAGGAGCTGCAGCCAAGCATTGATTCAGAGAAATGTTCTTCACAGCGAGAAGGATAAAGATTTGCAGTATTATTGCAGGTAAATATTTGCCCTGTCAAAAAGCATTCAACAGTAAATGTGAGCCTGAGAGAGAACATTTGTTCTTGGGAAGGTACAAGGAAATAGGGAGGCTGGTGCAATCTATCCAGATGACACAAACCACTGTGGACTCTGTGCCATCCCTCATCTAACTGGGTTTTTCCTGAAGCTAATGCAAAAGCTCAGTGACCCTCCTGACACTTCAGAGATGAGATGGATCTAAAGAGACCCAAACCAGCCTGCTAAGTCTGCAAAGTGAGGAAAACATTGATATTTGTGAGGCTGAGAGGTGCTGCAGCTTGGGCTCCTGGTGTGCATAAGGAGCACGTGGAGGTTATGGGGTGCCCACACCATCCCACAAGCAGTGATGGCAATCCCCACAGCCCATTCCCAGCAGGACCCCAATCCCAGGGCTGAGGGCAGCAGCCCAGGGAGAGCACTCTCCCACCAGCACCACACAGGGAAGGATCTGCAGACAAGCAGCTAGGTGGTTTTAGGGGTATCTTGATTTTTCCAGAGCTGGATGATGTGTCAGGTGAAGCCAGGAGACAGAGAAGCACACGGATGGATGTGCCACACAGACACATTCCCTGTTCCCATCTCAAAGATTTGCCATGTGCCACTGGTCACAGCAACTGCAGGGAACACCACGTTGAGAGAATGCCTTGAGCCGCAGAAAGAGACCAAACACAAGAAAAAAGGTAAAACTGAAGCTTCCTGAGGACCAGATGCCCATATTTCCTCAAAAGCCTTTGATGTCCTCTCCCGCTACACCCATTACTCACACAGGCACCATCCTGTTTGCAAGAGGGGGATTTTGATACGTTTCTCCAGCACAGAAACCAGAGGGGTGTTCTGCTTATCTCATGGCACTGCTCAGCCACGGGGACAGAACTGTCTGTTGAGGTGGCAGGAGGAAGTGGAAGTCATTTGGGACAATGCAAACTCCAGAGAAATGCTCTGGGGCCAGCAAGGGGAAGGATGGGTGCTTGCTGTGGGGTGGCCAGGGGGGTTTCCCCTTCCATCACTCCTTCTCCAGGCAGGGGTGGCAGAGGGCTCCTGTTCACACCTGAGAGTCCCAAACCCCATGCCAAGAAGTGAAGCAGTGCTGATTTTCTGTGTCAGCAGCTCTGAGTCTTAGGAATGGAAATTGATTTGCCTCATCCTCACACACAGAGATCTGTGTGAATACCAGGGTCAATGAATTATGTGGGGAGAGGTGAATAAATACTGGAAAGAAGTGTTTATTAACAGTCAGTCACATACAATCTACAAATTGTCTTTGAAGTGTTCCCAGCCCCAGCTACATTAATTTTCACATGCTTAGGATTTTTACTAGGGGAATGGTGTTGAAAAGGGAAAAATGAGTTCTTGCATGGACAGAAATGTGCCCAGGAAGTGTCTGCACAATATTCAGCAAGAGGTTGGGGACACAGCAGAGCAGCAGGGAACCTGTGGGAAAGTGGGCTCTTCCTCCCTCTGCGCGTGCTCCTCTTCCATACCCAGAGTAGAGGGACTTAAAATCATAAAATCACTGAATGGTTTGGGTTGGAAAGGACCTTAGAAAAAGGATACATTGGAAAAGGATCTTTTTCCAAACCCCCTGACACAGGCAGGGACAACTGCCACTCCCAAGTTGCTCCAAGCCCCATCCAGCCTGGCCTGGGACACTTCCAGGGATCCAGGGGCAGCCACAGCTGCTCTGGGCACCCTGTGCCAGGGCCTCAGCGCCCTCAGAGAGAACAATTCCCTCCCAATATCCCATCCAGCCCTGCCCTCTGGCAGTGGGAGCCATTCCCTGTGTCCTGTCCCTCCAGCCCTTGTCCCCAGTCCCTCTCCAGCTCTCCTGGAGCTCCTTTAGGCACTGGAAGGGGCTCTGAGCTCTCCCCAGAGCCTTCTCTTCTCCAGGTGAACACCCCCAGCTCTCCCAGCCTGTCCCCAGAGCAAATGTTGTTCTCTTCAGAAACCCTAAGCAAGTCTGGTTGTCCCAAAGATCAACCCCACACCTCCCCATTCCCTGTTCCTCTCCATTTCTCCCACCCTGGGGTGCAGATTCTCTTCTGGATGGCTTAATCTTTGAACCAGTGGGATGTTTATACATCTAAACTTTACATAAGTTGACCTTCTCCCATCTCCTGTAGAGCCCATGCAGTCCTGGAGCCACAGCTCCTCCCGGATGGTTCCAACCAAATCTGAAGCAGCTCAGAAAGGTCTCTTTTCTACACATTTTACAAAAAATGTGTGTTTCATAAAGCCATTTGTCCACAGAGGGTCCTAAACATCTTTGCTTGCCCCAGTGGCAAAGGGAAGTCTGTGATGTGTTGCTCAGCAGGATGGGGCTGTGGAGGGAACAATATCCACAGCGAACAGAAAATTTCAGTTCACATCAAAATAGAAAAAGATAATTTTGGAGGCTTGCCTCCAGCTCTGAATTTTGGGGGGGTTATTTTACATGCTACTAAGGCCAGAAACAACATTCTCAGGACACTCTGGCCTCAAGCTGTCTGTTGTGTGGGTGGGAAATGAAGAACAAGGTACCAATTATTTATAACTATCTGAAGGATGGAAAATCCCTGAGATTCAGCCTGGCCATTCTGCTGCATCCCCTCCCATGGCACCACAAGCTCACAGTCAGGTTTGATACTGTCCAAGCGGCTCTTGACCTGCATCACCACTTCACCAAAAAAAGCTGAAAATAATGGAGCTCTATGAACAATTTATAGCAAAAGAAATCAGCCTTATTGTAGGCTTTTAAAAAGGCTCCCAACTCTTTCTCTCCCTCTATTTTTTTTTTTTAATCAGTATCTTATCCAGAACTGGAATCCTGTCAAGAATAGTGGATAGCAGAGAACTATAACTTCTTATTATGTGTATAGTGATTTTATGAATTCAGTGGGGAATGAAATGCAATTTTGTCAGACTTGTCTGTGTTCATAATGACCAAGTCAAATTAATCATCGCGGATAATACTCCTGTGTCAACCATTCAAGAGATTTTTTAATAGAATTTTTCTGATTCATGTCTTGCAGTACATCAGATCTGTAGTAATGCAGGCACTTCTAAAAATCAGTGCAATTATGGCTTCTTGTTGGCCTGTCATTTTCCTGGAATAAAAATGTCTCTGCAGAAGTCATATACTGTACATAAACCAAAATGGAAAACAAAAATATAGTTACAATTAGGCTTGATTTTTTTCTAAGGATTTAATATCTTTTTGAGGCCATTATTTATAGGCAGCACATAAAGCTCCAGAGCACGACGTGAAGATGGACGGGTTTATCACAACACAGACCAATTTTATCCTGGTTGTCATTCCTCCTTTGATTGCCCTGTGAGTTAGTGGCTTTTGCAGGCATGGAAATGACTATCCCATAGAACAAACAGGGGATAGGTAATGGGTTTGCAGTCAAATTATTGTGTTTATTAAAAATGTATCCAGGAAAGCCCACTCAGATCCCAAAGGGCTCTTGTTCAGGAAAATCTCTGGTTCAAGCAAAGGTTACGGTTTCCATAAAGGCAGATACGGATGGAAGGGGCAGCAGTGCAGCAGGCAGGGGTGCAGAAAGGATTAGGAGGGCTGTGTTTATCCTCCTGAGGACAGACAGACAGACCCCTAATTCCCTGGTGACACAGACAAAAATGAGTTTTAGAAGTAGATACCCCCAGGAATAAAGAGGAAGAAAAATGTACTCAGACATCTCAGCCTTTCTTGCTCTCATGGCAGAGCAGCAGCTGCCTTGTAGGACAGGGCAGGGCTGGGCCCTGCCAGCGCCCCACCTGTCCCAGAGGGAGCTCCAGGTGAGCCTGCTGGGGCTGCTGTCCCTCCAGAGCCACCTTCTCATGCCACCAGGTGCCACCTCTGCATGGCAACGCCACAGAGACCCGCAACTCCCACATCCGCAGGTCATGGAATCACGGACTGGGATGGGTTGGGAGGGACCTTAAAGCTCACCCAGTCCTGCTCCCTGCTGCAGGCAGGGACACCTCCCACCGTCCCAGGTTTCTCCAAGCCCTATCCAGATGGGATAATAAGGCTCAATTCCTGCTGACAGCGTGTCCAGAAGAATTCAGTATTGGTTTCCACAAACATCAGCAATAACCAGGGCTCTGAAAACCCTTTGTTGTACCTCCACAGGCAGGGCCAGGGCTGCGTGCACGTTTGAGGCACAGTTGTTCCTGAATGACCCAGACTAGCAGCTCCCCTCACCTATTTTTTCCTTACCTACCCACGCTGACGAGGGAACTGTTTCCTTTCACTGTGTGTTTTTGTGGCTGTTCTTCCTCAGTCTCTCAGAGAAAACGTGGCAGAGCTCCAGGCAAAGCCAGGAGATGTGCAAGCTCTGCTCTGTGCTGGCAAATAGCAGCCTCTGTCATCTGCCTCACAATCAGCCTCCTTAAAATTGTTTATAATGATTTTTTGCCTGGTTTTAAAATGTATTAAAGGCGCTGTACATCCAGTGAGACAGCAGCCAATGGGATCTAAATTTAGACTGACTAGGCCAGACAAATATAAACCCATTTCTTTTCTTTCCTAGTATCTCGCCTCCTAGTGAATACAAGGAATATCATATTCTACTCAAGAACATCACGCATTTCAGGGAATTATTTGAGTACAGGTTTTACATAATTGGCTTTTTTGTCTCATGGCATACTGAACTTGCATAATGAGCTCAGTGCACTCACAGCAATCCATTGTTGGGCTGGATGGATTTGTTGGAGGGTGTTGAGCCCAGGGTGTGTTACACAATGCTGTATAATGCACTGTAAGCAGGTCAGGAGATAAGGCAGCCCAAAAACAGGGGCAGGCAAGGAAGAATT
Organism: Hylia prasina; assembly: GCA_013397195.1. NCBI lineage: Eukaryota > Metazoa > Chordata > Aves > Passeriformes > Sylviidae > Hylia > Hylia prasina. The sequence continues at coordinate 380,400 of VYXD01012655.1, forward strand.
AGCAAAAAGCACTCTAAGAAATTAATTCAACCTGGCTTCAGCTGAGCCAGAAGGACCCAGAGCAGGGAGGAAACTACACTCTGTACCATGCTTGTTCCCTTTGAGATTTTGTCTTAGAGTATTTCCCTTGTGCTCAAAATTGAGGGAGTGGAGTTAAGGGATTAAACAAATCCTTTGTGCTACACTTCACATAGATTACTTTTTTGCACCACATTTTCCAGAGTTTCATCTCAAAAGATGTTCTGCTCGTGGCATGTGGCATTCACAGCCGTCCTCTGCACTGGGCGTTGTGGTCTGCAGCAAGGTCCCTCAGCAAAGCCACAATGGCAGCACAACCCATCTGCAACCCAGACTTTTTTCCCCAAATATACCCTGTTTGGGTTTTTTCTCTCATCAGCAGAGAGACATTTTCCAAGGAAGCCCTTCATGGCCCTCACCACCCAGAGCACACCAGCAGTGGCGTGGGCCAGGCACCAGAGACAGCACCGAGAGCACATCCCCAGTGCTGAGGATCCCATGCTGGAGCTAAAGGGACAATTAGACTGTTCTCCTAAATGCCCCCCACTACCCCTTGCTTTGCTCCTTCTTCCCACACAGAACCAAAGTCCTTAACCCCAGACTCTGCTTTTAGTGTGGGAACTCCACGGCACTCGGGATGTTGGTCCTGCTCATGGTCCCAGACCTATAAAGGCAGAGCAAAGAGCAATAAGAGCTCTTGGTACCCTTCCCTTCTGAGGGTATCAGCCAGATGAAATCATCACCACCTGGGCCAGATCTGGAACTTTTGCTGAATTCCTTGTTATTTCGTGTTGCCAACACCTTTGAAGTACAAACCATCATCACAAACCTACTCGGATTTGAGACCTCACGCTTCCCAAGGCAGGCTGAGACCCCATAAGCAAACTGACAAGAAAACTGTAGACACTAAAAAATCAAAAAGTAATAAACCCAGCTGAAGCAGTGCCCCCCCTCCGCATCACCCAGCTCTGATGTGTGTGATTAGCACGAGGAAGGCAGGGCTGTGGGGATGGCTTGCATAATGTGGTGCAATCTAGCACCTCCCCCAGGGTGCCCAGCTGCTGCAGAAGCAATTTCACAGCTCATCATCCATTATGAGATTAAAATAATTTTTTTTTTCATCCCGTGAAGTATTAATAAATTGTGCAGGCAGACCAGAGTTAGTGCCATTTACACAAATGGTACTGAATCACCCACCTAGTTATTTCTTAATGGATTGAGTATCTGTGTTCCTCCTTAGCCTGTAATTTAAAAACCTAAATGCACAAACCTGTTTATTTGTCTCATCAAGCCCCGAGCCAGCACTTACTGAGCCTGGGGACAGTGGGACAAAAGCAGAGCTGCTGCCTCCCCTGGACCTGCCCCAGCACTTTACAAGGGAAACAATACCAAAACATCCACATCCATCCATGGGAAAAGGGAAATGCACCACAAAAAAAGCCCGAGCCCACGTTGAAATCCCTCCCTCCTGGAGGCAAAACTCACTGAGGCATTGCTGATGTAATGCAGGTTCCTTGGTACATGAGTGAAGATGTAAAGCTGTAGTCAGAGCACCACTAATGGCTCTTTGAACATCCCTGCTTTATTATGGTATCAGACGAAGAAGGCATGTTTAATGTTTAAACTTCCAACAACAAATGCCTTCAGCAAATATGTTTTATGTATTTATTCAGTGCTCCTTAAGCGCCTGTCGCCTCAGCAGCTGAGGTGCTGCTTACCTTTTTTTTTATATATTTATTTTATTAAAATTAAGAATGTACCACAGCTTTGTAAAATGCCACCTTCTTCCCTCCCTTCTTTACTCTTTACCCCCAAGAGCAGCTTGAAATTCTTCACCCATCTATCCACTGCCAAACATTTCAGGCTGCCAGGAAGTTGCTGAAATGGGGAAAGGAAATTAACTGAAATCACCAGGGTGATAAATCAGCTTCCCATGTTCTCCCAAAGACCCTCAGCCTCCAAATCTGCCTCTGGCACGTGGGAGATGTGCCAAAGCCAAACAGCTCTGCCAAAGCACACCCTGAGGTGGGATGGAGAGAGCATTGACACAGTTCCAGAGGCAGTGACAGGGTTTGGCTGGCCAGGGGAGGTCTGTGACAGATTAACCACGGGTTTGGGATGTCTCACTCTGTGAGATCCCAAATATGCACAGCTCAGCAACGTGCCACGGAACCACAGAATCACTGAGGTTGGAGAAGACCTCCAAGACCATCAAGCCCAACCTCTGACTGACCACACCCCCTGAACTCAGTCCTCCCAGTCCTCCCAGTCCATGCAATGTCGAGGTAAGCACAGCTGTGGCTGCCCCTGGATCCCTGGCAGTGTCCAAGGCCAGGCTGGATGGGGCTTGGAGCACCCTGGGACAGTGGAAGATGTCCCTGCCCATGGCAGGGGGTGGAACCATGTGAACTCCAAGGTCCCTTCCCACCCAAAACATCCCATGATAATCACACAGGATCTCTCTCCACCTCCTTTGCATTTACTGAGAGCCACAATCTGACTCTTCCTTCACAACCACAGCTCCAAGAATTTTGTTCTTTTCCTCCCTTATCCAAAGCAGAAGCTGTCATGTCACAGGAGCACAGAGGTGCTGGGGCTGTTAGGGAAAGCAGGAAGCACCAAGAGACTCGTGACAGAACTGAGAACTGGAACGTGGTGCACGGCCAAGTATCCCAATCCCCAGTGTGGGCGTGAAAATCTCAGCCTTAGGCCTCCAATATGTGAATTTTGGGAAACAAACAGATTTTATCTTTAACAATTTTAACAACTTTTTTTTTTTCTTTAATAAAACCAGGCTTATATATGGTATCTAAAAAAAGGCAGGAACACACACATGGCTCATCTATGCCCTAAATCAGACACTCATCAAATTCCTTCTAAAGCATTAAGCAACCTGGACAAAATGAGCAGTGAGAGTAGGAACCATCCTTTCAGGAGGAAGGCAAAAAGGAAAACCACCTCATTAATAATCAAAATAGCAGTATTTCCCTAAAGTAAGGGCAAAACTGTCCATCTAGGAGGACAGCCAGGGCATCAATCTGCTGCTCACAGCCAGGAGCCTGTATCAGGGACCAACTCCAGCTCTGGCACTGGCAGATCTAGAGGCTGTGGACAACATTTGTGGACACAGGACACAGAAGGTGCAAGAGGACTCACATCCACACCAGCTCAGCCTTCATCACATGACCAGAAGGTCCAACCACATACCCAAGGCAGGAGGTCAGAAGAGAAACCCAGCCCCAGCTCTCCAGGGGCCAAACCACCTGAAACCCTCCATTCACTGAGCACCTGGAGAGGTGTTTCTGTTATTTTCACTGGTTTGGAAATACCAGGCAGAACCTGAACTGTTCCAAAAGACTGTGCAGAAGTGGAAGAGTCAAAATGAGAGGGAGAGATGCTGATGGAGAGGAGGGGGAGGCTCTGAGCACAACAGGGCTGCACATAACAAAGCCAAAACATCAAGCCCATGGTAAAAATTCACATTTTCCCAGTGTACTCAAGGGCTGCAGCTGCTATCTGTCAAATCCAAGCCCACACAAGGCCTAGATATTTCCATAAACCTGGGATGACTCAGAGCCAAGTGCTTCTATTGCCAATTCTAGTACCAAACTGGGCACCTCGAGTGCCACTTGGTGTTACCACAAAGCATCAGCCCAGTCTGACTCCAAATACAATGAAATGGGACACATCCTTTGGAGGGAGATTACTAGCTGAGTTTGTCTGCAGGCTAAGCTGCATCAGCTTTCACCACTTCTCCTCCCATCCCTATTCTTGATATCAAATAACAGGAATCTCTTTCCAGACTGAAACAGAGTGAGAAAGAAGTAAAAAATCAAGGATTGCATGGCCGAAAGGAGAGGAAATCAGGTGTCTCTAACAGGGATATTGCAGCACTCCTCGACGCAGAAGTCTGGAAATCAGGACAGGCAGAATTCCACTGCATGTTCCACTTGCCGTGTTTCAAAAATTAAACACCATCACATGAACTGCTCGGAGCACTCCAGAGTTTCCTGCACTTTACAGAACATCTTTCCTTTTTTATTTTTTAAATTGTTTTTGGGTCACCAGCATCTCTGTCTGAGCATGGTAAGATCCTTCCAGTTGCATTCAGGTGCCCAGTAACTTGCTCTCAGTACCAGTGTGGGTTCCCAGGCTTGCAACACCCTGACCTGTACCCAAAAAAGGTGACCTGCTGCTCCCTGCTGCCCCATCTGCTTGCAGAAGTGATGGGCATTGTCCTCCACCTGGATCCAGCCTGGAAACAAACACCTTTTGGATATTTGCTTCCAAAATGCACCAGGAATTCATGAAGCCTGGGAAAGAAAGCTTCTCAGGAGAAAAGCAGCCCCCATGGGGAGCCTGAGCTCTCAGTGCCACGTAGGTGTGTGGTTTTGTTTAGAAATCATCTGGAATTCTTAAAATAAGTTTGCTAAATTGTCTTCCAGAGACTGATGGCTTTTCTTTTTTTTTTTTTTTCCCCCTCCTTAATAAACTTTCAGGGGTATCTTTATTGTTATGTCTAATTTTAGCGAAAACTAACATTTCCTGAGATTCAATTCCTCTCATAATTGTTGGAAGGAAACTAAACTGTCTGCTGTAAACATTCACTGTATTGTGTGAAAAGTATCTTTATTACAGCCCACTGAGAATACTGATAAAATTCCCAATCCGAGCCTTTCCTCACTTTTTTTTAGAGCTCACTCTTTTCTCTTATATACCCATTAGTGTCAGTTCAAACATTCTGCGGGCGAGATATGAGAACTTAAAATATATTATTTAACAATCAAGGGTGGAATAAAGACTTGTGAGTGGTAAGATCTTTCTGCCTTCCCTTTTGGTGCTTTCTATTATAGAAAATGAGGATGGCTATTCCATTTGTCTGCGTTCGTGCTCAGAGTTGATGTAAAAAATCTCATTAGCTTAGTCTGACATATATTCAATACAGTCTATGTACATATTTTTTTTCATTCTATTCTACAGCTACAAAATGATACTAAATTTCATCAGATTGGAATGAAAACTGTGGTCTTGGAACATTTCCCTTTAAGGGTCTTATATTTATTCAGAATTCATGAATCATTTTCCAGTAATACAACTATAATTATTCTTAAAGTGTTATGTTTGAAGGTTTAATATGAAATACTTGCAAAAAGCTCTTTTTCACTTTGATAGTTTGTAATCTTCATGGTAATCAGATCAGTTAGCTCCTTCCCACGGCAGCCAGGAAAATACAATTTAATATGAATCTCATACTCTTCACTCATGTTTTAATTAAAGTAATAAAAGCCAAGTCATATTTTGCCCTTTACGGTGCACACAGATGTATAGACCAGAGCTAGACAGCATCAGACCCTCACTTTTGATGGATTTGCTACTTTGAGATAAGTTTAATTCAGGCTGGCTCAGAGGCTGCTGATCATGGAGGAGGTGTCAGTGATGGGTGAGACCCAGCAGAGTCCTTGGCAGAACTGCCAGACAGGTGATGGAACATGGACCAAACGTGGAGCTCCCGGAGCCGCTGTGACAACCATCCTTCCGCTGGGTCACAGCTCACCTCCCTGGGAAAGCCTCCCAACTGCCCCTGATTTTGTGTCCCACCATGGCTCTGACCAGTGTCACCTGAGAGATGTACGCCTTCCCCAAAGGAGCAGAAGCACAGGGAGTGGTGGCACTCTCCCCCCAAGCCAGCTCAGGTCCCTGCTCTGCCCAGCCTCCCCGGCGAGGGCAGGTTAGAGTGAACTCCTGGCTCTGAGCAGGAGGAGCTGGATGGCTGCATGGGGGTACACAGCCCTCATCAGCCCCCTGTGCCTGCAGAGCCCTGACTTTAGGGAATCACTCAGGCTGGAAAAGCCCTCCAATGTCATCAAGTCCAATTTGTGACCTATTGCTACCTTGTGACCCAGCCCAGAGCACTGAGTGCCATGGCCAGGTGTTCCTTGGATACTTCCAGGGGTGGGGACTCCAAACCAACCTGGACAGCCCCTTCCAACATCTGACAACTCTTTCAATGAAGAAATTCTTCCTGATGTCCAATCTAAATCTCCCATAGCACAGTATGAGGCCATTTCCTCTTATTCTATTGATATTTGCCTGGGAGCAAACCCCGACCCCCCCGGCTGTCCCCTCCTGTCAGGGACTTGTGCAGAGCCACAGGGTCCCCCCTGAGCTCCTTTGCTCCAGGCTGAGCCCCTTTCCAGCTCCCTCAGCCTCTCCTGGTGCTCCAGCCCCTTCCCCAGCTCTGTTCCCATCTCTGGACACTCCAGCCCCTCAGTGCCTTTCTTGTGAGGGGCCCAGAACTGGGCACAGCTCGAGGTGCCCCAGCAGTGCCAGCACAGGGGACAGTCACTCCCCTAATCCTGCTGGCCACTCTGTTTTGGATACAGATGCTCTGCTGATGGTCCTGCTCTCGTGGGGCTGGAGTGCAGCCCAGCCCTGCACGTGCCCAGGGCAGCCTCAGAGCTGACACAGAGAGAAGGGCTCATTCTGTCACAGCCAAGGCGACAGAGGGGCTTTCCTTTCTGCCCAGGCCTTCATCCAAATGCTCAAGTGGAAAATAACATTTTCCTGGAAGTGGCTCCTCAGTTAATCACTGTGTTGTGACAGCAGACCCAAACACCGGCTCGGGATGGGTCTCTGATGAGGAGGGAAGAAGTAATCAATCAGTTGGGAAAGGAAATCCCAAGAGCAATGGGCTGGGTATTTTCTTCCACTTCTGCAGCCCACGGAGCTGCATTTCCACAAATAAACAGAGTTTTCCAGAGAGACTCCCCAGAGTCCACCAGAGAAGCAAACCATCCTCTGCAGGAGCCAAACCCAACCCCCCAACAGGACACAGGAGGAAATCCTTGCTCAGCACAGCTCCCTGAGAGCACTGTCAGAGCTCAGCATCCATCCTTGGCATGCACAGACCTGGCTCCTGTGTCACAGTGGGACTTTGGGAGACACATGCCCAGGAATCAGCCCAGCACAAGGAGTTGGAGGATCTCAGGGCACAAACAGCTTGTGGATAAAAGCCCTGGGACTGTCTTTGGCTGAAGCACTGCCACCACTCAAGGCCAGGCAGGAGCAGCAGGAGCTGACCAGAGGGGCCCTGGCGAGGGTTCAAAGCACACACAAGCACCATACCAAGCTGAGAGCTGTGCTTTAAAGGGGACCTGCTCTCTCCAGAGCTGCTCCAGGCTGTCCCCCATGCAGGTCCCCACCATGCCCTGGGCCATGCTGACCATCAAAGGCAGTGGCTCTCTCTACACCGTGTGCAGTCCCTTCACAGCAGTGAAAGCACACGGGAAATCCTTGATAATGTGACACTTCCTTGGTTAAAGCACATCACCTTCCTCCTTTATTTGCTGCTCTTTTATGAGCCATGTCAAGCCCAGCAGCACTGCTGCAGAGCCAGGCCAGGTGTCCTCATGGCACAGGAGCCACCCTGCACACCAGCAGGTCCTGTTCAGTCTGACTGGACCTCAGCTGAGCCCCACTGTGCTCTGAGGCACTCCCAGTTACTCCATCTCTTTCACCCTCCAGAACACAGGGAGCGTTCCTGGGATCTGGGATACACCTTTCCTTCAGCCCCACTGGTGGGCATGATGGCATTTTGGCACCAAGAGCCACCCACATCCAATCCTCTATCAGAACTCATCTTGGTATCAGTATTTGCTATATGGGAACCTCCAGATCAAGATGCAGCAGCAGCAAAGGCTGTTTCTCAGGGGGATGGACATGGTCCTGCTACTCCTCTGTCACCCCCAGGTTCCCACCACCTCCCCAGCTGCAGCTCTGCTGCCTCCAGCCCTGGGCCAATCTCCTGCAAAAATTGGATTTTTATTATTGATTTTTAAATGTTTCACTGTTTACAGACCTTTTCATTGCAAAAGAAATCCCAGCTCTGGCTGAAGATTCTCAGCATATTTTGATTCCACATCTCACAGAGCAAGGACTACAGCCAGATGTGCTGCTTAATACATACACTCTTTTTTGGGTCAAAAACATTCTCTGAGCTGATTCATATCCCAGAAAACCTTGGAAAGACACAGGAAAGACAAGGAAGGGTAACAGCTGGGGCTGGCCAGAGCTGGCTATGGCCTCCAGGGGACCTTGGAAAGTGGTGGATGCTGTGCCCAGCCCTCATGCTGTCAAGTGTGGTGTGTGTCCTCCAGTGCACCTGAGCATCTCCTTCTCTCTCCTGTCTTTGCCCCTAAACCTAAACCTACCAGCAATCTCCTTGATGAAATATCTACACATGAAATTCAGGCACCACAACAGTTTCAGTGTTTCCCATCCCTGCCAGGTGCTCTGTGCCACCTGACAGGTGTCTTCAGCTGTTTGAGATGCTATTTCGTTTCCCCTTTTTCCCAGAGTGAATACAACAGAGGCAGAGACCATCCATTTTGGTCTAGGAATTGCTCAACTGCATTAGTTTTTCACTCTGGGATGCTTGGTGGCTGTTTTTCAAACACCCTATTGCTAAAAACTTAGGAGTCCCTCGAGACCAAGGGTTGAAGATGATGTTTACTCTGCTTGTAATACGGAGGGATTTTTTATTATTATTTTATTTAAACACTATAGCTGGCCTGGCACCAGCAGCAAAACCTTCCCTTGCTATGACTAAGCTACAGGAATCACTTCCTGACTGCACCTTTCAAAAATTTCACTGTCACACAGGAGTTCATGCAAAATTCACAAGCCTGGATCATCAGCTGTAGTTATGCTCAACTCCCAAACCCCTCCTGGAAGGGTTTCCATTAGCTGCTGATTATAATAAATGACATGTAACACTCTATTGTTCATTCTAAAATAGTACATGAGATTCCTCCTGAATCGTCTGCTGAGAAAGGCATTTAGAATCTATCAATGTCTCCCCTCTATTTTTTTCTTCTCCAGCATAACACATGAAATTATACAGTATTACTCAAAGAACAGCAGGGAAAGAGCAAAATCTGTATCTTGGCATGGGGGCCTGCAGTGCACACTCCCAAACTCTGTGTAATCCTCTTTCAACTCTGAGTCTATACAAACCTCTCTCTTCCCTTCACTAGGGGTCTTTTATCCACACATATCTGTATGTTCTTGCAGTATTTGCAACGTATCCTTGTAAAGGGATTGGGGAGTCATCAGTTATTTACTTTCAGGAGAGCTCTGCCCCTGATGGGGCCAATTCCAGACTTCAAAAATACAGATTACTTGCAGATTGGAAGAGACCAAGATTCTGCACAGGCACAAGAGAGTGAAGACCAAAGATCACAAGACTGCTGGAGATTCAGGAGCACCAGAGCACACCCCCCTTAAAAAAGGAAGCCATGTTCCCCCTTTTATATGTGACTGACCAGCCTCTGATATCATCTGTTCCTGTGTTCAACAGATCAAGCCAAAAATCAACAGAATATGGAGGCCCCAAATGCTGCCTCCTCAGTTATTGACTCAGGGTGATGCAACACTGGCACAGCTTGCCCAGAGAAGCTGTGGATGTCCCATCCCCAGGAACATCCAAGGTCAGCTTGGACAGGGCCCTGAGCAACCTGATCTCATTGGAGATGTCCCTGCTCCTTGCAGAGGGTTTGAATTAGATGACTTTTAAGGGTGCCTTCCATCCCAGTCCATTCTGTGATTCTATGAAAGTTAAGTTTCTTCATGAGCAAAGGATTAATTAGAAACACCAAAGTTCATTAGGGGACTTGAGTGGAAATTGCACAAAGAATAACCTCACCATAGGCTCTAATTTTCTGTGCAGACCTTTCTGTAAGGCTCAAGAGAAGGATCACCCTTGAGGAATTGCTCAGCCATGGGTGTGATCTCCTGGGTTCTTCCTGCCTTTCTTCCAGAGCAGTCCCGGGTTCGAGGCAGTGGTGACCATGATTAACCTGCTCTGCCTTATGGGACAAAGTGCTGGGAACTCCTCCAAATTCACACATCTGGTAGGGCAGAGACCACCTGCCATAAGAACATCTCCCAGCTGAGCAATTGCATGTTGTCCTTCAGCGTCAGTGGGAGAGCAGCCCCACCACCCATGGATTGAAAACCAAAATCCACCTTGGTGCCATTTCACAGCTCCTGCTCTGGAGGGAGGAGCAAGAATGAGGGCAGGGTGACCCACACCTTCATTAGCAGCACCCAACCACCCTCACTCTGCCCAGGGCTCCACGGCCACTTCAGTCGCTGCTCTGGCTCCGTGGTCCCCAGCAGGGATGGGGAAACCCTGCACTCCCGTGGGTCTGCCCCAGCCCCAGGTTTATTTTATCAAGTGTTGACATTTTGCTGTGATTCAGTCAAGATTGGTGGGAACAACACGTCTGCCAGTATTATGACAAGGTTTGAAGGCATATTTTATAGCAGAGGCTGCCAAGACGAGCTCTGTCTCGTCTGGAGCCTTAGCAGAATTTGAGGAAGGTATCCATGGCTTCCCACACATCATTAATTTCTAATTATCCTATCTTTGCTTTCTGCATTATCACTTATTTACCAAACACAGCTTTATTGGACCTCCAAGTTCCTTATAACCAGCAAAGCCATTGTTATGTTAAAACCAATGTTCTAAATGTTATTTATTATTTGATAAACCTTGTGTAACCCTGAATGAGGACATTAAACGGCAAGAACACTACTTCAAAATCCCATTTTAAATAAGTCACCAAGACAGCTGTGCCTTTATAAAACACATTAGAGTGGCACTCAGAGCACACATGGCTCAGGGATATATACAAATTATACAATTTCTGTCATTCGATCAAATAAGAGGGACGTTTTGACCCCAGAAATGAGTCAAATGTAAGTTGTAATTCCAGCCCCAGTGGAGGCCCTGGTGGTAATGGATCCTGACGGCTGATCAAAGAGCCCTGACCATTTGACCCACCAGATCAGTGACTCACTGTATCTATTATGGCTAATACAGACCCCAGCGTGGAGATGTATGGAGGCAGGGAGATAAAGGGCAATAGATACAGTAGATAAATGTTGATTTATACACATGCAGGCACACGGGGATGGATCCCACGTGTGCAGGGAGGGGCGGCCGTGCCTAACCCCACACTCACGTTCACACTGGGGCGTGGCTAAAGACAGGTGCTGTGCATGTGTGTGCACGTGACAAATGTCATCTCTCCCAGCTGCATCTCCCTCGGGGTGTCAGCAAATCCCCTGTGCCCAGCAGGGCTCTCCAGTTCACACACAGCCAGGGAAAATACATCTTCTGTTTTAGACACGCCCATAGCTCACAGAAACACATTCCTGCCCATGGATTTGCTTTCTTGGCAGTGTAAGTGCAAACAGCCCCTCCACAAGTTACCCAGTCTCACCCTAATGCCCAGAGCCCAAATTTAGGCTCCTTGTGCTGCTCTACACATCAGGTGAGACACTCGACATCATCTGCAGCAGGTGTCTCACCAGGCTGGGGAGAAATCCTGCCCTTTTCAGTCACAGAATCCTGGAATGGATGGGCAGGAAGGGACCTTAAAGCTCATCCCATTCCACCCCTGCCATGGGCAGGGGCAACTTCCACCATCCCAGGCTGCTTCCAACCTGGCCTTGGACACTTCCAGGGATCCAGGGGCAGCCACAGCTTCTCCAGGCATCCTGCTTTTTCAGTTGTAGAATGCTGGAATGGTTTGGGTTGGATCTTAGAGACCATCCAGTTCCACGCCCCTGCCATGGGCAGGGACACCTTCCACCATCCCAGGCTGCTCAGTGCTGCTGTGCAAACCTGGCAGCCAAAACCTGACATTTTGGACACACAGATGGGCAGCATGAGCAACACACAGGAACAGCACTAGGAGGAGGAAATGATGTGCAAAGAACTTTGTCAGCTTAACTCTCCTATTTTCAAATGAACTCTCAAATTTTCAACACTTTGTAGCAGTGGGTCCTGTCTGTGCCCTCACTTCCAAAAGCAAAGAGCTGCTCATACAGTCTCCCTGGCCTGAACAAACCACAGTGGTGTTGAACAGCCTTTCCATGAGGAGTCACACAAATTAACCTGTTGGGACAGAAAGGGGCTGGTTGCTCAGCTGGAACAAGCCATGCACTGAAATCTCCTGGGATTAGGCAGAGCACAGGATCCAAACTGTCCATTGATAAATAATCAGTGATAAATAATCTTTCCTCCTTCAAGCTGCCTGTTGCCCTGTTATCAGCCAGAGATATTCATGGAGGGAGAGGAAATGCAGCAAACACCCTCCCTAAGGCTTTCCATCATGTCCCTGCACTGACAGTCACATCCCTGCTCCCAAAAGCCAAGGGACAGTGGTCCCCAAAGCCATGCCAGGGCCTGGCAGTCCCCACAACCTCATCACATCACCCCCAGCTCCCTGACAAGGCAGCTCCTGCATTTCTTCACCCAGCACATGGGATGATGATACCTTCTCACAGGGGATTCCCAGGCATAGTTAATCCAGGATTTTAAAACATCCCTAGACTCTTCCTGCAAGTGCAAAAGTCTTGATGCCAAGTAAAACCAACCTCATTCCTGTCCTGGAATTTCCCAACCTTTCCCTTTCTTGGTGTTACTCTCCTTATCACAAAGATCTTAATAAATATCTTTTCCCACTGATTTTGCAGGTGTTTTTATTTATTTTACCAGACCATTGTATTTTTACTAATCTTTCGTAGCACTTCATATTTGTGTATTCCTTGGGATTTTTCACATTACTTAAGTCCTTGCCTTTGTTTGGGGAGGGGGGTGGAAAAGAAAAAAGGAAAATTGACAGGGGTGAGGAAAGATGCTCTGCTGACTCCACAAGACACAAGAGATGCCTCACTCATCTCGGGGGTCAAATGTCCACCGTGGTTTGATCAGATGTCAGCTTGCATTTATACCCTGGCCTCTGCTGGAGGTTGAATTACATTTCACATTTGACTCACTTCTGGGGTCAAATGTCCCTCCTATTTGATGGAACAAGAGGAATTATTTTCCCCAAGCAGGTTGTGCTGGCATGAGCTGTCAGTGCTCTCATTATGTTTTAGGCTCCTTTATTTCTGCATTTTGTCCTCAGCTGAGTCCAGCCCCTCTGGGATGACAAGAGCTGCAGCCATGGCACAAAAGCCATCCCAATAAGGACGATGAAGGGAAGGAAGAGGGCACCTGGCTTCCATATGTTTTGGAGGGTGTTTTCTGGAGGTTTTATATGGGTTTTGTTGTGGGGTTTTGTTTCTTCTTCACCTCAAGCTGGCAGCTAGGCAGGGAATAATGAAGCCGAGGCAGGAGACCCCTGACCCTGGCTTTACCACACTCTAGCCATGAGAAACTGCAGAGATGCAGAAAAGTTTGGGTTGGAAGGGACCTTAAACCTCATCTCATCCCACCCCCCTGCCATGGACAGGGACACCCTCCACTGTCCCAGGCTGCTCCAAGCTCCATCCACCCTGGCCTGGGACACTTCCAGGGATCCAGGGGGAGCCACAGCTGCTCTGGGCACCCTGTGCCAGGGCCTGCCCACCCTGACAGGGAATAATTCTCTCCCAATATCCCATCCATCCCTGCACTCTGGCAGTGGGAGCCATTCCTCCTTGTCCTGTCCCTCTAGCCCTTGTCCCCAGTCCCTCTCCAGCTCTCCTGGAGCCCTTTAGGCCCTGGAAGGGCTCTGAGCTCTCCCTGGACCCTTCTCCCCTGGGCTGAGCAGAACTTCCTTAGGATCAAAAACCAGACAAGGCACTGAGACAAAGCTGCTGTCACAGGGAGCTGCAGCATCATGACAGAGAAAAAGCCCAACCCACCAGGCTCATCTCCTGCAGTGTGGTGGTTCCAGTCCTGAGTCTGAAATTTCCCTTTGTCATGAAGGAACCCAAGAGCTGCTGGATGTCCCACATGGGCTGTAAAGGTATCTGGTAATTCAGCAGCCTCTGAGGTGAGATTGTGAAACCCCCTCCTGCTGTTTAATGTACTCCTTCGGGTTACAACAGGTTTAGCAAACAATAAAAAACCATCTGGAACCTCCATTTGAATAACACAGTTGTGTCGTTAGTGCTGAAGTCATGGCTGGGGCTGTAAAACCAGCAAACAAGTGCCGATATGCAGGCAAATAAAGGGGGATGATGCACTAAGGAGGGTGAGGAGGAAGCTGCTCCTCATCCTCCTTGGCCAAAGCCATGCTGGGTGTGAACCCACATCCCTGCAGGGCATGAACTGGGACCCTCACCTTCCCTCCCAGATCCACTCCTGCCACCCAGGTGAGGTCATGGGGGGTCACTGCAGCCTCCCTCAGAGCCTCAGGTGCCCCCTGCAGCCTTGGACTCCCAGCTGCTCTCTGCCTGTCCCACACCAGCACAGGGAGGGGACTGGGGTGCAAAACAAAGCAAACTTCCCCATTTGTTTTCCATGTTGCTCTCTGTAGTGCTTTTGCTGGTGGAGAGAGAGCAGCACAGCCTCTGTGCATGGAGCCATCCCTGCAGTGGGGAGTTTCTGCCCTCCTCTGCCAGGGGAAAGAACCTTCCTCCCTCTCCATCTGTAACTGCTGCTCCAAAACGGGAAATAAAGGTCAGCAAGCAAACAGAGAGCCAATGAAGGGTAAACTCCTGTTGCCCAGGTTACAGGGATTGGTTTGGTTGATCCTTCTCCAGCATCAAACTCGGGACACGAATCCTCCACTACGTGGTAATCCCTGCTTTCCTTTGGGAGCCAACCCTCCTCCTTGAGGTGCAGGAAACCATTCCCAGCCCCACAGCACCCCTTCTGACTTTCCTCTCATGCCCACCCTTGAGGGAAACGGGATGAGATAGGTGCTAAGAAGGAAACTCAAATGGCTCATGTTGGCCATGCCCAAATCCAGCCTGGTCCTGCAGGCACATCATGGCCAGGGACTGTGGCTGCTCCCTGTGCCAGCACTGCCAGCCCTTCCCAGTGAAATCCTTGTCCCTTGGGTTTTTAAAGGCAAAGTATCTACAACAATTGCCCTGTGATCATCCCCAGCACTGGCTGTGCACAGCCTGGGGGGACAGGGCTGGATGGGGCACTTTGGGATCACCCCATCCTTTCCCATATCTCCTCACCCTCTGGCAATTCCTGGCTCTAGTGGCTGAACACGTATTTGTTTCTGCTGGATCACTCAGTAGCACAAAGTTTGCTGTTCCTTCCCCACCCTGGAATTCCTCCTCACACAAGAACAGCCTCTCCCCACGCTGTGGTGGCAGAGCCAGAGCAGGAACAGCTCCTGAGCAATGAGCCAACACACTGCCATGCCCCAAGGAGGCAAACCACAGGATTTCATCCCATTCCCAGGGGAATATGGATAGAGTTTAACCCCTGCTGCTGTTGGAGCACCCTGCATGACTCACAAGCTTTGCAATCCACAGTGATGTCCCAAACCCCAGGGCACCCTGTGGGGCTGTGTCTGTGGTCAGCAAAACAGCCCAACAGAACCAAAAATGGGATGCTGGGATGTGTCAGCAAGGACCTGCCACCTTCCCTCCCCAGGCTGCAGGTGAAGAGATGCTTCGTGCTGAGGGTGCAGCACCTCTGACCATGCCAGGCCACCCCTGAGGGTGACCAGCTCTCATCTCCAGGTCAGGGGGACAGAAGAGCATGTGCTGAAGTCCTCCTGTCCCAGCAGGACCTAAAAATGGGCTTAACTTAATAGAATCACAGAACTGGGCTGGAAGATCACCTTAAAGATCATGTTCCAACCCATATACACTCCATGTTTTTTCCATGTGTATCCAAGCTCAGAGAAGGCTCAGGCACCTGCAAGACATGAACACTTCTATTCTGGTCCCCCACATGTGGGTTTCTAGCTCCAAAACAGGAACCCTTTGATTCCTTTTTCTGCCCTGGTAATCTATATAGCTACAGGAAAGCATCCACTTGAGGGAAGGAGACACCTGAACTGCACACAATACTTGGAAACCTCACTGCGTCCAGAAACACCAAATGCATCTTCATTTTGAGTGAGAGATGCTGAGGCAAAGCTTTTCAGCAAAGCTTTCCAGGAGAGCCAGGCTCCAATTGCATCCCAATCCTTCCACCAAGTGCATCCACTTCTCCTTGGCAGCAGCAGGGCTCTGACCTCCTCCATGGACACTCCTGATGTGCCAGGAGGGCAGGTTCACAGAGAGCTCCTAGAATTTGTGCTTTAGTCCCCTAAAAATCTCACCCAGCAAAACAACACTTACCTGATTGGCCGATAGAAACTCCTGGGCGTTGTCGTTCATCCCCATGTACATGTTCTCCCCATCAAACTAGAAAGGCAAAAGAAAGCATTAATAAAATGCTACCACGCTCCTGAGCATCCCAAATGCCTTCCTGGCTCTTCACATTAAGAGCCAGGATTCCCAGAGGGAAACCCTGAGCTGCTGTTTGAACACTTGGGAGGGTGTATGTGCACACCTTCATCCCAGTTATTGCAATGGGATATGCTAACATAGCATGGATATGGGATTTTTCAGTGAAATAAGGAATGAACCACTCCAAATAAAGATGTCAAATGTGTGAAGCCACAGATGCACCCTGCAGCAAAGATCACCCAAAGGAAGCTGTTGCTGAAATTCCTACTAGACCATCAATCTGATATAAAAAGCCAACTTCCATCAATGGAAATGTCCAGACTTGGGCAGGTCCCATCCTCTTACAGACCTCTACACAATCCTCAACACCAAAGCAAAGCTCCTGCAGCAATGCAGAATCACTCTGGAATATTCAGGAGAGGTCTCTGTGATGCCTTGGGAAGGCTGATCTGGAAGAGGGACTGGACAGAGTTAAAAATAAAGTAGGTATTTATTGAAAGGCCTTTGGGATACACCTTGGGCAGGACAAGAGCCTGGCCAGGGTGGACCCAAAATGGTCATAAAATGGACAGACAGTCATGAGGTCTCACATTTTTATAAGTTTTGGTCCTTTTGTATATTGGGGTTTAATTGTCCAATTCCAGCTCCAGGCTGTGAGGTCCCATCCTGCTTGTTCCTCCCTTCAGCCACCCTTGTTTGTGCTGTTGGGATGAAAGTTGTCCTTGGTGTGCAGCAGGAACAGGATTTGTTTTGTGTCCCTACTCTGTAAAAAGAGCTGACTGGCACTTAATATGAGGCTCAGAACTGCACCCCTAGGCAGCACAGAATCTGAAAAACATGAAAGCCAAACCTCAAGGCATCATTTGTGCCAAGCCTGGCACATCCATCCCCTCAGTTCCCCTGCCTGCTGTGCCAGGACTCTGCTCCTCGGCTGGGCCGGGCAGCCCGAGCACAGCCCGTCCTCCTGTGCCCCACAGCTCCAGCACACACCCGACTCCCAGCTGCCAATCCACTTATCAGGCCACAAAACCCCCATGGAGAGCTATAACTCATCTCGCTAATTAGCTACAAGAGGAGCTTTTCACTCGCTCTGATTCCAAAGGAAGCAAAAAAGCCCTCCAGGATTGTCTCCAGCTCCAAGTACGGCTGGGGCAGGCCTCGAGGCCGAGTTCACAAATTAATTATGGCAATAAAAACGGGCTGTGCCATAAAACACTCCCCAGACGAGGATGGAGGTACCAGCTGTGAGTGACACCTTGCACTTAACAAGGAGAAGAGCCAGCCCTCCTGCCCTCACCAGCAGGATGATGAATTGGAGATCGTTCACCCCTCTCCTCTTCTCTTGCTCTCTGATATGAAGCTGATTCCAGTTATGCCTTAACAGAAATTGGCCATATTAAGAGCAATAAAAGCGAAATCTAAATAAAACTAGGTGAAGATTTTCAGCCTAGACAATTAATTACACTTCCATTTCTCAGAGTGCTACAGGATTAGCTATTAAAGTCAGCAGAGTTAGTAAAGGCAAGTGGGGGTAACATGGCTCTGCTTGGCCTCAGACACCCTCTAATTGCCAAACTGTCCTTGGCACAGCAAACCAATTAAAAGCTGCAAAATTGGAGCAGGTATGGTGGCACTCATTAAGCCATAGCAGCAGCAGCTGCAGCAGGGTGGGAGAGGATTCCTGTGCAGCTGCTGGAGCCTGTGAGGTCCATCAGTGAGGCAGGAGCTGTGGGATGCAATGAGCACTGGGACAAAACTTCCCTGGAAGGCAGCTGGGTACCAGTTGATTTTTTAAATCCACTTTAACCTGGATTTCCCTCCTGCTGTCAGATGATCCCTGGCACAGCCAGCTCCTGGCAGCACAGCTCCAGCTGGAGCTCCCAGGAACCCAGACCCAACCAGCTGTACAGCCTAAATTCCCTCTGACAACCCCAGCAGCCCCAGCAGACACACCTGGACTGGCAGCAGAGGTGCCAGGGGTTGGTGGAGAATCACAGAATCTCTAGGGTTGGAAAAGCCCACTGGGATCACTGAGTCCAGCATTGTCCCAGTACTGCCAAGGCCACCAGTTAATGATGGCCCCAAGTGCCACATCACCTCTCATTAATCCTCCCAGGGATGGCGATTTCACCACTGCCCCAGGCCACCTGTTCCAGTACCCAACCAGCATTCCAGTGAAGAAATCTTCCCTAATAGCCAATCTAAACCTGCCCCGGTGCACGAGGCTAATTCCTCTCATTCTGCCCCTTGACATCCATGAGAAGACACTGACCCACACCTGGCCACCACCTTTGTCTCCAGGAAAAAAAAAATACCTTGAAAGTTACATTCAGCAAACCAAAAGTGTCCTTCAGTGGGGAGGCCCAGAGCAGGACGAACCCTCCCCTTTCTCCACATCCTTCTGTTTGTCAGCATGTATTTTTTTATGGCTTTCTACTGTTCCCCTACCTCCATTCCACAATTCCTTCTGCCCTTGATGCCTTCATAACAACTGTAATGAATCCTGCCTTCAGAATTACTGAATTACTGTTTCTCTGATTGCCAGGCTGAGCAGCGAGCCTGAAAATCAAGACTCAAAATGCAATGGAAACTTTGGAATTTCCCCACTGCTGATTGGATTTTTTCCCTCTCCTCCAGGCTATGAAGGTGCAAACAAATTTATTAGAAATTCTCCCATCAGGATATTTTTTCAATTAGATGTTTGCCAGTTATGCAGCAGCCAGGTAGAGCAGATAAGTAATGTTCTCTCCCTCTCCTCATTATTGCTTTGCTATGGAATGCACTTCAAAACAATCAACCCCATCATTCAGGGTAGATTTATGGTAGAAACAGAAATTTTAATATTTCCCTTTGGTTGGAAATACCTCCTCCCTTTTTTTCTTCATTCTAGCTCCTGTTCCAGACCTGGATACAGCCACTCATCACTCTCCTGACCCCAAAATCCAAGCTGCACTGAATGATGTGGCAGGGATCATTTTCAAGTCCTAATTCAAAAGGAACATCCTCTTGTGCAGTTGTCTTAATCATCCTTTTGCTTGTGTGCAGTTACTTAATTTTATTATTCTTTGGTTAATAGGAGCAGCCTATTAAACAAATCAGTGGCTGTGGTTGATTCTGTCCTGCATGAAATGAGCACAAAGCCAGGGAGGGAAGGGAAGGGAAAAGAAAAGAGGGAAAGAAAAAGGGAAAGGGAAGAAAAAAGGGGGAATTGAAAGGGAAACGGTGAGAGAGAAGGCAAAGTGCCTCAAATTCCACCAATTCTGGCAACAAAGTCAAATGAGCACCACTGAACTGCTTTGGTCTGCAGGTGACAAGAACTCCAACCCCAAGGCCAGGCAAGATTCCATCTCGTGCCACAGGAGCTGGCCTTGCCTGGCACTGGGGGATGAGGACAGGGATGCTGCCAGCCCCATTCAGAGAGGGGGTTCCAAGGGTGATGGAGACCAAGCCACAGCTGCAGCCCTCCATGGGACAACCTCCTGAGTATTTTGGGTCCAAGCAAAAGATAAAAGTGTGAGAAAACACCCTCTGAAATTTGGGTTTTCATGGAGAATTTTATTAAAAATATAATTCTTTTACAACAGCTCTTCCAGGGGAGCTGCAGCTGGCACTGCTCTATCAGCCCAATATAAACGGAGCTCAATTCAGATGTTGTTGTACAAAGCACTTTTTAAATTTTACTGCTTTTCTAGACTCACTTTGGTTTGTTATTTTTGCTCCACAGCCTTATTTTCAAACCTGTAAATGTGCCCAGAGGTCACACGGGTCTCATGTTAGCCAGATGAATATGAAAAAGAAAAACAAATGCAGGCAGCAGGCTGGGACAGACCCCAAAGGGCAGCAGCTGTGGGATCTCCAGCTCTGTGCAAACAGGGAGAACAAATGTTTGCTAACTGGGAAGGGCCCAGTGGAAAGAAACACAACCTCCTGCCAAGATTCCAAGAAGGTGTTACTTTTTCCTGGATGGCACTGCCAGCTTGTACAATTTTATTATGAATCTCGTCACATCCTTTTTATTTTGTGAGAGCCACAAACTGAGATGGAAACCTCAGTTCTGTAAGAAGTCATGGAATCACAGATTGGTTTGGGTTGGAAGGGCCCTTAAAGATCATCCAGTTCAACTCCCCTGACATGGGCAGGGACACCTTCCACTGGACCAGAATATGTGGGCAAAATTCATACCAGTAATACCTCTGTGATACCTCCAAGATCTCAGAAGCTTTCCAAACTTTTTATTTAATTTTATTTTACATGTGGTGGGTTTGGGGAGTTTTGTTTTTGGTTTTGGGGGGTTTTTTTTGGTGTGTTTGGTGTGTTTTGTTTTTTTTTTTGACACTCATTTTTGGCAATACTAGACCAGAGCACCTTAACTGCAAGTCCACTGAGGTTCTAGAGCTTCAAAATGTGGCCTGTTAATACAAATCCAGCAGTAATTAAGAGCCATCACCATCAATGAACTACTAAATCACCAGGTAAGAACAAATTAGATGCCTCCAGTGGTTCCTACTGCTCAGAGCTATAGACACTTGCCTCTGGTTTGCCTCCCTGTACCAGGACACAGGAGATGGGCAGTGGGTTCCCTCTCATGACAACCTCATTCCCAAACTGGCTGCACTGGGGATGCCACATTTCACAGGAGATTCTTGGAATGCATCTGGGTTTGTTTCCCAGCAAGGTTCCTCAGCTGCCACCAGCACCATGAGAGAGTGACCCACAGTAATGCCATGCAAGGAATGCCTTTAGGTTTTTAGCGAGCAAAACTAGGACCCAAGAAAACTTGTGTAACACAGTTAATCTGTATTTAATACTCCTCATTAAAAAAAATAATAATAATAAAAAAATAATTTCAGCCCATGTGTTGCTGGGCTTCACTCAGCTGGTTCAAATGGCACCATTCCCACCACAGGAAAACATAACTCTTCTTTACAAGTGTTCCAGAAATAGTTTTATCCACAATTCATTTTCATCAGTATTATTTTTGTGGCACATTCTGCTGTAAGTGCACTTTGGCCACGGTACTTCCAAGCCCTGCACCCCCTCCTGCTGCCCCTGCACACCAGGCTCAGCCCTTTGAGGGATCCACACCAAGGATGCTGCTCCTGTAAGGATCCTCTCTGCACATCTCTGGGATGTGAAATCCTCACCTCAGCCCTGAGCCACCACCACTGCAATTCCTGCAGGAGCAATTCAGCATCCCACCTCTTCAGGGAGTACACGGCTGAGGTTAGCTTAATCTCTTTAACTGCTGTTCCCCCATTAAGGTCTTTACACAACCTCTGGCCCCGAGTGATCTACTTAGCATTATTTATTTGTGTGCTGAAACGCTTGGGTAGCCCCTCGGTTGATCCTGCCAGGGAGGGTCAGGAGTTCAGCAGGAGATTTACGGCTCCCCCCAGGAGTGCCCAGCCAGGGAAGCTCTGCACATCCACCCCAGCCAGCCACGGCCACTCACTGCCATTTGTTTGGGGACAAATGGCATTAACAGGGAGCACGACCCCACAGCAGGTGTCACAGGCAGAACACAAACGCAGCATCCACGGGGCTTTGAGGGGCTGAGTTTTCTACGAGCAGTGAATATTCTCACACATTATCCCAGGGGAAATTCAGCTTGACAGAGTTGAAGACTCGAGGCTTAAAGCCTTGCATTAAAAAGTGGCTTGTTTGGTTGATTTGTTTGTTTTAAGAACTGTTTACAAGTAGGATAAAAACCTGGTAGGAGTTTTCTCTCAAATACACCAGGAAGAGGAAACCTGCACAGCTGGTGGGGCCCAGGTACGGTAGAGGCTGCCAAGAAACTACAGCCAGGTGAGAAAGAAAGGAATAACCTGTACCAGCCTGGACACATGGAGTGAGTATTCAGTAATTCCTAAACTGGAGCATCTCCCTTGGAAAAACCCATCTGAGAAGCTCTCATGCAGGGATGGCCAGAAGGAAAACATAAAACCCACCAAGGAAATCCTAAGGAACCCCCATGGCCAAGTGACATCCACCCACCTGCTCTAAAACAATGTGAGGGAACTTTGGGACCCTCATGACAAAGACCTGGAGGGGCTGGAATGTGGCCAGGGAAGGGGACAGAGCTGGGGAAGGGGCTGGAGCACCAGGAGAGGCTGAGGGAGCTGGAAAGGGGCTCAGCCTGGAGAAAAGAAGGCTCAGGGGGGACCTTGTGGCTCTGCACAACTCCCTGCCAGGAAGAACAGGGGACAGCTCCCAGGGAACAGGGACAGGAGCAGAGGGAATGGCCTCAGGCTGGGCCACATCAGGTTTAGATTCGAGATTAGGCAAAGTTTCCTCCCTTGGCAGTGCTGGGTCAGTGGTTGGGCCCAACAATCCCAGAGATCTTCCTCAACCTCACTGATTCAGTGATTTTAAATGTCTGACCTTCTGTCTCTGCCCCCAAACACACAGCAGTGGGCAGGGGAAGGCTCCAAACCAGCCTGTCCAACTCCCTCAGTGTGAACCCATCACACTCCAACACACCCCAAGGAGGCCCAGAGGGAGCCAAGACGAGGCACCTTGTGCCTCACAGCCCACTTAGAGCTTGCTGAAGGGTCAGCAAGCCCCTGGGAAAGATGAACTGATCTCTCTGGCTGCACTTCTCACAAGGGTCCTCAAAAACCAGCTGTAAACCCCAAAACCCAACACGTCACGGGACCCAGGGGAAGGTTCCTTGCTCACAGCAAGACACCCCATAGGTTTTAGCAAGCAGAAGATCATGGTCTGTGATCCATCTGCACTAAAATCTATCCAGCTCATCATATAACTGATCTGGAAGGGTTCAGTTTATTAATGAGACAGAAATTATTCAGGCCAGCTGAAACTAAAAGCGACTTTGAATAGCTTTGCATTAGGACTCTCACTGCACTAAGTGGCACTGAGGAAATGGAAGATTAAATTTAATGTCAATAAATGCAAAGTAATGCACTGAAGAAAAGCAATCCCAACGACAGACATGACAATGGGCTTTAAAATAGATGTTGCTGTCCAGAAGAGAAACTTCTCTGGAGAGTCCACTTCCAAGTTTCAGTCCTCAGCAGCTGCCAAAAACACCATTCAGGTTTTAGAAGCAATCGAAAGGAAAAGTGCAAAGGATGAAAGACCAAGTATAATTTTGCCATCTGTACTGTTAGAAGAGAGAGCAACTGCAAGGAGGGTCCCAGGTGTGGAATGTGGATGAGGAAAAAAGGGTGATGAAGGGACAGAAGGGTATTAGATGGACTCCGCGAAGATTTATGTGAAAAAATGAAATGAGAGCAGGGTTCTAACAGCCTAAAACCAAGGACACAGACACTGAGATTATTTGCAAGTGAAATTAAACCCTCCCAGAGAAGTTCTTCATCCTGGACCCAAAACCAAAACCTCTTGCTGCAGGACGCTGTGGCTTAGAGGGATCCAGAACAGCAATTGGGCAAATGAGAGATGAGTAATAAACCCTGACCTGTGGGCTCCTGGGAGCTCTGTGGGCACATATAACCTCATTTTTTTATTATGTGGGTGATCAAATGTCATTGTGGGACCTCCATCCCTGGAGATACTCAGAGCTCAGCCGCACAACCCCGTGTGGGTGGCCCAGCTTTGCTTGGGGGGCTCAGGACACACAGATGTCCCTCAGGACTGGCAATATTTGCTGTTTGGGGGCCTCTGTGATATGTGATCATGTAATACTCACACAGACCTCCACCCCAAAAGCATCTCCAGCATCCCCTTTTATTCTGCTGAAATGCCACCACTATCTGAGTGACAGCATTCATTTATCTAAGAGACTGGCTGGCTTTCTGTCAAAGCTGCACACAAAATTATTGTTATTACATTATTTGGGGGGGAATGAGGCCTTAAACTCATTTACCTGGATCTTTCAGAGCCTGCAAAGGAGTTCAAGCTCTTCACATACACACACAAAAACCCCGACCACTGAAAGCTACAGGGAGCAGCAGAATTTAGTCTTAAGACTGACATGGAAATAGATTAATTTTTTTTCCCATTTCATATTCTAATTACAATTCTTCTCCCCCTACTATTTTCTGTTCTCATTACAGTCTTAAAATTGCTCTGCAAATTCTGTACCTTATTCTGCTCTTCCTACCATCTTTGTCATGGAAATGAGAAACAGAATGTATAAGCATGAAAATATTGCAGAGATCAAAATTCTGCTTAACCCTTTCTCGTGCAACTCCAAGAAGAAGCAAAAGCAGCACAGAGCAGCTCATCCTCCATCCATCCAGCCTCCTCTTCTCCTCCCAGCTGCACTGAGGAGAAGGATGCTCAGAGAAAGGGTGATTAATTTAAAGGCCAAAGTCACTCACGGTTACACCTCGCGGTGCATGGAGGAGGGGCTGGGGTTTCAGCTGAGCAGGTTTTGCTCCTGAGGGCAGATGCTGATCTAATACATTTTGACTGTGTTCAGATGATTGTGTTTAGCTTTTAGCCTGGTGTAATAATGCTGCTGGGGAGAGCTGCTGCTGGTGCACTGAGCTGCCCCGCTGCACTGAGTGCTCAGCAGATCTCCGTCCTTTTCTGTGGCACCGAGAGCTCACCAGAGCTGCAGCCAAAACCCAAATCCTTTCCGATTTCTCTCCGAGTCTGGGCATGGGTACAGAAATCAGGCTGCTGGGAGGGGAGCAGCACCCTCTGCTCTCACCCAGGACCTCCCCAGCCCATTGCTGACCAGCTCAGTGCTGTTCATTTTGCAGCGCTGCCGCTGCAAGGCTCAGGCATGTACATCACTTCCTTCTCGAAACCAAACAACAGGCACATCCAGAGCTGTTTATCACAGGTGCTCAAGGAGTTTATCTGCAAAAAAATACAAATACCAGGCTCTTGCTGAGCTGGTCTTTTACCCATCAGCAGCTGAGTGAGCAGGAGAGCTGAGGGGAGGGAGGAGGGCACAGGGATGCAGCACCACACTGGTACTGGCCTGGTGTGTGTTAAATAAATACAATAAGTGCTAATGAGCAATAACTGCACTGCCGGTTCCTCCAGCAACACTTGTAATTCACAGCAAGCTGAGAGAGGCAGAAAACACGCAAAGATCTAAAAGAAGCCGTGGAGACTCTGTGCTAGAACAGTGCCAGCGTCAGAGGCACTGAGAAACATTGTTTTCTGCGAGATAAAACCTCGGGGCTGAGATAAAAATAGAGCTGATACCTGTGTGCCTGGGAAGCAGCAGCTACCAGCCTGGCTCCGCTCCGGGAGTCTTTTATGGAGGTGCTGATTTCCAGAGCAGAACAACAGCCAGAGGAACCACTGGAGAGGGGCTCCACGTGGCTCTGGAATAGCCAAGGAGGCAAGGGAGCAGCTGGGAATGAAGGGACCTGAAGCAGGGGGGGCTTTCCCAACCCCATAACTGGTCCCCTTTGCCCAGGGAGTGTGCAGCACAGGCAGTGATGCTCAGCCACACACCTGAGGTGGATTCCTGGATGGAATCAAAACAATTCCTTGTGGACTGAAGGCGGCAGCTGCCAGCACCAGCAGTGGCTGGGTGACGCTGGGTTTGATGTACACAGAGCAGGAAGGGGTTTGGAAATCTCTATTTGCCTTTTCTCGACTGCACAGCAAGTAAATAATGAAGTGAGGAACAGCAGAGAGGAGGGGATGCCTCAGAGCTGGGCACTTTTTGTAGACCATGTGTTTTGCTTCCAATCCCAATGCCTTGCTGGGAGCTGCACAGGTGAACATCCTGCATCCCAAGTACCTCCTAACTCACTCCAATAATTCCTAAAATCACATGTGCTACTCAAAGAAAAACAGCAGCTTTAATTCACCCCACAGCCCCTCCTCTTTCAGCACAGATTAGATATAACAAGGAAATTCTTTACTCAGAGGATGATCAGGCCCTGGCACAGGGTGCTCAGAGAAGCTGTGGCTGCCCCTGGATCCCTGGAAGTGTCCAAGGCCAGGTTGGAGCAAACTGGTCTGGTGGAAGGTGTCCCTGACCACAGCAGAGAGTAAAATGAGATGAGCTTTAAGGTCCTTTCCAACCCAAATCTCATGTCAAGCAATAGTACATTTCTGCCCCCCAGAATTCAAGATCTTGTCTGTTTTCTTCCCTTGCAAAGCATAAGAGAAACAAATAATTGATTTTTCAAGACCATGGGGAACATTATGCAAAACCAGCTAGCTGGGAGGGAAAAAAAAATCAGAGATCTTCTATGCCAGTCATTTAGAAAATAGTTTCCAACACACATATATTTGGCACCAGCAAAAACCTGCTTTCTGTGGTTCTGCACTCCACTTTGTATGCAAATATACTTTTGCAGTGGTACTTAGAATGACTTGGGAAAAAAAAAAAAAAGAAAAAAAGGGCTGACAAAGTGCAATCCATTTCAGAGTGTTTGAACCTGTTCCTGAGTCAAAAAGAATAAAACTAATGAAAAGGGGGGGTGTCTTAAATAAGACCCAACCCTAAAACAAGGATGATAGGAAGGTAGTTTCTGAAATTGCAAGGTCAGGATGGACAGGCAACCTGATCCAGAGGAATCATGTGGTTCCATGTCCTTGAGAAGGGCAAAACCCTGGGAAGCAGTGGATGGAATAACGTGGCCAGCAGGAACAGGGCAGTGATTCTTCTCCTGTGCTCAGCACTGCTTGGGCAGCACCTCGAGTGCTGTGTCCAGTTCTGGGCCCCCAATTTAGGAAGGACATGGAGGGGCTGGAGCGTGTCCAGAGAAGGGCAACAAGGCTGGTGAGGGGTCACAGGTTTTAACACTTTTATAGGTTTGTTCTATTTGCACAGTGGGGGTTAATGTTCCAATTACAGCTTCAGGTAATGAAGTCATTTACCCCAAGTCTGCTCCTCCCAACTCACTTCTGTTTACATTTCTCAGGGCCTGGGGCAGTGAGGTGTCCTTGATCCCCAGGCCTGGAGAGGAATTGTTGTGTCTGACCAAAATGGGGAAGCAGCAGCTCACACTGTGTGTGGAGTTTAGAGTTATACACTAAAGAATTGCAGGATTACAAATGTATGAAAAATAGAAAAGCTAAAATCCTAAGGCATCAGTTTAGTTGATGAGGAGGTGATGGGTCATAAGTTTGACTTGATGATCTCCAAGGTCTTTTCCAACCTGTTCATTCTGTGCTCCTGTGGTTCCATGGAGCAGGTCAGGAGCAGGGCTGGGAAGGTGCAGACCTGTGGGATGCACAGGCTCCCACCACTGGCAAGGCTGAGGCTGGAGCTGCAGCACTGGAGCTGCAAGCAGAGCAGCAGGGCTGGAACCTCACACTCTGGAGACTGAGGCATGCAAAGGCAGGGTTTGACAGGAGCTGAAGCTCAGCAGCGTTTCCCACGGGCCGCACCAGCAGGTCGGAAAGGTGCCTCCCCTGCAGCACCACCACATCCTTGTGGCCCTGTTTCATCAAGTGCTGAGTTAGGCTGGTCACACAAAGCTGCTGAGCTGTGCTTCCAGGGCGCTGTGCATGTCACAGCCCCATCACCCCACTGCCCTGGCCCTGGTTCCCTCAGTCCGTGTGTCGTGCCCAAAGCTTCATTCCAAACCTCAACTACTAAATATGAAAAAAAAACCCCAACCATCTCCCTCAAGCACTTCTAATTTCAGCTTCTCTTCCTTTTTTGCTACCTCTCTGTTCACTTTATTAAACTTTCCACCAGATTTTACTGCCCTCTAAGTTTTTCATTAGGGCTAAAGGTATTCTGTGCTTACTGCAGCCAAGCTGGCCTCAGGTTTACTTGTTCAATATCTCCCTTAGTGCTGAAAATTGTCAACATCTTAAAAAGACAGTTAAAAACTCATTAAAATTAATGAAACTAATTAGAAAAAAGCACCTCTGATTATTACTATGCCCCTGCCTCACTGTAAATAATTGAATAAAGATATTATTATGGCTATTACTATTATTATTACTATTATTAACCCTAACAAGTTTAAAGCATTTTCATGAGAAAGAGAAAAGAGCAGCTTTGCCTGACTAATTAATGACTTAAATAAAAATAAACAAAGCGAGTCTTCCTGATTTTAGCAAAGTTCTGCCTTTTTCTAAACAGTTAAAAGCAAGACTGACAGCTTTATAGATAGGGAAATGGGCAGATAAGATAAACACGCACAATACAAACTTGTCCAAAGCTTTTACAGTCTTTCTCTGCACCACTTCCAGCTCATTAAATTACAGTATTACTATAGATTTGCAGCAAAATTATCTTTTATCTCGTCTTCTTTTAAAGCTATTTGGCATTTGCTGGTATTTTCTATTATAAATCTAATTGCAGATTCCAAACAGACAAGGGCTCATTAAGCCTTAATTATGCACATGTTGTTTTCAATAAACATTTTCATTTGGACTGCTGTGAGCTGTAATTGTTCCGAAGGCACTGCAGCCTCCCGTTACCCACTTCCCTGGGATGGCAAAAGCTACTTTCAAGTAGGTCAGGGCTGGACTGGGGACTGTGTTTGGAACCTGTGGAGTTTGGGTTGTGCTGCTCCGGTGGGAATGTTGGCAGGGAGCTGGTGGGATGCCCACGGCGATGGCTCCCACCTGCACCCAGCCCTGTTCACCACAGACTCGTGGAATGGTTTGGCTTGGGAGGCCTTTAAAGATCATTTATTTGCAACTGCCCCACCTTGGGCAGGTGGAGGGGAGCAGGGAGGAGCCCTGGGCATGGGATGGGGCATGGGATGGATGCTCACTCCTCACAGGGAGTAAAGCCAGAGGGGGTGATGTGCCAGCAGCTTCCCTTTGGCTACAGTTGGGCAGCAGGACTTCTGCTTGGGAGCTCCTGCTGGGAACAGGCTGCCCAGGGCACAGCTGGGTCACCATCCTTGGAAGTGCTGAAAACACGAGAGGTGGCATGTCCCAGCATGGCTTAGTGGGCACGGTGGTACTCAGAGGAAGGTTGGATTTGATGATCCTGGAGGTCTTTTCCAAGCTTAAAGATTCCACGATTTGGGCACCTCTGAGGTGCCAGCTCAGCCCAGCATCTGCCAACAGCTGGGCTCCAGCCCAAGCCCAGGTCCTCAGCCAGCCACACCTCACAGCATGGCCACAAGCACCACAGGACAAAAAACGCTCCAGCCCACCCCAAACCAAATGAGGGTGGGGAGGAGCCCTCTGCACTTCTTGTTGAAGCCCTGGTTCTGTTATGTTCTGTTTGCACTCTGAAATAAGTAACCCACAAGAAGAGCTGAGCTTTTATTAGCAGGCTTCCTCCTAACAGCACAAAAGCTGCCTTGGCTCACACTCAGCAGTTAGCAGAGCAGGAAGGAGCCATCCGATGACAACTTTGAGGTCCTGGCTCCTTCCAGCCTCACCCACCCCTGTGTGTCCCAGGCTGGAGTGCCCAGGGCAGCAGCCTGGCTCTGCCCCACCCTAATGCTCCAGGGAGGAGTCACCACACACAGACCCCACCAGCCTCCCCCGAGCCTCCTCAGGGGAGAAAAACCTCCTGATAAATAATTTCCCATCTTAGGAAGGCTTAGGGCTCCAAAGCCAGGCTGGAGGTGCTGGTTGCTGCTGGACCCAGGAGTTTGAAAGGTTTTAGCACCGCTGGAAACAGCACAGTGTGAATACAATCAGTGTTGCCACTTCTGCCCGAAATTCCTGCCAGCCAGGTATCCAACATTCTATCTCAGGACAACAGAGGTGGCCAGAAAAGGCTTTGTTTCCTTAAGAATTTAGTATCCCTCTTCTTCAGGTTTCTTTCTCTCTTCTCATTATAGGACATGACAAATCCTGTCCTGAAGACTCATGTTGCACTTTCAGAAGGAAAATGTAAGCATGAAAACTTCTGGCCTTGCCTTTGAAAAAGAGAAGTTTTCAAGCAACAATTTGACCCAGAAAGGTTTTCTAGGTCATTTTGACTTGGCATGTATATGTTTGACCCACTCAATCTACCACAATACAATTACAGAGTTCGTTCCAGCCTGTTGGTGTCAAATCATTCATAAATTCAGATGCACTGTTTACCCAACTGCTATTCATATATTCACAGGGAAGGTCTTGCCAGGCCCTTTCTGGGGGGAAGGATTTGCCCTGTTCAACATTAGCTCACGCTGACAAAGGGAAAATGTAAAAGCTGCCCTGACAAGCTGAGCTCCCATCTTCCAGCCCTCACCCTTGGATCACTCAGGATTTTTGGCTGTGCCACCCTTCCAGGGCTGGTGACACTCCCCAAACTGGCCTGCTGTGGATTTGCCATGGGGAGGGAACACCAGGGCCTGGCTGTTGTCCCCTGTGTGGGTACAGGCACTAATCAGCACAGCCAGGCTAATGAGGAAACATTAATCCCTGCTGAAATCCTTGTGCTCCAGTGCTCAGTACCCTGTCTGAGAAACCAGAAAAGTGACACTGGAGCTGCCACCAGAATGGCCCTGAGGAGCCCAACACGGGCTTTACAAGAGAAGAATCTCTTGTTCAGCCTGCCAGGACACACAGAGGAGCTGTGCTCAGTGGTGCTGCCTGCCAGTCACAATTACCAACACCAAAGGGTTTTCTTAAATCCACTTTCTTAAATCCACTCTAATATTTATGAATTCTTATACATAATCCAAGCAACGCCTGTTAAAGGAACAATTGTGAGGGTATTATGGAATATTGCTGTCTATGACCATGTGGGCTGGGCTGTCAGAGCAGTCACCTGCACGGGCTTCGTCCCCTCTCCAGAGGAGAAAACATCACCTGATGAGCCAGAGGGACTCCAGGGCCAGGTCCCTGCAAGCAGCCATCCCCAGCATGGGGCACTGCCCACCAGCACACGTGAGGGATGCTGTGTAGGGACTTGCTGTGTCTGGTTTTCATCACAGTTTTATCCTTGGGATGGATCTTGGCCACAGGCACACCTGCAGCCAACACCTCAAAGCAGGGGTTGCAATACCAGGTTGAAAGCCTGAGGAGATGGGTACCCCACTGCCCACCTCCCAGAATGTCCACCCTGTTTGTGCCAGGGGGGTTAAACAGCAGGGACTGTCCTGTAACCAGTGTGTCCATGGACTGTCCCCCTGTCCCATAACTGCTGTGTCCATGGACTGTCCCACTGTCCCATAACTGCTGTGTCCATGGCACTGCCCCTGTCCCATAACTGCTGTGTCCATGGACTGTCCCAATGTCCCATAACTGCTGTGATCTCATTTACTGGCTAATGATCAGTACCCCACACTTTCTCTGAAACCATTTACTGGGGGAAAGTGATTTCCACCAATACTCTGCATCCTGATTTGGGAAGTCACACAAGATTTCGGGCCCTCCAGTGAATATGTTCCATTTTGTATTTCAGCTGCACAGCTGTAAAGATACATTTTTCCCCACTTCCAAAGTTTCCCTAACTGTTAAGAGAAAGAGCAGCAGGAATTAGACCAGTGCTGCATGTTATGTGGTACAACAGCCCCAGACTGATTTGGTTGAACTCTTTTACATCAATGAAGGTTTTCTTTATTTGAATTTGTATTATAGAGATTTAAGCATCCTGGAGAGATGAAAACACTTAATATGTTACTGCCTGAGCCTAATCTTTTGTTTCCCTCTGTTGCCCTGTAACCTGTCCCTCTGTGATCCTCTAATGCTCCACGTGCAGCATCTTCCCCACCTGCTAATTACAGGCTCCATTGTGCCAGATAATTCAGCCCCAGCAAGGCTGCAGGGTGGTTCTGCATCTCCAAACCATGTTTCACTGCTGCCTCCAAAACCAGAGGAATTAATCACCTTCTCCATTTGGTAAGTGGGACCAGACACTTGTGTGCTCATTGGAAAGGAAAACAACTTTGGTTGCTTTCAGCAAGACATAATGAATCTCCCAGAGAGCAGGAAGCTCATAGTTTATATTTCTTGGAAAAGAGTGTATTAACATATTAAGTCTAAAAATATATCTATAAATCTTTGCAAGTCAGAGCGGAAACAAGAGGCAACGTGGCTGGCTCTGAAGGAGCTGCAAGTGCTGACACAGATGAGCCCCCAGCAAACACTTTCTGTGCAAATCACATTTACCTTTGCTGCCTGACAGGGCTGGAGTTTAAGCCTGCTAGAGATATTTACTGCAGGCAGCCCAGAGACCATTATTTTAGTACATGATTTCCATCCATCCATCCATCCATCCATCCATCCATCCATCCATCCATCCATCCATCCATCCATCCATCCATCCCCTGGCTCTCAGAGCAGCCTGGGCCACAGCACCTGAGGGTATTTAATTATTCTCCCCTGAATTCAGAAATTAGGCTCCTTGTGCCCCTCCAGGGGAGTTTCTGCTGTCCCACCACTGCTAAGCCACAGTCCCATCAGGCAGTAAAGAGGATGGCAGCCATCACATCCCTCTGCCCTTCTCCGAGGCTTCCCAGCCAGGATTTGTGATGATGTTGGGGGATAAGGATTCAGACCACCCACCCCAAACATCCCGTTAGGACAAGCATTTTATCACCAGCTGAAACTCCAGCTTATGTCACAGCAAGAGCATCTTTAGCTTTGCCTCTCCAAGCACAACAGTCCCAAAGGAGCCTATAAAATGTGACAGGTACAAAATCACCAGCAAAAACAGCTGCTCTGAAAAAGAGCTCGGGGTCAGCAAATGCCACATCTGGCCCTAAGAGAGTCTTGGAAAGCAAACGTGGAAATAGGGACAAGTGTAGTAGGGTGAGGAAGACTGGTGACAACAAAGCAGAGCCAGAGGAGCTGTGAGAGATCACAATGATCCCGGGGAGCATCCTGGGGCTCACCCTCAGCCATGAGGCTTTTGAGAGAACCAGTGTGTTGATGCTTTCCAAGGTTTCTTCTCAGAGTTCTCTACAAAGAAAATGTAAAGCTTTGAACCCACCTCCATTTGAGTTTCAGCCCATGTCAATAAAGGTGCATTTTCCACTGCCGTGGATGCTCTCAACTGAAATTTCATTTCAATACAGCTGCTCTGTGAGGAGCTGACTTAAGCCTAAATTATTACCAGGCTGATCTCAACTGTGTGAACAGTTCCCATACCAAGCTGAGCTTTGGTTTAACCAAACTGTGCTTTAGATGTGGATGACACTGAACACAGACTGGAGGCTGCTAAGGGCCTTGACAAAACTAAGCCTGGGACTTGTTTTTTGAGAGGGAAATAATTAACAACACACCAGCAGAAGTATTTAACCAGGCCTCCTGTTGATCAATATCTTTATTAATGACCTGAAAACTAGGCTGCAGACTGAAACAAAGTTTGCAGATGAAAAGAACATTATTTAGGTTAATTACAAATGAAGAAGTCTTGGGAATTTCGGAGCCACCTAACCAAGCAGAAAGGAACATCAGAGCAGGAGAAACCCTGTGCTGACAAATCCAAAACAGTCCATGCAGGAAGGAGGAGTCTGAAATCCTTCTAGACTTGAACAGGGGGTAAATTCACAGAGCAGTACGTGGTAAGAGCAACCACCATGTCAGCTGCCCCATTCAAACCTCCACTGAAAGCATGGCAATATCAAAATGATAGAGTGCAAAAATAACAGGTCAGAAGAGAGCACAGAAAATCCTGTAACGTTGTTATCCAAACTGTCAGCACACCCTTGCTCCAGGTGCTGAATTCAGCTCCACTCCCCCCTTCTCAACAGAGAGAGATGAGAAAACAAGGGGAGAAAGATGGGAAACCAAAGCCCTGGGGTGAGAGAGGACATTTGAAACACGGAGGTGTTTCATGGGAGAAAAATGGAAAAGGCCTTGTTTTCTCAAAAAAGGAGGTGCCGAGACATATGACAACATATAAAATCAATATTTTTGGCAAATCATTCCATGCAGGGATGCAAGTCCCCAGCACAGGGGCTATTCCTGGGAGAGGGTCGCATGAGGAGCTGGTGGGACTCCCAGTGCCCTGGGAAAAACTGCTCTAATCTTCCCCCAAATGGGCTCATTTAGAAACGATCACTGTCCCCTCATGTGAAATCCAGATAACTGTGTTTATCTCCAGCACAGCAATGAATCACTTCGTGATGCTCCTGCAGGAGCACAGCCGTGAGTTCACTGAAAGGAGAATCCCAGTCCTGCCACTTCAGCCTCCTATCTCCAGTTTTGTAATGCAGATGCAGCTCCCACTGGGGGCTGGGTCAGAGCCAGGATTCATAGTGAAACAAATCAGGGCTCTGTACACTGAAAGCAGAATTTCAGGCTAAAAAAATGCTTACACGTCTTGAAGCAGAGGGCAATACTTATAGGAAAACAAAAAGGGACAAATTCACCTCTGGCTTTAGATTTCTATGAGCAGTTTCGCTCCGCCCACCTCAGCAACCAAAAAACCCCCACAATGTTTTCAAGACAGTTTCATTTTTGAACCCCAAAAATCACATTCTGAGCCAAGAGGCGTGAGAAACTCAGAAGCACCATAAAACCATCCCTGCTTCTGGTTGTTTTGGGGTCTTTGTTTCCACGGTGGTTTCCTGAGCGTCAAGGAGACAAAGCTCTTTCTTCCCACTGAGTGAGGGTGTGCCTCACACGGGGGAGCAAAGCCTCACTAGGAGGGAGAGGACAAGATCCAGGTGCCCAGCAGGGACACATGAAATCCCACCACGAGATCCAGGCTCCTGCTGCCCGGCACCACCTGCTTCCCCCATCCCAGGTGTGGTGAGAGAAAATGGAGCAGCACAGGGTGACATCACACAATCCCAGAATGGTTTGGGTTGGAAGGGACCTTAAAGCTCAGCTGGTTCCATCCCCTGCCATGGGCAGGGACACCTTCCACTGTCCCAGGGTGCTCCAAGCCCCGTCCAACCTGGCCAATGGTCGTTGGAGACCAGGGAGATGCTGGGCCAAGGTAACTGTGCTTGCACCAACAATGCTCATGCAGGTTCACTCAGCATGCCAGGGTGAGGAGCAAGGGCTGGGACATGGCAAAGAGACAGAATGCAAGGCAAAACTGCAGGGTTTAAATGGTTTGGCCAATTTCCCTTGCCCTCCTTCCCATGAAGACAAGCTGAGAGTTGGGGATTTTCAGGCTGGAGAAGAGAAGGCTCCTGAGAGACCTCAGAGCCCCTGGCAGGGCCTGGGGGGGCTCCAGGAGAGCTGGAGAGGGACTGGAGACAAGGGCTGGAGGGACAGGACACAGGGGATGGCTCCCACTGCCAGAGTGCAGGGATGGATGGATATTGGGAAGGAATTGTTCCCTGTGAGGGTGGGCAGGCCCTGGCACAGGGTGCCCAGAGCAGCTGGAAGTGTCCAAGGCCAGGTTGGACAGGGCCTGGAACATCCTGGGACAGTGCAAGGGGTCCCTGCCCATGGCAGGGGATTAAAATAAGATCCTTAATGTCTCTTCCAACCCAAACCAAGCCACCTTGCACCAAACTGACCCATCCCAGTGGCGCTTCCTGCATGTGATTCCAGCAAAAACAAGGGGCAGGAGGAAATGAGCAGAGCAACCCAGTCCCACAGATCCCAGGCTGCTGGTTGCTGCTGGTTGCTGCTGGTTGCTGCTGGTTGCTGCTGGTTGCTGCTGGTTGCTGCTGGTTGCTGCTGGTTGCTGCTGGTTGCTGCTGGTTGCTGCTGGTTGCTGCTGGTTGCTGCTGGTTGCTGCTGGTTGCTGCTGGTTGCTGCTGGTTGCTGCTGGTTGCTGCTGGTTGCTGCTGCTTGCAGGCAAACCCTTCCCTGCGCCCTGCATTTGCAGCAGGCTCCTGCCAGCTCCATGTCCAACTTTCCATCAAGCAGCAGCAACCTGAGTATTTTTAACAGACTCTTCTGTTTGAAGCTTAAATTTGCAAAACCCAACAAAAACACTGGCAACCACAAAAAAAAAAAAAAAAAAAAAAAGCCCTAAAAAACCCCCAACAACAAAAAAACCCAACAAAGCACCAACACGCCAAGGAAGCAGCCTGGAGCTCAGAGACTGCTCAGCTCCACAGCAGGTGAAAGCAAAGCCCATGTTTCCAAAAAAACCCAAACAGCCTCCTGTCATTCAAATTGCATTTGAAAGTGAATGAGCTGCCAACCAATCAACTCCCCATCAGGATTCAAAGAACAGTATATCCAAACCTCAGGGCTGTGGCCAAGTATGTATTTGCAATGCAGGAACACTACAGCAGCAGCAGCAGAAGCCGTTTGCAAGAGTAAATGAGGTTATTTTGGCAGCAGAGCGGAGGTAGCAAACAAGCCACTTTAACTGAATATGGTAAACAGAGATGGAGTGATTATAGGAAGAATGAATGTAATCGGGTTCTGAGTTGCTCTGAATTGCCTCGACTGACCACAATATCTGATAAAACCAATGGAAAAAGTTCTGGTTTCCTCTTGCATATAATTGATTATCTTACTGAGATCTACTGGTTTATACACACACACACTCACAGCCCTCTGAAATTCAGTTACTTGGTGGTGCTGCCAGAAATAACCCAGAGCAGGAGCAGTTACATGGTATTTATTTTTGTCTGGGGTCACAAACTCCAGAAGTGAGAAAGGATGCAAAGCCCTCTCCCAAAATAAGCACCTGGGAGGTTTGCCTCGAGGAGCTGAGGTGTAACTGCTCTGATCCACGCTCAGGCAACACTGCTCCTTGCTTGCTTCTAAGACAGGGAGGGCCTGGCCTTGAACACTTCTAGGGACCAGATCTACCAGGGCTAGATTTCTCCTTAACAAAGAAATGTTGGCTTTGATTTATTGAAAAAGACGGAAAAGTGTCTTTGGAATTTCCCCAGTGGCATGAGAGGGGAGATAAAGATGATGGAACAGTCCTGTGCCTGGAGAGGGATGTGGGATATAGCCAGGGTGAGCTGTAATTTGGGATGGAGAGGGGACAGGAGCAATGGGCCATCCTCTGTCCTGCTATTAGGTTCCTTTCACACAGCTGCCTCGGGCTAGAGGAGTTTTTCAAAGACCAGGTTGGATTTTTGCAGCATCCCATGGCTGCTACCACCTCCTGCCCCAGACACACTCAGCATCTCTTCGACTTGGCTTCTGCCAGAAGCTATTAAAGAACAAAAACCAAACAAAAACAAGCAAGGAAATCCAAGGGGACCTGCAGTCTCTTCTTGCTGTGGTGACAGTGAATCCTGAAGCAAAAATGTGCCAAAAAGTTGGGCAGGGGCTGGCTGGGGCTCGGCAGGGTGCCGGGAAGCACGGCGAGCTCACCCGCCGACAGCGGGAAGGAGCCAAATATCCACAAACAAGTTTCCTGTCTGAAATTAATTTACTTACTGAAACAGCACTCAGCAAAACCTGTGATTAATATTTTCCTCCCCAGGCTCCTAACATGACAAAACAATAATTAATGAAATATGAAGCTGAACCTAAGTTACAATAAGTGTAAAAACATTATTGTTTCTTTTATCTTCCCTTCTCTTTATCCCTCCCCGTGGTGGGAGACAGCGGGCCCTGTGCTCTGCTTTCCAGGACAATGCTCTGCACTGGCAGGAACATGGGGCTGATTTCTTGGCACCTGTCCCTGGTTACCTGGCACCCTGCTTGACAGAGGAAACCCAGCTGGAAGCTCAGGAGGAATGTGTAGGGAAAGGTGTAGGGCAAGCAGCACGGTGGGGAGCAAGCCCATTCCCTTTGGTCATGTCAAACCCTGTGGCATAGTGATTAAATGCAATAAAACAACCAGAATCTGGAGGAGTCAATCCTGAACGCCACGTGCTGTGTTATTTTGCCCAATGTTTTCAGCACTCACCTTCCTTTAATCTATCCCCAGCCATGGCACAGCACTCCCCGGCCCTGCTCAGGTCTCGTGCTGCCTCCATCCCAAAAGCACTCACGGGCAAGCAGCCTGTGGTGTTTAAGGGATCACTCACAGCTGGAATAAACCAGCAGAAGAGGGTTTTAAGTAATAGCTTTAGCAGGACAAAAATTCCTCTCTGGAAAGCTGAGTGGGGACATGCTGGGAGAGGGTGCCAGCCCCAGGAGAGGGCCCATAGCCACTCCTGCCATGATGGATGGCAAGGTTGGGCTGCTTTGTCCAAAACCCATCCTTTGGCCTTCTCAAGGCAGGGACAACTTCCATTAAATTGCTCCAAGTTCCATCCAGCCTGGCCTTGAACACTTCTAGGGATCCAGGGGCAGCCACAGCTTCTCTGGGCACCCTGTGCCAGGGCCTCACCACATAAAGAACTTCCTTATATCTAATCTAAATCTCCCCTCTTTTAAATCTAAAAATCTCAATATAATATTATCTAAATATAAGGTCACCTTGAATCCTGTTTACAGAGCAACTATTTAAATAAAGCAATTATTTAAGTCCTCTGGTGAACTTTATCAAATTTTCACTTTTGTCTGCATCTCTAAAGCATAAATTGATTGTGTTTCTATGATTAGACTACAACTGTAAGTGAGGCTGAGCTAAAATACTGTGGAAATTATACTGTACACACATGCAAATTCACACACACAGACCTGGGATTATATACTTACACATTTATGTGCACACAGAGATAACACAAGAGCCCCACACATGTATGTATGTGCACATGAACGCTGAGCCTGGGAACTCAGTTTGCTCCCTTGGTGCTGTACCAGCCTGGCAGGCACAGGGCTGGGAAACCAGGAGCTGTGGGACCAGGTGGGTGCTGCTGCACCCCACTTCCCCCCACTCCCACAGCCACAGGCACCCAACTGCAAAACCACAAACCCCAGCTGGAAGGCAGCAGAGCAGAGCCCACCGCGTGGGAGTCAGCTCCAAAACCTGGGAAAGGGGAACTATTAGGGAAAATTGACTGCATTTGTAAGAGTCTTGTAACTCCTCTTTTTATTTTTCCCTCGCAGTGGTTTGGGACAGGCCCAGCCCAGGCTGAGTCACACAAATAAAGCACCTGCTGCTGCACACTGAGCTGTGCCAGGCAGGGGACGTGTCACCGTGACGCCTCGTGCCTCCACTAATGACTCCGAGATCAATGGCACGGAAGATGAAGAGGAAAGTGATTTAATTTTCAGATCAAGGGGTTACACAAGTACACAAAGCATTCCCTGTCAAACAAATGTGTTACCTTGATCCCTTCCATCCTTCAGCTGAGGGAGCAGCTGAATGCTGTTGCACTGCCCATTTTTCATTCCTGCACTCCTTCTGAGACCCTGAGATGTGGGGGACCCCACCAGACTTTAATTTTAGGCAGAAAAGGCACGAAGCTGATGGGATATTTCCCTTGTTAGCAGGGCACTTTGGTTGCCCTGGTGAATAACTGCCCAGGTTTGCAAAAGACTCGGAACACAAAGCAAGAGGAAAACTAAAATCTTTAAAAAACCAAACCCCAAAGCGGCTAAATCTTGGCATGTGGGTCACAGGGACTTTAAGGAGCAAACCTAAAGGTGAGATGGACATAGAAAAAAAGTGGAACTAGGGCATGACTACAGTGGAGAGCCCAGGAGAAGAGCTGGGTGATGAGCTGGAGACAGGGCTTCACTCCCTGCCCCTCACAGGACCTGCTCTAACTCACCTGCAGGAACAGCCAGGTGAGGAACACAGTTTCCCACCACGCTGAGCTTCTGCTCATCATCTGAGAGCTTTTTGGAAGCCTCGCCCAGGAAACGATTCAGTTGAAAACATCAGGTTCAGCACCCAACCCTTCCAGTCAGCACCGACTTCTACTCAGCAATGGGCCGGGAGATTTTTTGAGCTTGGTAATTAAAACCCACTTAAAAGAGTTTCCTCCATCCTCAAGAGCCTCATGATTTACTGTAGCTCCTACTTGAACTCATACATGTCTTGTATTTCCAGACATTAGGTAATGAGGTTTTTGTGGTCCACAGAGCTTTCTCACCGATCCTCTGAGCTTGCAGCCAACAGCAGTGACTACACACACAGACACTGACAGAAAAGTGTTCAGCTTCTGCCTTTAGATACTCCAGAAACTGCCAGATCACACACAATCCTTACCCCAATCTATCTTAACAGCGAAGGTTAGAGTGATCCAGGCACAAGAGATGGACGTTCTGGAGGACCCCAGTTGTGTGAGTTGTGTTGGCCTCACTTCTCACACCTCTGATCCCCAAATCTGACAGAGATGTGGCAGATCCCCCAAACCCTGGGACATGATGGGCTACCCAACAGGTGACAAAGGGTCACAAGGAGCTGGGAAGAAGCATTTCAGAGGATTCCTCTCCAGCAGCACAACAGCTCCTGTGCCTGACAGGACCATTGTTTCAATGTGGACTCACAAGGAAGAACAGAAACAGAAGTGGAAATCTATTCCACTTTCACCTACAGCTGCTTCTTCTCAGAGAGCACCTAATTCTTGAGAAAAGCATGTAAAACTCAAACCTTTCTTTGAGTCTAGCAGGTAACAAAAGAGAAGACCACAGACACAAGAATGCAGAGTGACACCTCTGCATGTATCTGTTGATGCCAAAGGTGGAATCCAGTTTGGCCAACCTCCAAGCACAGTGAACACTTGCTTCCCACAGATTTCTTCACAAACCCCTGGAAACTGGAATCTGACACAGGGAGATAACTGAGCTGATTTGGTCATGCTAAAATGGCACTGAACTTCCTGCATTTGAGCCCATGGCACTGGAATCCAACAGGGAACAGGCCACTCCATCCCACGCACAGCCTGAGCTCCTTCATCTTTTTGCTGGGAATAGGAAGGATCTCCGTTTTGAAAGTGTTAAAATTTTAAGCTTTGCTCAGGCCAGGAAGCACAAGCAGAGCTCCTAATACACAGGAAGGAGCTTGGAATTAAAGAGGCTTCCAAAAGTCTGGTCTCAACAAACTCAAAGGACAAAGAGGAGTTAATTTACAGAATTATCACAGAATAGCTTGGGCTGGAAAGGACCTTAAATATAATATCATTCCAACCATGCCATGGACAGAGACACCTTCCACTAGATCAAGTTGTTCCAAGCCCTGTCCAACCTGGCCTTGGACACTTCCAAGGATGGAGCCAACACCTTGAGGAGCCACCAGACCCATGGCACTGACAGCTCTCCCCTGCTCCCTTCCAGCTGGGTAAAGCAGCTGTCACTCTTGCTTTTCCTTACCTGTTTATTGAAACAGAGCCTTTCCCCATCTCTCTGCTGGAGCAGTACCCAAGCCAGGGCCATTTGGTGACAATGGGAACGTGGTGTCTGTGCCACCCCAGCTGTGATGCTCTAACCAGTATGGCTCGTGGCAGGTGATAAATCAGATGCCCTTTAGCTCCCCAGCTGAGCTCTGCACACACCACACCGCTGGAAGCACAAGCTACAACCAATATTTTTACTGACAGGTGATAAATCACATGCCCTTTAACTTGTGTGCACCAGTTGCAAATTTAGTTAATTAGACATTCATGCTGACTCTTTCCCATGTATTATTTCCTGCGTGATTTACATGGGCTGTTGTTGTTGGAATGTTTGCTGGGATTAAAGCTCTTGGAAGCCAAGGGAGCATGGAGCACAGATCTTTGCTGCAGAGCACCACGACCTCTAGTGCTGTGCAGCCTGGAGAAATTACTGGCAGCAGAAAGAGTAGCAGCAATGAAAAGGGACCAAAATGTTTTATGGGCATTTGATGGGTCCCTGCCAGCACAATCAACAGGTATGGCTTGCACATGAAAACCCTGGGCTACCACTGGGAGCCTTCCCTGAAAACAAAAAAGAGCAGAAAAATCTTCTTCAGACCTGTAGGATTCTGCATTTTCACACATTGTGCTGCAAATAGATACAAAAGGCTCTTTTTGACCTGCCTCTGGAGGTTTCTGTCACCCCTGGCAGCCCCTTGGAGCAGCACTGTGACACCCAGCACGTCCCAGTGCTCTCCCATGGGATCGGGCAAGGATTGCTGGCCAGTGCCCACTATGCTGGGAGCTGGTGAGGGAGACACCCACCCACTCCAGGCACACTGCTTTCCACCAGAATTAGTTTTCTCCTCATTTTGGCAAATTAAACTTACTCTTTTTTCCAACTGTTTTGTCCACATTTTTCTATGGACACTCTTGTGCTACTGATAGTATTTTCAGCTCTGCCACAAAAGAGCATTTGTTAAAATATTCCGTGACTGCAGAGGACTCATAACAGATTCAGAAACCCAGTGATAATCATAATAAT
Source organism: Hylia prasina (assembly GCA_013397195.1). Taxonomy (NCBI): domain Eukaryota; kingdom Metazoa; phylum Chordata; class Aves; order Passeriformes; family Sylviidae; genus Hylia; species Hylia prasina. The sequence goes on from VYXD01012655.1 coordinate 422,517, forward strand.
TTTTTAGCACTTGTCTGCCAGACAGAATTATCAGCAAAAGCAGGGCCCTGCTATCTGCAGGAGCGGTATATGATACGTTCATTTCTTTTTTCTCCCCCCCTCTATAAACTTCAATTATTAATGATGGAAATTTTTCCTTGCCTATTCTTCCCTTGGTAGGGAAAAACAGCCATTACTGACATTTCCCGATTTAAATCTAATCCTGCTCATCTGCATATAGACGAGGCTCTGTTTGACTCTGCCTATTGATCCAGCCAGGAAAAGGGACTCTATAACTTAATCTGATGTCAAAGGCTGATGTGTCCTGTAGGAAATCGGTGCTGTAGATCTCCCTGCTATAAATATGTCACCAGAATTAACTGGAAGCACTAATAGGTCACTCAATGAGCTCCACGGTGCACACAGGGCACACCGAGGCTGCTGTCCGGCTGCTTGTGATTGATGACACCAAAAATCAGCCAGAGCAGAGGGTTGTCAGCCAGCCCAGGGACAAGGGACTAGCTGGCATGCTTTGTTCTCCTGCATGTGCTGGGTCCCAACCCAGCCCTGTCACTTCTGAGACATTTAACACACTTTACATGAAAAGAAAAAAAAAAAAATCCTACTACAAGGATAAAACAATAGAAAATAAGTAGGATCTTTTCCAGCTCTTCCTTCCTGCAGTTTGTCCTGCAGCACTGCCTTTGGTGAGCAAATAGAGCCAAGAGAGAAAATCTGGGGTCCTATTGCAGGCAAAGAACCCCATGGAGGATGGCAGGGATGGCATCATGACCTGGAAATGCAGCTCTGCATGCTCTGGGGATCAAAGTGATCCCAGCCTGCTTGTTCTGGGCTGGTTTCTGCACACCAGGCTCCAGCCAGAACACTCCAACCCAGGAAAAAGCCTTCCCTGTTTAGCTGTGTCCCTTCTTCACTCACAGTTTATCATATAATTGTGGAAATGTTTCAGTTGGAAGATACCTTAAAAAATCCTCTTGTTCCAGCCCCTGCCACGGGAAGGGACATCTTCTACTATCCCAGTTTGCCCCAAGCCTCACTGGCCTGTCCCAGATGAAAACCACCATGCCAGGGATGGACAAGGATGGACCATGAGCCCCTCAGCATTGGGACTAATGATAGGGAAAATTAAACAGGAGTCAACTTCTGGGTGATATCTTGGGTGGTCTTGCTCTCACTGGCACCCCGAAAAGCAGCAGCTTTTGTCCCCAAATTGTTCATGTTTTTCATGGGGGTGCAGGGCAAGACCACTGGGCTCACACACAGGGCTGCCAATTTCCTTTACACATGAATGAGCCTCACACATGGACAAAGCCCTGGAACAGCATCTGACCCAGCCCTGATCAACTGCCACCCCTTGTGCACGTGGAGAGCCTGGAACGTTCTCCCCATCCCGCTGCAGCTTTGTTCTCTGGCCAAGAGGCAGCATGGACCACATTGCCCTCATTTTCCTGCACTGAAGGAGCTGAGCCTGTGCCACGTGGTGTGTCACCAGGGACGCAGGAGGAGAGGCCGTTCTCCAAAGGCACACAGGATCCCACATGTCCTGGTGGAGTCACAAGTCTCATCCACCTCCACTTATATTCACAAAACTCAAAGCCAACCAGAAAACCTCAGAGAATCCACAGGCTGCCACGTCCAAAGCCAGTGCCGTGCTCCCAGCACCCCTGGGTGGGAAGGGCTCTTTTCCAGGCTTGTTTTTATGGCTATAAATTGGTTATGCTGGACGTCTGCAAAATGGTGATGCTGAATTAGTCACTTCTGCAGCCAGCTGAGGGCAAAGTTGTCTTCAGAGGGGACTTTCAGGACTTCTTCACCTCGTGAGCTGAGCCTCCTTATGAAAAGTAAACAAACCCGAGACAGATTCAAGAGACATCAGAGGACAATATTTGTTCAGATTTAAAACCTGACCTGAAACAGTCAGCTGGAACAGCAAACACATCAAAACAGAATCCAGACTTGAATTTACTGTAATCTCATCCATTTTCATTGAATCACAGGATGGTTTGGGTTAGAAGGGACCTCAAAGCTCACCTGGTTCCACCCCTCCACCATGGGCAGGGACACCTTCCACTGTCCCAGGTTGCTCCAAGCCTTGTTCAAGCTGGCTTTGAACAATTCCAGGGATGGGGCAGCCGCAGCTGCTCTGGGCAATTTGTGCCAGGGCTAACATCTAATCTAAATCTCTCCTCTTTTAGTTTAAAACCACTCCCCAGCTCTCCTCTGGCAATCCATCATCCCTAATACGAGGGGCGGGGATTATCCTCGGCGCTGCAGTTAATGTGGGAGCCAGGTGTTCCCTAATCCCCGACCACAGAGAATATTATAATTGTTAGCACTGTAATGAGCACAGGTGCTTTTACCAGGCAGAGAACATTAACAGGCTCACCTCAAGCAGGGGAGCAGGCAGCGTTTCCAAACAGCAACTGGATTCATCCTCATTATTTACCTGAACAGATGTTCGCTGTGATACTTCCTGAATCCTGGAGCTGGATATTTGTCAGCATTAATGGGATTTCCAGGAGCTAGTTTGCTTTAGGAGCTTGTTTCCTCATTCAAATTGTAAGCGTCACTGTTTTGTGGTGTGTGTTGCCTCTTTCGCTCACGATTATCTTCCCAGGCTTTCACTTTTCCCTGGGTCACTGAGTGCAGATCCATTCTAATTACTGTCATTTTAGCTTTTGTGCTGCACGCTGTCACACCAGGACCTGGGCTGCATAAATAATGCATGTGCTCTTTGTAGGCTTTGCTAACGGAGGCAGAGCCCTGCTCATGGTGCCACGAGCTCACCTGAGGCCCGGCCCGGGGAGGATCCAGCACTGGGCTCCCCGAGCATGGCTTTTAGCATCATTTCATTCATCTCTGCTCAGACAGGGATGCCCTCCTTCCGCTGCCACTCCAGGGGTGGATGCTGATCTGCCTGCCCGAGGGGATGTGGTTATCCCAACGCTGTTGCAGGGCAGCAATCGCTCCAAGGGTTTGTTAAATTAACGGGATCATGGCAAATGCCTCATGCCCGATGGAAAGGCTTAAATCAACAGTGAAACGCTGCCCAGCTGCGGGGCTGCTGCCCTCTGAGTCCCACGCTGCTCCAGAGCCACGTGCCAGACACAGAAGGATCAAGGCTAATTGTCTTTAAACCCTCAAGGCCTCTGCCTTTGGGAAGCCACGGCCCTTCCCCGCCAGGTCTCACCCTGCTCTTGTGATCGGAAGAGGCAGGTGGCACAGGATGTGACAGAAGGGCAGGATAACAATCTGCAAGTGGTAACTTCAAGTGGTTGGGGCGTGTGGTGGCCAGAACAATGAAGGTGCTGCACCCTGGCCCCTCTCACAGGGTGCATCCTTCCCACTGAGAGAGAGAACATAAGAGGGTGACTGCACGCTGACAGTGTGGCTCTGCACCACGGGCTGCAGGGGCACAGAGTTCGTGCCAGGGCTGTGACCTGAACGCCCCAGCAGGGCACAGGGAGCCACACTGTGCCCCAGGGATGGGGAAGGGCTGGCACAGGTAGCTCTGAACCAGGAGGATGGGCTGTTTGTGAGTGAGGGGGCCAGAGCTCTGTCAGCCAGACACAGACCTCTGCAGCTGTGAGGAAGGTGGGACTCACCACAAGGTAGGATGGTCAAACACTTGGTGACCATGACATAATTTAATGGCCTTATTACTCCTAAATATCTTGCACTTTCTCGTTTTCTGCAATAAATTGTATTTCCACTGACAGAAATTCATGGGGTCAGCACATGCAGCCACTACTCCCAGGAGTGGGAGGATGCTCCAAGTGGGACCTGTCACAGCTGTCAGGGCTGATCCCACAGCCCGAGCTGGCCAGGGGGAATAGCCACGACCCAGCTCGGGACACGTGGCAGCAACATCTCTGACCAAAACAGGCAGGGCTACAGAGTGGTAATCTGCACCAGGAGCCTTCAAATAAAGTTTAAAAATTACATTAATAAGTTAATTGCCGATTGACTTATTAATGAGACAGCTGTTTTTTCCGGTCTCCTTTGCAGGAAGGGATTTTGCTTTCCCCTCTCCTGGTGCAGCCCAGGACAGCTGACAGCATGCAGAGCAAGGCTGGGGCTGCTTGCTCAAGCTGCATCCGAGGTGCTCCGTGCAAACCCTGGAAGGAACGAGCATTCGTTTGCTCAGCTGTGCACACGCCCCACGAAAACCAATAAATAACCACGCCAAAGTGCCTGCAAACATCCAGCAGGCTGCAAGGCACACAGAGTGCTCCTCAAACAATACCTCGAGGGCGTCGCATTCACTGAAACACAATGGCACTGACACCCAGTCTGTGAAGAGCCAGGAGGGGCAGGGGCACAGGAACCTCACCAGGGCCCAGGTGTGGTTCTGCTGGCACACGAGCCAGTGCAGCTCAGCACACCCTTCAGCTGGCATCTGCCACTGGGCTGACACACAGGGACTCTGCCTTGCATCACCAGAGTGGCTGCAAACCTCTAAGAACAAGCTATTTTCAGAGGCCTCATAATTCACACAAATCTTATCTGAAAGACTTTGTCTTCCTATCTTTATGAGAAATGTTCTCCTGCTTATCTGATAAGACGTAGCTGGGTTTCTTTGTAAGGAGATGCCAATGACGGCGGCGGGGGCTGGCATCTCTGGGTGAGAGCAGAGTCAGCACAACACACTGCACACAGCCCAGGGCTGAGCTGGCCTCGGGCACAGGGCAGGACAGAGGGGTCCCCCTGCTGTGGGGACATGCCCACGGGCACAGGGGAGCTCCCAGGCTCTGCTCACCCCCACCAAGCCAACCAGCAGCTCCTTCCTGAGTCTATTTCAATGCCAGCCACAAATTATGATCGAGGCTGAGCACGTCCCCAGCAGAACAATGCAGAAACCACAACCGAGTGCTGGAAATATTAAGCTGTGAGTCTGTGCTCCATCAGTTGCTGGCAATATGGTTTTTAAATGAAAGAGATTTAGATTACATATAAGGAAGAAATTCTTTACTCAGAGAGTGGGGAGGCCCTGGCACAGGTGCCCAGAGAAGCTGTGGCTGCCCCTGGATCCCTGGAAGTGCCCAAGGTCAGGCTGGACAGGGCTTGGAGCAACCTGGGATAGTGGAAGTTGTCCCTGCCCAGGGCAGCAGGGTGGAACCAAATGCTCTTCAAGGTCCTTTCCAGCCCAAGTCATTCTGTGATTCTGTGATTACCAGATTCAAAGGTTTAGACAGGACATTGGCATTTTTAATCCATGGTTTATTAAGCTGGTAGTTGGGTATTGTGACTTTGAGATTGTGCAGGGAAGACAGAACTCTAAACCAGCTGGAATTTCACTCCCCAAAAGCTGCTAATCCCCTTTCTCAACAAGATCTAGGTTTGCAACCAGGTAAACATTTATTGCATTTCCTTTGCTTCCAGTAAAGGGCATCATCTTGCTATCATCATTTAACAGCAGAATATTGAAGGGAGCAAGTGTCTCCCATTTTCCAACCAGATCTTCCTCCCTGCTCCAGCATTTACTCTCCATACCCACAAGCCAACTTAGCCAAGCAGTCACATCAGTCTAATTTGAAAGAAGACTGCACTGTAGGATCTGCTGCAGCTGGTCAGGACAATGAGTTCAATCCCTTCTCTTTGGAAAGAACCCTTGTTTTGGGAAAGCTTAAAAAATCTCAAACTCCACATATAGGAATATGTCTGGATAATGACAAATTAAACCCACATATTGCCTAGAACTCCAAAGGGCTGAAACAACTCTGAGAATCAGCTCTGACAAGCCCTTGCTTGGTTTTAGCAGTCCCTGGGCAGCACAGCCCATGAGTGACAAGGAACAGGAACAGCAAGCCCAAAGGAACACAGAAATGAAGAAAAAACCCCTATGAAGCAGAAGTGTCCACTGTAACGACCAAAACCAAACCCCAAACTCATGGATCAGTTACTGGTTGTCCCTTTGAGCTCTCCACAGGTCTGTCTCTCCTTAGTGCTAAGAGTCACTGAACATTTATTTAACCCTCAGCAGATATTTAGTTGTGCCAGGTATGTGGTGATTTAACCCCAGAGGACAACTCAGCACCAGGAAGCTCTCTCACTGCCCCTTCCCAGTGGGATGGGGAGGAGGATCAGAAAGAAGTAAAACCCATGGGCTAAGAATAGTTTAATAATTGAAATTAAGCAAAATTTAATAGCAATAATTATAATAATTGTAATGAATGGGAGAGAGAGAGAGACAAAGGAATGAAACCCAAGAAAGACAAGTGATGCCCAACACAGTCATTTGTCACCTGCTGACCAGTGCTCAGTGCAACTGGTCCCTCCTGGACAACTTCCTCCCAGTTTCAGTACTGGGCATGGTGGCCTGTGGTATGGAATATTCCCCTGGCCAGTTTGGGTCACTTGTCCTGACCATTCTCCCTGCTGCTCACTGGCAGAGACTGGGAAACTGCAAAGTCCTTAATTTAGGTAAGCACAGCTTAGCAACAACGCAAACATCAGTGTGTTATCAGCATCACAGGCACACCAAACCCAAAACACAGCACTGTTTTGTGCTGCTAAGGAGAAAATTAACTCTATTCCAGCCAAAACCAGGACACAGAGGAGTGGACCTTGAGCACGTCCACAGGAAGGCAACAAGGCTGGTGAGGGGCTGGGAACACAAACCCTGTGAGGAATGGCTGAGGGAGCTGGGGCTGTTTATCCTGGAGAAAAGGAGACTCAGAGGTGACCTTGTCACTCTCTACAACTCCCTGAAGGGTGGCTGTGCTCAGGTGGGGTTGGTCTCTTTCTCCAGGCAGCACTGACAGAACGAGAGGACACAGCCTCAGGCTGCACCAAGGGAAATATAGGTTGGATATCAGGAAAAAGTTTTTTACAGAAAAGGTGATCAAGTACTGGAATGGCCTGCCCAGGGAGGAGGTGGAGTCACCATCCCTGGATGTGTTTAACCAAAGCCTGGATGTGGCACTCAGTGCCAGGGTTGAGTTGAGGTGTCAGGGCTGGGTTGGACTCGATGACCTTGGAGGTCTCTTCCAACCCAGTGATTCTGTGATTCTGTGATTATGCCCATGTGGGGGTCTTGACTCCCACTGGCACTTGGGAATTCCAGCGCAGCTGACTGGGCACTGCAGCCTGCAGCTCTCACCCTGCAGCTCATGTTGCTGCCATCAGTCAGAGCTTACAGCAAATCCACAGTGTGTTACACCTGCCCTGCTGCAGAAAGGCTTTTAGAGTCATGTAATGTCCTGCCTGGAGGTCACATTCAGACCTGGCACACACACTTTGGGGCACACTCGCTTGCACCTGGGATGAACACAGCTGCTAATGGCAAAAGCTGGGAGCAGCAGAGTTACAAACTGGCCAGAAGAAAATTCAGCCTTTCTTCATGCAGGGATAACAGAAAAAAAAAAATAAAATAAAATAAAATAAAAAAAAAAAATAAACAGAACCCAGGAGAAATGGTTCATCAGACAGTTATAAGTATCTAGAAACAGAAACCACAGCCACTCCAAGCTTGTGCACAATGAAATTCTGGGGCACTCACCTCCTGTTTATGTTTCAGTTAAGACAAAAGCAGGGTTTATTTTCAGATCTGTGTTAAAAAGAAAACACCAAAGGCCAAGCTGCTGAGCCCTGCACTGGGTGGGCAGGGAACAGCCCCCCAGTGAGCTTTACTGGTCTCACTGGAGGCCACCCTGCTGTGGCTACTTTGCCACAGCTCCTCAAGACCCCATTCAACCTTGCATTTGGTGCAGCAAGGTCCCATCTCCACTGCCAGAGGGAACTCTCCACCCTCACACTTGTCACATCTGGTTTTCTTCCCCTCAGTCCTGATTTCACCATGTTCACACTGATGTTGCTCAATACTCCACACTACAGGTCCAGAGGCATCAGGGTTTGTTCTTTCTTGGGAAGGGAGAAGGATCATCCAACATATTTATTTACAGAAGGACACAGAAATGTGATGGAGCAAGGTCCTACCTGCCCAACCTGCCACGTGCAGTGCAGAGGAGACACTCTCTGCTTGCAAGTTCCAGGTTGGTTATTAAATACTCAGCATCTCTGTCCAATACACAAGCACTTTGTACACACTGTGCTCCACCTTTAGTTACAGCTGGGGAAGCCTCAGCCTGCTGGGGCAGAAAATCAGAACTGGCAGGAAGAGAAGGCAGGAAGAAAAGGCAGGAGAGGGTTGGGCAAGAGCACAAAAGCNCTGGAGGTCACATTCAGACCTGGCACACACACGTGGATTTGGGGCACACTCGCTTGCACCTGGGTTGAACACAGCTGCTAATGGCAAAAGCTGGGAGCAGCAGAGTTACAAACTGGCCAGAAGAAAATTCAGCCTTTCTTCATGCAGGGATAACAGAAAAAAAAAAATAAAATAAAATAAAATAAAAAAAAAAAATAAACAGAACCCAGGAGAAATGGTTCATCAGACAGTTATAAGTATCTAGAAACAGAAACCACAGCCACTCCAAGCTTGTGCACAATGAAATTCTGGGGCACTCACCTCCTGTTTATGTTTCAGTTAAGACAAAAGCAGGGTTTATTTTCAGATCTGTGTTAAAAAGAAAACACCAAAGGCCAAGCTGCTGAGCCCTGCACTGGGTGGGCAGGGAACAGCCCCCCAGTGAGCTTTACTGGTCTCACTGGAGGCCACCCTGCTGTGGCTACTTTGCCACAGCTCCTCAAGACCCCATTCAACCTTGCATTTGGTGCAGCAAGGTCCCATCTCCACTGCCAGAGGGAACTCTCCACCCTCACACTTGTCACATCTGGTTTTCTTCCCCTCAGTCCTGATTTCACCATGTTCACACTGATGTTGCTCAATACTCCACACTACAGGTCCAGAGGCATCAGGGTTTGTTCTTTCTTGGGAAGGGAGAAGGATCATCCAACATATTTATTTACAGAAGGACACAGAAATGTGATGGAGCAAGGTCCTACCTGCCCAACCTGCCACGTGCAGTGCAGAGGAGACACTCTCTGCTCGCAGGTTCCAGGTTGGTTATTAAATACTCAGCATCTCTGTCCAATACACAAGCACTTTGTACACACTGTGCTCCACCTTTAGTTACAGCTGGGGAAGCCTCAGCCTGCTGGGGCAGAAAATCAGAACTGGCAGGAAGAGAAGGCAGGAAGAAAAGGCAGGAGAGGGTTGGGCAAGAGCACAAAAGCAGCAATATAATGAGTCTAAAAGGAAATTAATGCAGCTTCTCATCCCAGCCCCACGAGTCTCCCTTCACCATCAGGAGTGGGTCCTACAGGGCTGCAGAGCAGCTCATTCCCTCAGCCCAGCTGCAAACAGGGGATGCTGCAACACAGCCCCCTGTGCCAGCCCCTCTGCACAGGCAGGCACCCAGGCTGGGGCTCAGCCCGTGCCCACCACGTGCCACGGGCTGGCATCACACTGGAGTCTCCTCCTGGAAGGATCCAGGCAGGCCAGAGGTCAGGAGCTGCTCTGCCCATCAGAGCCCATTCGTTTTTAAGCCGTCTTTTAATTTTTTTTACAGTTTGATGACATCAACAAAGACAACAAGGGCTGGGACATGCTGCATTTTGGGGCATTTGAGGACCATGTGGTGACCTCAGCTGCTGGACATCCAGAGCAGTGGCACAGGTTGGGACACGCTGCTGAACAGCCCAAATCATCACAGGACCTGGCTGCACCTGCCCCCTGCCCCTCTGCCCATGCAATCAGACCTGCCAGAATCCAGCTTCAGCTGCTGGCAAAGGCAGGCACTTAACAGAGTTATCCTGAGCTGCACCAAAATCCAGTTATATTCAAATGCCACTAATTCAGGCTCTCCATCTTGACCTTGGTTGATTTTTAAATCACCATGTGACCCTTTTTGTACCTCCCACCTGAAAAATAACGAGAGGCAGGGCCAGCCAGAGCACAGAGCTTTCCTTCCTCCTCCCCATCAATATTTTATCACAGCAAACACCTGCCACGAAAACAAGCCCTAGGAGAAACAGGAGGTTCGTGGAACTGCCTCAACAGCAGCACAGACACCACAGGAAACAAAACAACCTGTGCACAGAGAAGAGCAGAGCCCACAGAGCAAATATTTGTGTGCTCCAGGGACAGGACAAATTCTGCTTTTGCTTGCATGGGGGTGTGACTGCCCTGTCCCCCACCAGTTTCAGCTACAGCAGCTGCAAAGGGCCATGCAGGCAGCGCAAATCCTTGTCCAAATATGCTCAGGTTTGGGGGTTTCACTGTAGTCAAAGGCAGGAAAGTGATTTCCTGCATGGAGTCACCACTTCACAGGTTTGGCACCAGGAATGTCCCTGTGAAAGCACTGGGATTGACAGCCAGATGGTGTTGGGGACAAGGGACATCAAAGAATAAGAAACATGGAGAATCCTTCATGTTTTCCTATGGAGGACTCAGACTTAGCTTGCAAGAGCTGATCAGGCCCCCCTGCCCAGGTACAAAACAATCATCACATTTCCTTTTTGTTTTAACCTTTGGAGAACAGAGCCAAAACCAAAATATCTGAACTACCAAGAACTGCTCCCAGCTTCTGCAGAATCAGGAGCTGCATGGGAAACATCCTGACTCCTGAATTTCATCCATGAGACAAGCCAGCACTCCCGGGGTGACACCTCCAGGGAAGCACCATTTGTTTATTACAGAGCACACAGGGATGGCAGCAATTGCAGGTTATTATTTCTATTGGAGATGTGATCTCAGGCTGTGAGAAAATTTTAGGCTGCACAAGCCTGAAATAACTCCCTAGGCCAAATTTACAACTGGTAACAGGCAGAACTATCATAGTCACTTGTCATTTTATTTAAGGCCTGCACGACCCCTTGACCTACACAGGCTCTGGAGCTGCCAGCCCAGGAACTGAAAGCAGAGCTGTCAGAGAGGCCAGGCCCCTTCTCACAGGATTGGTGTTGTCTCAGTATGGATTTTAGGGCACTAAACACCACGGTGGGATGGCTGTTCTCACAGCCACAGCTCCCCTGAGGGGGACACCAAGATGCTCCAAGGGCTGGAGCCCCTCTGCTCTGGAGCCAGGCTGGGAGAGCTGGGGGTGCTCACCTGGAGAAGGCTCCAGGGAGACCTCAGAGCCCCTTGCAGTGCTTAAAGGGGCTCCAGGAGAGCTGGAGAGAGACTTTGGATAAGGGATGGAGTGACAGGACACAGGGGATGGCTTCCCACTGCCAGAGGGACAATTTAGCTATTAGAAAAGTTTTTTACAATGAGGGTAGTAAACTACTGGTTGTCTAGAGAGAACAAAGATGCCCCAACCCTTGAACCCCAAGTGTCCAAGGCCAGATTGGATGGAGCTCCAAGCAGCTTGGTCTTGTGGAAGGTGCCCATGGCAGGGGGTAGGACTAGGTGACCTTTGAAGGGCCCTTCCAACCCAAGCATTGTGTGATTCTACCATGCAATGCACATCCCTGCACCTCACTGGGGTGGGATCCTGCACACTGCCTTATTTAGTGCAGTAATCCCTGCTGTCTCTGTGCCTTTCCCATTCCAGCTATCCACCTTGATGGCTCCTCCCAGACCATCAGCATATCTGGTGTATGCTGGAAAAAAACCCCAAAGACTTTAACAAAGTTGAACTGAAGGATGTGACGGACACCAGATCACGTTCTCTAGATACACTACACACTTAGCAGTGCTGGTTGGAGGCTGAAACACCACAGCATGTTTGGCAGAAACCTGTCCTTTCCTGGAAACTGGAATTCTGCATCTCCCAGCACACAGCCTTGTCACTGGAGCCACTTCTGCTGGGTCCTGAGGAGACTGCAGGCAAGCACTGACCCACAGGGACTCCCATGGCTCACATGGGAGGCTCTTCTTGGGCTCATCATGGAGATAAGAAAAGTCCCTCTTGGTTTACAGTGTTTATTTCACCTTCTCTATCAAAATAAAAGTGAACATGAAGTTGTGGTCATCAACTGCAGCAAGTCCATCTGCAGCAGGGGAGAGCTGGGGGCCTGTGACACCCACTCTCCCCTGGCTGCTTGTGAGGACAGACCCTTCTCCCTGAGCTCAGTCCCCCCAGGCTGTGCAATGTGGGGACAAGGCTAAATATTGCTGCACAGGAAATATTGAGAAATCCAGTCTCTTTGGTGAAGTGATCCTCCCTAAGCACGAAAACCACACGCCATGATTGATGGAGTGGCTCCCCTTTCAAACAGTCAGCTGGTGCAGACAATCCCAAAAGCCAGAAGCAGAGCCCAGGGCGAGCACGTACAAGTGCCCGCAGAGACAGGGGTTAACAATCTTATCTGGGGTCACCAGAAGAAATTCCAAGTAAAACCCACAGCACGCAGATTTCCTGCTTTCTAACCCAGTGCCCTATTTATACCTCTCTTTCTTCACAATGCCAGTGACAGCTTTTTCCTCACTCACAGGCATGTTTCCTGCTTTCTGAATTGTGACTTTCATTTGTAGCTCATTTCCATAACCTCCGAAATAGAGTTTCGGTGGAAGTGTTAAATGTACTGATAAATTCTTCATGAATCTTAAAGTTATTGGCAGAGAGAATGGGGGCAATTTACCCTGTGCCAGTCAATTGAAAATTATATATTTCAAAACCCTCTAATGGAAGGCAGCAAGGTTTAACTCTGACTGATAAAGTAACGCCTTCCTGAGGACGAGGCCAATAACAGAGCCTATTTCCAAAATGCAAAGTCCCCAGGGTGATGGCAAACAGGCTCATCAGTGCACAGTGACCTTCACAGTCCTCAGTCTTTATCCCAGAGCACAGGGACAAGCTGTGATCACGTGCAGGGCAGCACCCAAACAGCCCTTGGTGTTTGGGACAGCCAGGGGGTTCTGCCCCTCTGCTGCTCCCTCCGGAGACTCCACCTCGAGGGCTGCACCCACCAGCAAGGCCCAGGGTAAGAAGGACCTGGAGGGGCTGGAATGAGTTCAGAGGGGGCCAATGAGATGCTGCAAGAGCTGCAGTCCCTCTGCTCTGGAACCAGGCTGGGAGAGCTGGGGGTGGCCACCTGGAGAAGAGGAGGATCCAGGGAGAGCTCAGAGCCCATTCCAGGGCCTGAGGGGGCTCCAGGAGAGCTGGAGAGGGACTGGGGACAAGGGCTGGAGGGACAGGACACAGGGAATGGCTCCCACTGCCAGAGGATAGGGTTAGGTGGAATATCAGGAAGAAATTCCTCCCTGTGAGGTGGAGAGGCCCTGGAATGGTGTGCCCAGAGCAGCTGTGGCTGCCCCTGGATCCCTGGCAGTGCCCAAGGCCAGGCTGACCAGGCAGGGCCACCTTCCACAACCTGGGCTAGTGCAAGGTGTCCCTGCCCATGGCAGGGGTGGAACGAGGTGAGCCTCAAGGTCCTTTTCAACCCAAGCCATTCTGTGACTCTGTAATTCCATCTGATCAGGCTGCACTTTGATTAACAAAGCATCTTCTGTGTGCTCTTTGCCAGGAGCATGGCATGGTCCAGCTGGTGTCACTCCTCTAGTTTCTCTATTTTAAAAAGCAAGAGTTAAAGGGGCGGGGGGGAGAGAAAGAGAGAAAACCCAGTCTCATCTGATCCTTATCCCTGCCAGAGCAGGAGCATCTTCAAAACCACCGGCTGAACAAGTTGCACTAAATAATTAGGACACATGGGGGGACTAAAAGTAAAGAAAGACTAAAGCACAGCTTTGCTGCAATGTTTCCACTTCACTGGAGTCAGAAACAAGGCACAAGGTGCCTATTCTGTAAAACCAGATGTGGCTGTGACTGAACAAAACAGTATGGACAGGAGGCAAGCAGGGAAAGAAAACCCACAAAAGTCATCGTGACTTATGTGAGAATCTGAAGGTCAGACATGAAAAGAGCAAAGGCAGGGGTGGAGCTGCCTTGCAGGAGTGACGGGGATGCTGTGAGGTATGAGGGCTCAGCCTGAGCTGTGGGGAAGGTAAGGAAACAGGGGGTCAGATCCACTAGCAGGAAAAGCATCCAGCTAGGAAAGCCCATCAGACTGCAGCCCACATTCCCTGGAGGGTTTGCAAGAGGGAGAAACCAGGAACTGAGGCTTTTGAAATGAGACCAAGTGCCAGAGCATCTTTAGGCTGACAGACACCAGGGGACTGTGCCATCCCCTCCATCACTCTGGCACTGGATGCACTCGTTCAGAATCACCCCGGGGCAGCACAGCCCCGACAACAAAAGCCACAAGCACGAGGTGCCTGTGATCAGAAGAGGTGACACGTGTGACACGTCCCCTGACACAGCAAGCCCAGAGCAAGGGGCACAGAGTGGAGAGCAAGGTGCCCAGCCTTCCTAGAAAGCCTTCAGAGGTGACAAACCCAAGCACACTCATCACAGTCGGGTGTCACTGAGACCAAAACAGCGTTAATTCCAAAACGGAGCTAAAAACATTGACATGGAACAGAGGAATGAGGGAACAGGACTGGACAGGGCAGCAGGCACCTGACCCCAGCAGAGCTGCTCCAACTCCCACTCTCCTACAAAAACACACACAGCTCCCTGCCCCATATAAAATATTTGTGCATCCTACATAATTTAGAATCCTATTAAATAACTTGACTCCCCTATTTTTCATAGCAGCAAATTCCATGAATTTTGCATGGAATAAAAATTTAGCAATCATAGCAGTTGCTAATTTCTGTGCTGTGCTCAGAGCAGCCTTTCACTTACCCATAATGATTTTTAAACATTATCCTGCTGTTTCCTTTTTTCTATGCCTGGCATTGAAGAGCTCTGCGAACTATTTGAATTGCGCTGCTGTGAAAAAAAAATCCTGTAGGGGAGGAAAAATTAAATTCAATCATCACTCTACCCTCTGTGAACTGTGAAAGTCTTGGGAACATGAAAAGGTGCTTTCGAAAGGATGTTAAGCATTCAAAAGATTAGACAGCAATGTGCAATTAAATGTGTTCCACAACCCTTTGTCAGAGTATCCAAAACCTTACTTCTGCATGAACTTCAAATCCTCCCACTGGGAGCTTGTTCAAGTGGTTTACTTTAAACCTGTACTTTAGATATTCCATACCTTTCACTTTTATAATTCTTCAGCATATGCTAACACTGGCAGAGTTAATAGTAACTGACTAATTTTAAACCCTGTGATTACTGGAGCTGATTTATATAGTAGCTTCACTTCACAATACTGCGAATCAGGCACGCGGTAATTGCCAAGTTCAATTTTAGCTCTGTCACACTGAAGCATTAGTTTTTATGCCTCAGCTGTTGCCTCCTCCATGCTATAGAGGTAAGTTGATAATGCAGTAGGTTTTGCTGTTAAATATCATAATATTATGATACCCCATGTCAGATCCTTGCAAGCTTTGTGAGCTATGCATCTCCTATTAACTAAATACTTTTATTAAGGGAATGGTTTGAAAAGGGCCCTATTCTAATTTAGCTCAGAACGCTGAATACTGGAAAGGGGGGGGAATACAATGATTTAATTTACCACCAAAAGTGACTTGGTGGAGAGAAGCACTCATCATCATCATCATCATCATCATCATCAAGGAGCTGTGATAGGAAATGTGAAGGGATTGAACTAAAGCCAGTGAACACAAACCTTCCAGCTGAGGCTCCTTACCCTGACCTCAGGCCACAACCTCCTGGCACACTTAGCAGTGCCAGGAGCTCTTTCACTCCTCAAAACCAGGACCTTTAGGGCTGCAGGTTCATGTCCAACAGGAATTGACCAAATTTTGGCATCTTGACCAAAAAATGGGCATCCCAGGGAAACCTTCCTTCCCATCCCTTTGGATGCTGCTGGCAAGGCTCATGGAGCCTGGTGGGACCAGCAGAGAGGAAAAGATAGAGATGGGGACACCAGAGAAACTTTGCTAAGAAGAGATGGGGCTCCACAGCTCAGGGATGAGCTGCACTTGCAAGAGGAATGAGGCTGTGCTGCTGCTGCCTTGCAGCTAAACCAACACACACAGCTGGGCATTACCAGTAATCTCTTAATAGCACTTAAATCCACCCATCTCTTGGGCTTCATGCTAGAAGATTTTCTTTGTGGTTTTGTTTTGGTTGTTTTTTTTTTTTTTTTCCTTTTCATTATTAAAGTCTGCTCGTATCAAATTTAACAAATGTGGGTAAACTGGAACTGCTTTCCTTCCCATTCACACATTCCTTGGTGCTCAGGATCAATGAAGGTGGGAACACGAGCTGGAGCCCCAAAGTATCAGAGAAGGATTTAAGGACAAGACCCAGGCCTGGGGATGGATCTGGGCTCCTCCTCTGTGCCAGGGGCACGGGTGTGGGGTCTCTGCTCTGGTCCACAGCTGATCTTTGCAGTCCTTTGTATGGAAAGAGCACAATGCAACAGAAAAGTCTCTCTGCACAGCCAGGCGCTTGCTCCTGTTGGACAGTCTGCATTGATCTAAACCCCTTCCTCCCCTGCACAGCTCCTCCTGCCCAGGCAGATGCAGAGACACCAATCCAAGCCAACAGCCAGGTTCTGTGGGGGCTCCAGGGACCCTCCTCTGATGCCACCACTCAGCAGTCACTTGGGCACTCGCTGGGGAAATTCCCTCTCTCAGCACCAGCCTTCCCTCCTAACCCAGGTTTTATGGGCACAGGACAGCTCTGCAATCCCTGATAGTCACTAACAACACGGATCTTGGGCCAGCTCTGGAGTTCATTGCTTAGGAACTCAGCAAAACCCACTGGGACAGTGGTGACCAGTCCAGGGGCCACCTCTCCCATTAACCCTCTCCCCACTGGAGCAAAGCAGGAGCCTGAAAAGGGATAAGTTCCTCTTTTACTGTTTTTTTTCTACAGTTTTCCAAAAGGAGAAGAATCAGACCACATGCTAAACAGGGAGCATCCTGGCAGCCTGGAGAGCTGGAGCTTCATTCCATCGTGGCTCAGAGCAGTGTCCAGGGCTCCCACAGCACAGGCAGCATCCTGATCCCTGCAGCCCTTCATGTGAGAAGGTGGGACACCTCGCACACAGAGAAAGGGGAAGGAAAAATGTGGGAATTTTGCCAAGTGTGTGGTCACTGGGAGGAAGGAATAGGACTGATGAGTTTTTCAGCTTCGATGATTTTGGTAAAACCAAAGCCACGTGCCTCAGAATACTCCAGGAACCCACTCCACAAATAAATTAACCACAGTGCCCAGGGATTCAGAGGTGGAATTGGCTCTTTGGTGTCTGAAGTCACATTTTTTGCAACCCACCAGGGGTGTCTGACCAGTCCCATTTGTTTCAGAGCCTCTCCCAAGGTCAGTGCTGCTGACAGGCAGCAGCCTGGTGCAAAGCACTGGTGGCTGCCTCAGCCCCTGTGTGACACAGCTGGAGGATGCTGCTGGCATCGATGTTCTCAGAGGTCTTCTGAAGCCAAAGCTGAGCTTAAACCACACTTTCTCACCTGCATCACCCCTGTACCTGAGATTATCTGATGATTGCCCAGAGTGCAAACTCCCCATCGAAGCAGAGGGAGAGGCCACAGCCCAGCTGCAGTCTCAGCAAGGCCATGGCCTGGATTTCCCTGGCAGCAGGACAGGGAGGAGCAGTCTGGTGTCAGCCACCTCTCCCAGCACACAGGGCAGGGCCCTGCTCTGCCCTGGGGTACCACATGTCAGACACTTCGGTAAAGCAGAACTCACAGCACTGAGATTCTTCTGAAAAATAACCCTGGAAAGAAATTCCCTGGTAGCAGGATGATTTCCCTCTCCTTTATGCACCCACATATCCACATTCTTTGTCCACCTTAGCTATATTTGCAAGGAACCATCCTCTCCTAAGTGCCCAGTAGGACATTTTTCAGCTGTGGCCTCAAAACTCTGCTGGGCCACATGTCATTGCAGTAGTACCCAACACCCCAGGTCCTGAGTTTAAACAGAGCTTTGTACCCACAGGAGCCACAAAGGAAGCCAGCAGAGCTCATCCATATCCTCTGCTCATGCAGAGCTGGGAGACTCCACAGGCACCACTACACATCTGCCTGCAAAGCAGCCAGGGAGGTTTGCATCCTCTGGGCACATCCTTGCCAGAAAAAATGGTTTGGGCTGGAAGGGACCTTAAAGCCCATCCAGTTTCACTCCTCTACCATGGGCAGGGACCTTTTACTATCCCAGCCTGCTCCAAGCCCCATCCTGGCCTTGAACATGTCCAGGGATGGGGCAGCCACAGCTTCTCTGGGCAACCTGTGCCAGTATTTTACCACTGTCATTGTTAAACTTCCCCCAAAATACCTTCCTTATATCCATTTTAAATTGACTCTCTTTTAGTTTAAAACCATCACCCCTTGTCCTGCAACAACAGGCCCTGTCTAAAAAGTTTGTCCCCATTTTTATTGGCCCCCTTTAAGAACTGAATATGGAAGAATTGGAGCTCACACAGCATTTTATCACCCAAATTCATGGCTTCACACCAGCTATGAGCTCTGTTTTGCTTTTGGAACAGAAAAGAGGGATTGCCACAACCAACACTGGGACGTTGCATCCTGGGGGAAGCTGTGGGACAGAGCTCCAGAGCCCAGAGCTGCCCCAGTAGCACATCCCAGCTGGCCCTGCACACAAAACAGCTCCTGCTCACAGTGGGGAGCTAATCCCTCCAGCAGGATATCAGTCATCCCTACCCACATTCTATAATTCGTAGATAACAAACTAAATGCAATATTAAGCTTAAAATAAAAGCATTGACACCTTTGCACAGAGAGATCTTGGCTTCTCTTTCTAATGCATTTAGCTGCTTTTTATGAAAACATCCTCATTATTTTATGTGAAAGGAAAAGAGGCAAGCAGGTGGTCCTGACTGCCTGTGTCATGTGTCCCCCAGCACGCTGTTATGTGACTAAACTGAACATTTAGATCTGAACAGCTGCTTGCAGTGGGCATGGGGACAGCAGAGCCCCCAGATGCTGTTCTCCTAGTCCCTGCTGTGTCACACAGAATCATCCCAGAGTGGTTGGGGTTGGGAGGAGCTTAAAACTCCTCTCATCCCACTGCCTGCCATGGCAGGGACACCTTCCACCATCCCAGGCTGCTCCAAGCCCTGTCCAGCTTGGCCTTGGACACTTCCAGGGATCCAGGGGCAGCCACATCATTGGATACTGCTGGAAAACCAGGCTGTGCTCACATCCTGTGTGTGCACCTGCAGCTCTGGGAGCTGCCTCTGGAGCCCCTGGTGCTCGTGCAATTCCTGGCACACCCAGAACCCCCAGTGAGCACTTCCCTACCGCTTCCCGTTTTCCCATCATGGTTAGGAAAAAAGAAACCCAAGAAATTCCCCAAACTGCAAGGGTCAACCAAAGTCTGTTTACTCACGTGCTGACACATGGAGAAGCTTTATTTAAAGCTCTGAAAAGCTCCTTGGCCCCCTCCTCACGCTGCCCCGTGCCCCCAGTTTCAGATGTAAATGTGAAACCAGTTTGCTGGGGTGAGATGCTGCATCACCGAGGTGAGTGAAGGGAGGAGGGAAGACGAGGAGCATGAGGAATTACATCAAGAACTGGCCCCCAGAGACCTGTGTGATGCACATCCCTACATCACACTGGCAGCTCCCAGCATCCAGCCCCACTGGGGTTTATTTCTCCAGAGCAGGAATTCATTTTGCACTCTACTAATGTAAGCCCAAAGTGCTTTCAAACAATACTCCTCTAATAGAGACATTAAAAAAGCCATTATTTTCCTGTTTAGAGTCAAACTAAGCAAATACAAAGGTAACTTTATTTTAAACAGACTACCACCATCACAAACAATGGATACCAAATATTCTTTTCCAATATACAAGGAATTTAACTTTTATTTTTGCTCTTCTTGAAGGAGTCAAGAATACCAGCTTGGCAAACACCAGCTTGTGCAGCGACATGATAAAGAAACTGGAAAACACTTCCCTCCAAATCCTCTTCCCTAATGAGAGTTAAGAAAGGTCTGTTTAATAATACATTTAATTTCAAGCTCTCTTTCCTCCTACTTTCTAGAAAAGCATACATCCCAATGAAACAGTCAAAAAAAAAAATCTTGCTTTCTAAATTATTTCTAAATTGTTCCCAGTTATGTTCTTGAAAGTATTCCCAGTTGTCTGTGACATTATCAGGCTTCCTATCCACCCCACCAACATCCTTAAGGATTGGGTGGGGGCTGTGTTTGCTGCTATCATTGCATAAATCCAAAGCAGCTCAGAGGAAGCAGATTTGCTCCACAGGGAACAGGCCTGATCCTGGTATCCTCCATGCCACGACTCTGCTTGTTCTGACTTCAGCCCTGTTCTACAGAGCCTGCAGCTGCAGGTCACACCCAGCAGCAGCCACCTGGCACCTTCACCTGTGTCCAGGTGATTTCTAAATGGCAGTTTTGCTAAGCAGCACAGAGACAGCTGCAAAGCTGCTATCCCAAAGCTACCACTCTTTCCATGCAGGGAAACTCAGAGCTGAGGTGGGCACGGGGGGATGAAATGCTGAGGTGACCAAGCCCTCTGGAACCAGCAGTCTCAGGGGAAGACTCCAAACAGGGAGCTCTTCACCCAAACCACCCAAGTGGCCTTGCCCAGAGCTTTTCCCCCTCTCTGCCTTGCCATGGGTGCCACGGGCAGTGCAGAGCTCTGGCAGCAATGCTCTGCCCTGGTTTATGAAGCTCTTCCAGGCTGGAGGCTCCAGCACTGCACTCCTGCCCTCCCAGCAGATCTTCCTGCGCCTCAAGGGCTTCGTTTGGCCACGGGCAGCACAGAGCAGTGGAGATTATTCCTCCCACCACCAGGACACTCAGCGCTGATGCTCCTTGTTCCAGAGATATCCTTGGAACTGGAATCCTCTCCTGCAGCCCCAGCACACGCTGCTGGTGCCAGTCCCAGCAGTGGCCCTCAGCCCAAATGGCAACACTGCAGGTTGCAGTGCTCTTTGAGGACAATCTCCTGGATGCTGGGACACCTTCCAGGAACACGCTCTGGAGCCCCACCATCCCTGTTCCCTCCATGCAGGATGCATGGAGGACCAGAAGGTCCAACAGCTGCTGGAGGCTGCCAGAGCATCCTGTTTACCTCCAGTGCCACTGCAGTGCCACCACAGAACCCAAACAGTGCCACAACACCAAGGCAGCTTTGGCTGGACAGACAGCCCCAGTCCACAGCTGTGTCCACTCCACCTCATCCCTAGTTTGAGAAATGGCATTTTTGGTGGGAACTCCAGTGCCACATGGAAACAGTGTCCTGCAGAGGCAGGTTGGTTGTTGCAGAGCTTCTCACAGCTGTGCTGCACTACAGCAGGAGCATCAGGCCAGAATCCCCAGGCCAAGGAACAGGCCTGGGCATCCTCTGATTCTGTGGCAGTGAGGATTAACTGGACGCTGCAATAGTCGTAGATGCACAGCAATCTTAACCCTCCATCAGTCTTACAAAGGCTAATTCATTATCCTTTCTGCTCCAAAAACAAGCTCTGCCTTCATTTACACCTTCACCAGCTCAAAGGAGGCTTCACAGGTAAAACCTGGACAAATTTTATCAATGAGTTCAAATCTTGAGCTACATCAGAAGGAGGAATGGATTTACCCTAATCCCCTCCAAACATTCATCAACATCACCTGCCAGCTCAGCAGGAATTAATCTCTTTTTAATCTCTCAAAAGCAGTGGAGTGGATGGGGAAGAGCTTGGGCACACAGCAATGGTGGATCCCTCTCTTTTATTTTCTTTCTTTTTTGAGAGAATCCTTGGCTGTCAAATCACATGAAGCAGCACTTGAAAATTCATTAGGATTTTGCTAATATCACTTTCCAGGTAAATAACTGCTTTGGACAGAACATTATCTGATAGAGCACTGGCTGAGGAGAGGAGGTGGAAGCCTGGACGGAACACGGTGTCTCCATGAAGATGCTCCGGGAGCTCCAATTCCATCAGCAAGCACAGGGACGGCTCAGGCAGGCTGGGGATGCACCAAGTGGCAGCAGAACCCTCGCACAGCATCCCCGGGCACCGGCACAGACCCGTGCGCCGGGAATGCCGCTCCGCTCCGCGGGTACCGCGCCCGACAGACAGCTCCAAGCCCGGCCCTGAGCGCGTCCCCGGGAGCTTCCCTGCCTCCCACGGAAGCTTCCAGGGGCAGCGGCCATGCCGGCGCAGATGGCCGGGGTTGTGGCGGCCAGGGCCACCCCAGCCCTTGGCACAGCAGGAGCTGATGGCAGCGGAGCCGGCGCGGGGGCGAATCCCATCCAGCGCCTTTGGGAGCGCCCGGCTCGGAGCGATAGCGTGTGATTCGAGGTTTACATAACACCGCCGAGCGCTTTTGGCAGAAACAATTGGTATTAGCAAGGAAAAGGAAGCATCAGGAGCAGCCGGCAGAGCAAAGAGACACCTCTCGCAGCAGCCCCCGGGCTAGGAAGAAAATAAATAACAAATGCAACAGAAGCAACACTTGGACAGCAGAGAGGGAGAGGGGAAGCCTCCGCAGAGGGAAACCAAGCCTGAAGAGTGGCTGAGAAGAGCTGGGAATTAAACTTCCCGTTGTCACCTGCTCCCCACCCCCGTGGGACGGAGCTTTGCGCTTCACCAAGGCGCTGCAGTCGCGCCTGCCACACTCAGCCGTGACCGGGAGAGCTGAGCCCCCCGGGGCACCAGGGCTGTGAGGGATGAGCAGCTCTCACCAGCTCCGGGGCTCAGAGAGCACAGGCAGTGTCCCTAGGCACGGAGCTCACTGGCCAAGCAGCCCTGCAGAGCCTGGCTCCATCACTGCACCCACCAAAGCACCACCTCCAAAACCTTCACTCACACGAACTTCCTAATTTTTATCTCAACTCGGCCTGGTGTTGCTGGGTTTCACTCCGGGAGGTTATGTTTATCACACAATATTCCATGTTGGAAGTGACCCGTAAGGATCATCGAAGTCCAGCTCCTGGCCTGGCCTGGGACAGCCCCAAGAATCCCAAACCAAATCCAGAAAAAGCCCCAAAGAAAGCTGGATGGCCCCACTGGCCTTGTTGGTGGCTGCACGATGGCCAAAGGGATGAGGCCCCGAGTTTCAGGTGGCCCAGCTTGCCCCTGTCCTGCTGTGTGTCCCACACTGCCACCAGACAAGGAGAGAATCCTAAAGGTGGGGAAACACCTCCAAGATCATCGAGTCCAACCATCAACTCAGCCCTGCCAAGGCCATCATTCAACCAGGTTCCCAAGCACCACACCTCCGTGTTTTTGGAAGCACATGCCCACACCCAGAGAGCAGGACAGCAACCACCAGCCCCATCTCACAGCTTCTGAGGACATGTGTTCCCTCAGCACCGCGGCCTGCTGTCCCAGTGATGGGAAGAGCCCCAGCAGCTCTGCAGGAGCCTGTGGGTCCTGCAGCCTTCCTGCTGTATCTGTGCTAAGCAAGGAAGCAGCCTGTTCTTGAGACCTTTTTGTGCCAAGCAGAGCATCCCTTCCCAGCTGGCACTGCCACCCTGCTCATGGCACCATGACAGTGACACAAGCCCAAGCCCCGGATCCAGCACCAGGCTCTTCCTGCCTCTGAACCATCCAAGATTTCCAGCCCTGGCAGCAAATGAGAAGCCCCAGTTGAGCTTCAGAACATCCTAAGAAATTCCTCAAAACATTCCTCAAAACAAGAGGATGTCAAAATAGCAAGATCTTCCCAGAGAATTCAAGCAGCACTTTCCTGAAAATGGGAACTATCTGTGGCTTCATGTGCAGCTTCTGGAGGGCAGCTCTGGATAGCAAGACTTAAACTTAGTCAGGAAAGTTTCCATGATAAACTTGGATTTGCCTGTGATACAAGGATCCTGGTTTAGAATCCAATTTGGGTTGGAAGGGACCTTAAAGATCATCTCTCTGCCATGCACAGCACAGCATAGGAAGGTGAAGGAGTGGGAAAAGAGGATGATAATTTTGTGCAGGGCCACCCTTGATTCCAGCTCCTCACTAATTTCCTCTCCAACTTGCACATTGTGACCTTTCCAGTCATAAAATAAATTTTAAGTTTTTAAATTAAATTTTATAATAAATAAATGAATACTAGTAATGCATCCAGGGAAAGGATGCCAGAGCCAGCTCTGGAGCCTGCAATCCAGATCCCTGCTCCCAGGACACATTCTAAATCTCAGTCAATACCACCTGTTTTCCAAGGAACGAGGCGTTTCACATTTTATTAATTCTAACTAAAGCCCTTTTTATTGCAAACTTTCTATTTAGCATTTGATTGCAGCCACCACCACAGAGACTCTCACTGTATTAGAGCAGAAAATCTATTGATATTTTTCTTTCCTGCCATCTCAATCCCAGAAGGTGCTACTGAAATTAGTTCAAATACACTTCCAGAGGTCTCTTCCAGCCTGAGCTACTTTATGATTTTTAACGTGTATTTGTTTCTTTGGTGCTCTCACACAAATTTGGTACCCCCCCTTCCACAGGTGACTGAAGCTCCATGTTGTTATTCCCACCAGGATCTGGCCTTTCCTAAAAAGAAGACTAAATATGCCAAACAACTCACTTAAAGACCTGCAAGTATATGAAGCTAAAAACACCATTTCAATATTTTTCACCTTTTCAAAGCCCAACTCTTAAAAGGAAAACCCAGCTTAACAGAGTGTTCAAAACACCACCATTCTGCTCTGATTTAAATCAAATGGTTAAATACTCCACATGTTTGGCACAGCCAGAACTATCTGCTTTGCAGACAGATGGCCACCCACTATTAATTTGCCACCTTGACATAGAAATGCAGGTTGTCAATTAATTAAAAAACAAATGCCAGCAGTCTTCAGTTCACATTATGACCTGCAGCCTTTTCTCTTTATCTTAAGTGAAGGGATAAATATATA